>OY744578.1:7839513-8277527 GCA_963556215.1 Bombus vestalis
GGTATATAGTAATACCTCATAACGTATAACGATATATAGTATTACGTTATAACGTATAACGGTATATAGTATTAAAGTGATAACGTACAACGATATATAGTATTACGTAACAATGTATAACGTTACATAGTAGTACGTTATAACGTATAACGTTATATAGTGTTATGTCATTAAGTATATCGTTATATAGTATTACGATATAACGTATAACGGTATATAGTAATACCTCATAACGTATAACGATATGTAGTATTAAGTTATAACGTATAACGTTATACAGTATTACGTTATAGCGTATAACGTTATATAGTATTACGTTATAACGTATAACGGTATATAGTAATACCTCATAACGAATAACGATATATAGTATTGCGTTATAACGTATAACGGTTATATAGTATTACGTTATAACGTATAACGTATTATAGTACTACGTTATAACGTACAGCGTTATGTAGTATTACGTTATAACGTATAACGTTACATAGTATCACGATATAACGTATAACGTTATATTGTGTTATGTCATTAAGTATATCGTTATACAGTATTACGTTATAACGTATAACGTTATATATAGTATTACGTTATATCGTATATCGTTATATAGTATTACGATATAACGTATAACGTTATATATAGTATTACGTTATAACGTATAACGGTATATAGTAATACCTCATAACGAATAACGATATATAGTATTGCGTTATAACGTATAACGGTTATATAGTATTACGTTATAACGTATAACGTATTATAGCACTACGTTATAACGTACAGCGTTATGTATTATTACGTTATAACGTATAACGTTACATAGTATCACGATATAACGTATAACGTTATATTGTGTTATGTTATGAAGTATATCGTTATACAGTATTACGTTATAACGTATAACGTTATATATAGTCATACGTCATAACGTGTAACGTTATGTAGTATTACGTTATAACGCATAACGTGTTATAGTACTACGTTATAACGTACAGCTTTATACAGTATCACGTTATAACGTATAACATAATATATTATTACGATTTAACGTATAACGTTATATATAGTATTACGTTATAACGTATAACGTTACATAGTATCAAGTTATAACGTATAACGTTATATTGTGTTGTGTCATTAAGTATATCGTTATACAGTATTACGTTATGTCGTATAACGTTATATAGTATTTCGTTATAACGTATAACTTTATACAGTATTACGTTTTAACGTATAACGTTATATATAGTATAACGTTATAACGTTTAACGTTACATAGTATCACGTTATAACGTATAACGTTATATTGTGTTATGTCATTAAGTATATCGTTATACAGTATTACGTTTTAACGTATAACGTTATTTATAGTATATCGTTTTAACGTATAACGTTATATATAGTATTACGTTTTAACGTATAACGTCACATATAGTATTTCGTTATAACGTATAACGTTATCTTGTGTTATGTCATTAAGCATATCGTTATACAGTATTACGTTATAACGTATAACGTTATATATAGTATTACGTTATATCGTATAACGTTATGTAGTATTACGTTATAACGTATAACTTTATATAGTATTACGTTTTAACGCATAACGTTATATTGTGTTATGTCATTAAGTATATCGTTATACAGTATTACGTTATAACGTATAACGATATATATAGTATTACGTTATATCGTATAACGTTATATAGTATTACGTTATATCGTATAAAGTAATATAGTATTACTGTATAACGTGTAACGTTTATAATATTACGTCATAACGTATATCGTATTATAGTACAACGTTATAACGTACAGCGTTATGTAGTATACCGTCATAACGTGTAACGTTATGTAGTATTACGTTATAACGCATAACGTATTATAGTACTACGTTATAACGTACTGCTTTATACAGTATTACGTTATAACGTTTAACTTTATATAGTATTACGATTTAACGTATAACGTTATATATAGTATTACGTTATAACGTATAACGTTACATAGTATCACGATATAACGTATAACCTTATATTGTGCTATGTCATTAAGTATATCGTTATACAGTAATACGTTATAACGTATAACGTTATATATAGTCTTACGTTATAACGTATAACGTTATATAGTATTACTGTATAACGTGTAACGTTATGTAGTATTACGTTATAACGCATAACGTATTATAGTACTACGATATAACGTACAGCTTTATACAGTATTACGTTATAACGTATAACTTTATATAGTATTACGATTTAACGTATAACGTTATATATAGTATTACGTTATAACGTATAACGTTACATAGTATCACGATATAACGTATAACGTATTATAGTACTACGTTATAACGTACAGCGTTATGTAGTATTACGTTATAACGTATAACGTTACATAGTATCACGATATAACGTGTAACGTTATATTGTGTTATGTCATTAAGTATATCGTTATACAGTATTACGTTATAACGTATAACGTTATATATAGTCTTACGTTACAACGTATAACGTTATATAGTATTACTGTATTACGTGTAACGTTATGTAGTATTACGTTATAACGTATAACGTTATATAGTGTTATGTCATTAAGTATATCGTTATATAGTATTACGATATAACGTATAACGGTATATAGTAATACCTCATAACGTATAACGATATGTAGTATTAAGTTATAACGTATAACGTTATACAGTATTACGTTATAGCGTATAACGTTATATAGTATTACGTTATAACGTATAACGGTTATATAGTATTACGTTATAACGTATAACGTATTATAGTACTACGTTATAACGTACAGCGTTATGTAGTATTACGTTATAACGTATAACGTTACATAGTATCACGATATAACGTATAACGTTATATTGTGTTATGTCATTAAGTATATCGTTATACAGTATTACGTTATAACGTATAACGTTATATATTATTACTGTATAACGTGTAACGTTATATAATATTACGTCATAACGTATATCGTATTAGAGTACAACGTTATAACGTACAGCGTTATGTATTATTACGTTATAACGTATAACGTTACATAGTATCACGATATAACGTATAACGTTATATTGTGTTATGTCATTAAGTATATCGTTATACAGTATTACGTTATAAGGTATAACGTTATATATAGTCTTACGTTATAACGTATAGCGTTATATAGTATTACTGTATAACGTGTAACGTTATATAATATTACGTCATAACGTATATCGTATTATAGTACAACGTTATAACGTACAGCGTTATGTAGTATACCGTCATAACGTGTAACGTTATGTAGTATTACGTTATAACGCATAACGTATTATAGTACTACGTTATAACGTACTGCTCTATACAGTATTACGTTATAACGTTTAACTTTATATAGTATTACGATTTAACGTATAACGTTATATATAGTATTACGATATAATGCATAACGTTACATAATATCACGTTATAATGTATAACGTTATATTGTGTTATGTCATTAAGTATATCGTTATACAGTATTACGTTATATCGTTTAGCGTTATATATTATTTGTTTACAACGTATAACGCTATATAGTATTACGTTACGACGTATAACGTTATATATAGTATTACGATATAATGCATAACGTTACATAATATCACGTTATAACGTATAACGTTATATAGTGTTATGTCATTAAGTATATCGTTATATAGTATTACGATATAACGTATAACGGTATATAGTAATACCTCATAACGTATAACGATATGTAGTATTAAGTTATAACGTATAACGTTATACAGTATTACGTTATAGCGTATAACGTTATATAGTATTACGTTATAGCGTATAACGGTTATATAGTATTACGTTATAACGTATAACGTATTATAGTACTACGTTATAACGTACAGCGTTATGTATTATTACGTTATAACGTATAACGTTACATAGTATCACGATATAACGTATAACGTTATATTGTGTTATGTCATTAAGTATATCGTAATACAGTATTACGTTATAACGTATAACGTTATATATAGTCTTACGTTATAACGTATAGCGTTATATAGTATTACTGTATAACGTGTACGTTATATAATATTACGTCATAACGTATATCGTATTATAGTACAACGTTATAACGTACAGCGTTATGTAGTATTACGTCATAACGTGTAACGTTATGTAGTATTACGTTATAACGCATAACGTATTATAGTACTACGTTATAACGTACAGCTTTATACAGTATTACGTTATAACGTATAACTTTATATAGTATTACGATTTAACGTATAACGTTATATATAGTATTACGTTGTAACGTATAACTTTATATAGTATCACGTTTTAACGTATAACGTTATATATAGTATTACGTTATAACGTTATATTGTGTTATGTCATTAAGTATATCGTTATACAGTATTACGTTATAACGTATAACGTTATATATAGTATTACGTTATTTCGTATAACGTTATATAGTATTACGGTATAACGTATAACGTTACATAGTATTACGTTATAACGTATAACGTTATATAGTGTTATGTCATTAAGTATATCGTTATATAGTATAACGATATAACGTATAACGGTATATAGTAATGCCTCATAACGTATAACGATATATAGTATTACGTTATATCGTATAACGTTATATAGTATTACGTTATAACGTATAACGCTACATAGTATTACGTTATAACGTATAACGTTATATAGTGTTATGTCATTATGTATATCGTTATACAGTATTACGTTATAACGTATAACGTTATATATAGTCTTACGTCATAACGTGTAACGTTATGTAGTATTACGTTATAACCCATAACGTATTATAGTACTACGTTATAACGTACAGCTTTATATAGTGCTACGTTTTAACGTATAACGTTATATATAGTATTACGTTATAACGTATAACGATATATAGTATTGCGATATAACGTATAACGTTTTATATAGTATTACGTTATAACGTATGACGTTATACCGTATTACGTTATAGCGTATAACGCTACATAGTATTACGTTGTAACGTATAACGTTATATAGTGTTATGTCATTAAGTATATCGTTATACAGTATTACGATATAATGAATAACGTTACATAGTATCACGTTATAACGTATAACGTTATATTGTGTTATGTCATTAAGTATATCGATATACAGTATTACGTTATAACGTATAACGTTATATATAGTATTACGTTATAACGTATAACGTTATATAGTGTTATGTCATTAAGTATATCGTTATATAGTATTACGATATAACGTATAACGGTATATAGTATTACTGTATAACGTGTAACGTTATGTAGTATTACGTTATAACGTATAACGTATTATAGTACTACGTTATAACGTACAGCGTTATGTAGTATTACGTCATAACGTATAACGTTATGTAGTATTACGTTATAACGCATAACGTATTATAGTACTACGATATAACGTACAGCTTTATACAGTATTACGTTATAACGTATAACTTTATATAGTATTACGTTATAACGTATAACGTTATATAGTATTTCGTTATAACGTATAACTTTATATAGTATTACGTTTTAACGTATAACGTTATATATAGTATTACGTTATAACGTATAACGTTACATAGTATCACGTTATAACGTATAACGTTACATAGTATCACGTTATAACGTATAACGTTATATTGTGTTATGTCATTAAGTATATCGTTATACAGTATTACGATATAATGAATAACGTTACATAGTATCACGTTATAATGTATAACGTTATATTGTGTTATGTCATTAAGTATATCGTTATACAGTAATACGTTATAACGTATAACATTATATATAGTATTACGTTATACCGTATAACGTTATAGAGTATTACGTTATAACGTATAACGTTATATAGTATTACTGTATTACGTGTAACGTTATGTAGTATTACGTTATAACGCATAACGTATTATAGTACTACGATATAACGTACAGCTTTATACAGTATTACGTTATAACGTATAACTTTATATAGTATTACGTTATAACGTATAACGTTATATAGTATTTCGTTATAACGTATAACTTTATATAGTATTACGTTTTAACGTATAACGTTATATATAGTATTACGTTATAACGTATAACGTTACATAGTATCACGTTATAGCGTATAACGCTACATAGTATTACGTTGTAACGTATAACGTTATATTGTGTTATGTCATTAAGTATATCGTTATACAGTATTACGTTATAACGTATAACGTTATATATAGTCTTACGTTACAACGTATAACGTTATATAGTATTACTGTATTACGTGTAACGTTATGTAGTATTACGTTATAACGCATAACGTATTATAGTACTACGTTATAACGTACAGCTTTATACAGTATTACGTTATAACTTATAACTTTATATAGTATTACGTTTTAACGTATAACGTTATATATAGTATTACGTTATAACGTGTAACGTTACATAGTATCACGTTATAACGTATAACCTTATATTGTGTTATGTCATTAAGTATATCGTTATACAGTATTACGATATAATGAATAACGTTACATAGTATCACGTTATAATGTATAACGTTATATTGTGTTATGTCATTAAGTATATCGTTATACAGTAATACGTTATAACGTATAACATTATATATAGTATTACGTTATACCGTATAACGTTATAGAGTATTACGTTATAACGTATAACGGTATATAGTAATATCTCATAACGTATAACGATATATAGTATTGCGATATAACGTATAACGGTTATACAGTATTACGTTATAACGTATAACGTATTATAGTACTACGTTATAACGTACAGCGTTATGTAGTATTACGTCATAACGTATAACGTTATGTAGTATTACGTTTTAACGCATAACGTATTATAGTACTACGATATAACGTACAGCTTTATACAGTATTACGTTATAACGTATAACTTTATATAGTATTACGTTATAACGTATAACGTTATATAGTATTTCGTTATAACGTATAACTTTATATAGTATTACGTTTTAACGTATAACGTTATATATAGTATTACGTTATAACGTATAACGTTACATAGTATCACGTTATAGCGTATAACGCTACATAGTATTACGTTATAACGCATAACGTATTATAGTACTACGATATAACGTACAGCTTTATACAGTATTACGTTATAACGTATAACTTTATATAGTATTACGTTATAACGTATAACGTTATATAGTATTTCGTTATAACGTATAACTTTATATAGTATTACGTTTTAACGTATAACGTTATATATAGTATTACGTTATAACGTATAACGTTACATAGTATCACGTTATAGCGTATAACGCTACATAGTATTACGTTGTAACGTATAACGTTATATTGTGTTATGTCATTAAGTATATCGTTATACAGTATTACGTTATAACGTATAACGTTATATATAGTCTTACGTTACAACGTATAACGTTATATAGTATTACTGTATTACGTGTAACGTTATGTAGTATTACGTTATAACGCATAACGTATTATAGTACTACGTTATAACGTACAGCTTTATACAGTATTACGTTATAACTTATAACTTCATATAGTATTACGTTTTAACGTATAACGTTATATATAGTATTACGTTATAACGTGTAACGTTACATAGTATCACGTTATAACGTATAACGTTATATTGTGTTATGTCATTAAGTATATCGTTATACAGTATTACGATATAATGAATAACGTTACATAGTATCACGTTATAATGTATAACGTTATATTGTGTTATGTCATTAAGTATATCGTTATACAGTAATACGTTATAACGTATAACATTATATATAGTATTACGTTATACCGTATAACGTTATAGAGTATTACGTTATAACGTATAACGGTATATAGTAATATCTCATAACGTATAACGATATATAGTATTGCGATATAACGTATAACGGTTATACAGTATTATGTTATAACGTATAACGTATTATAGTACTACGTTATAACGTACAGCGTTATGTAGTATTACGTCATAACGTATAACGTTATGTAGTATTACGTTATAACGCATAACGTATTATAGTACTACGATATAACGTACAGCTTTATACAGTATTACGTTATAACGTATAACTTTATATAGTATTACGTTATAACGTATAACGTTATATAGTATTTCGTTATAACGTATAACTTTATATAGTATTACGTTTTAACGTATAACGTTATATATAGTATTACGTTATAACGTATAACGTTACATAGTATCACGTTATAACGTATAACGTTATATTGTGTTATGTCATTAAGTATATCGTTATGCAGTACTACGTTATAACGTATAACGTTATGTTTAGTCATACGTTATAACGTATAACGTTACATAGTATTACGTTATATCGTTTAACATTATATAGTATTACGTTATAACGTATAACGTTATATATAGTATTACGTTATAACGTATAACGTTATATTGTGTTATGTCATTAAGTATATCGTTATACAGTATTACGTTATAACGTATATCGTTATATATAGTATTACGTTTTAACGTATAACGTTATATATAGTATTACGTTTTTACGTATAACGTTATATATAGTATTACGTTATATCGTATAACCTTATATAGTATTACGTTGTAACGTATAACGGTTATATAGTATTACATTATAACGTATAACGCATTATAGTACTACGTTATAACGTACAGCGTTTTGTAGTATTACGTTATAACGTATAACGTTACATAGTATCACGATATAACGTATAACGTTATATTGTGTTATGTCAATAAGCATATCGTTATACAGTATTACGTTATAACGTATATCGTTATATATAGTATTACGTTTTAACGTATAACGTTATATATAGTATTACGTTTTTACGTATAACGTTATATATAGTATTACGTTATATCGTATAACCTTATATAGTATTACGTTGTAACGTATAACGGTTATATAGTATTACATTATAACGTATAACGCATTATAGTACTACGTTATAACGTACAGCGTTTTGTAGTATTACGTTATAACGTATAACGTTACATAGTATCACGATATAACGTATAACGTTATATTGTGTTATGTCATTAAGTATATCGTTATACAGTATTACGTTATAACGTATAACGTTATATATAGTATTACGTTATAACGCATAACGTATTATAGTACTACGTTATAACGTACAGCTTTATACAGTATTACGTTATAACGTATAAGTTTATATAGTATTACGATTTAACGTATAACGTTATATATAGTATTACGTTATAACGTATAACTTTATATAGTATTACGTTTTAACGTATAACGTTATATATAGTATTACGTTATAACGTATAACGTTACATAGTATCACGTTATAACGTGTAACGTTATATAGTGTTATGTCATTAAGTATATCGTTATACAGTATTACGTTATAAAGTATAACGTTATATAGAGTATTACGTTATATCGTATAACGTTATATAGTATTACGTTATAACGTATAACGTTACATAGTATCACGTTATAACGTATAACGTTACATAGTATCACGTTATAACGTATAACGTTATATTGTGTTATGTCATTAAGTATATCGTTATACAGTATTACGTTATAACGTATAACGTTATATATAGTATTACGTTATAACGTATAACGTTATATAGTGGTATGTCATTAAGTATATCGTTATATAGTATTACGATATAACGTATAACGGTATATAGTAATACCTCATAACGTATAACGATATGTAGTATTGAGTTATAACGTATAACGTTATACAGTATTACGTTATAGCGTATAACGTTACATAGTATAACGTTATAACGTATAACGGTTATATAGTATTACGTTATAACGTATAACGTATTATAGTACTACGTTATAACGTACAGCTTTATACAGTATTACGTTATAACGTATAACTTCATATAGTATTACGATTTAACGTATAACGTTATATATAGTACTACGTTATAACGTACAGCGTTATGTAGTATTACGTTATAACGTATAACGTTATATATAGTATTACGTTATAACGTATAACGTTATATAGTGGTATGTCATTAAGTATATCGTTATATAGTATTACGATATAACGTATAACGGTATATAGTAATACCTCATAACGTATAACGATATGTAGTATTGAGTTATAACGTATAACGTTATACAGTGTTACGTTATAGCGTATAACGTTACATAGTATAACGTTATAACGTATAACGGTTATATAGTATTACGTTATAACGTATAACGTATTATAGTACTACGTTATAACGTACAGCTTTATACAGTATTACGTTATAACGTATAACTTCATATAGTATTACGATTTAACGTATAACGTTATATATAGTATTACGTTATAACGTATAACGGTTATATAGTATTACGTTATAACGTATAACGTTATGTAGTATTACGTTATAACGCATAACGTATTATAGTACTACGTTATAACGTACAGCTTTATACAGTATTACGTTATAACGTATAACTTCATATAGTATTACGATTTAACGTATAACGTTATATATAGTATTACGTTATAACGTATAACTTTATATAGTATTACGTTTTAACGTATAACATTATATATAGTATTACGTTATAACGCATAACGTATTATAGTACTACGTTATAACGTACAGCTTTATACAGTATTACGTTATAACGTATAACTTCATATAGTATTACGATTTAACGTATAACGTTATATATAGTACTACGTTATAACGTACAGCGTTATGTAGTATTACGTTATAACGTATAACGTTATATTGTGTTATGTCATTAAGTATATCCTTATACAGTATTACTTTTTATCGTATAACGTTATATATAGTAATACGTTATAACGTATAACGTTATATAGTGTTATGTCATTAAGTATATCGTTATATAGTATTACGATATAACGTATAGCGATATGTAGTATTAAGTTATAACGTATAACGTTATACAGTATTACGTTATAGCGTATAACGTTATATAGTATTACGTTATAACGTATAACTTTATATAGTATTGCGATTTAACGTATAACGTTATATATAGTATTACGTTATAACGTATAACGTTACATAGTATCACGATATAACGTATAACGTATTATAGTACAACGTTATAACGTACAGCGTTATGTAGTATTACGTCAT
Organism: Bombus vestalis; assembly: GCA_963556215.1. Classification (NCBI taxonomy): domain Eukaryota; kingdom Metazoa; phylum Arthropoda; class Insecta; order Hymenoptera; family Apidae; genus Bombus; species Bombus vestalis. The sequence goes on from OY744578.1 coordinate 7,850,693, forward strand.
AACGTGTAACGTTATGTAGTATTACGTTATAACGCATAACGTATTATAGTACTACGTTATAACGTACAGCTTTATACAGTATTACGTTATAACGTATAACTTCATATAGTATTACGATTTAACGTATAACGTTATATATAGTATTACGTTATAACGAATAACTTTATATAGTATTACGTTTTAACGTATAACGTTATATATAGTATTACGTTATAACGTATAACTTTATATAGTATTACGTTTTAACGTATAACATTATATATAGTATTACGTTATAACGTATAACGTTACATAGTATCACGTTATAACGTATAACGTTATGTAGTGTTATGTCATTAAGTATATCGTTATACAGTATTACGATATAACGTATAACGTTATATAGTAATACCTCATAACGTATAACGATATGTAGTATTAAGTTATAACGTATAACGTTATACAGTATTACGTTATAGCGTATAACGTTACATAGTATAACGTTATAACGTATAACGGTTATATAGTATTACGTTATAACGTATAACGTATTATAGTACTACGTTATAACGTACAGCGTTATGTAGTATTACGTTATAACGTATAACGTTACATAGTATCACGATATAACGTATAACGTTATATTGTGTTATGTCATTAAGTATATCGTTATACAGTACTACGTTATAACGTATAACGTTATATATAGTCTTACGTTATAACGTATAACGTTATATAGTATTACTGTATAACGTGTAACGTTATGTAGTATTACGTTATAACGCATAACGTATTATAGTACTACGTTATAACGTACAGCTTTATACAGTATTACGTTATAACGTATAACTTTATATAGTATTACGTTTTAACGTATAACGTTATATATAGTATTACGATATAATGCATAACGTTACATAATATCACGTTATAATGTATAACGTTATATTGTGTTATGTCATTAAGTATATCGTTATACAGTATTACGTTATATTGTTTAACGTTATATATTATTTGTTTACAACGTATAACGCTATATAGTATTACGTTACGACGTATAACGTTATATAGTATTACGATATAACGTATAACGTTACATAGTATCACGATATAACGTATAACGTTACATAGTATCACGTTATAACGTATAACGTTATATATAGTATTACGTTATAACGTATAACGGTATATAGTAATACCTCATAACGTATAATGATATATAGTATTGCGTTATAACGTATAACGGTTATATAGTATTACGTTATAACGTATAACGTTATATATAGTATTACGTTATATCGTATAACGTTATATAGTATTACGTTATAACGTATAACGTTATATAGTATTACGATATAACGTATAACGTTACATAGTATCACGATATAACGTATAACGTTACATAGTATCACGTTATAACGTATAACGTTATATATAGTATTACGTTATAACGTATAACGGTATATAGTAATACCTCATAACGTATAATGATATATAGTATTGTGTTATAACGTATAACGGTTATATAGTATTACGTTATAACGTATAACGTTATATATAGTATTACGTTATATCGTATAACGTTATATAGAGTATTACGTTATATCGTATAACGTTATATAGTATTACGTTATAACGTATAACGTTACATAGTATCACGTTATAACGTATAACGTTACATAGTATCACGTTATAACGTATAACGTTATATTGTGTTATGTCATTAAGTATATCGTTATACAGCATTACGTTATATCGTATAACGTTATATATAGTATTACGTTATATCGTATATCGTTATATAGTATTACGATATAACGTATAACGTTATATATAGTATTACGTTATAACGTATAACGGTATATAGTAATACCTCATAACGTATAATGATATATAGTATTGCGTTATAACGTATAACGGTTATATAGTATTACGTTATAACGTATAACGTTATATATAGTATTACGTTATATCGTATAACGTTATATAGTATTACGTTATAACGTATAACGTTATATAGTGTTATGTCATTAAGTATATCGTTATATAGTATTACGATATAACGTATAACGGTATATAGTAATACCTCATAACGTATAACGATATGTAGTATTAAGTTATAACGTATAACGTTATACAGTATTACGTTATAGCGTATAACGTTATATAGTAATACGTTATAACGTATAACGCTACATAGTATTACGTCATAACGTATAACGTTATATAGTGTTATGTCATTAAGTATATCGTTATACAGTATTACGATATAATGCATAACGTTACATAGTATCACGTTATAATGTATAACGTTATATTGTGTTATGTCATTAAGTATATCGTTATACAGTATTACGTTATATCGTTTAACGTTATATAGTATTTGTTTACAACGTATAACGTTATATAGTATTACGTTACGACGTATAACGTTATATAGTATTAAGATATAACGTATAGCGATATGTAGAATTAAGTTATAACGTATAACGTTATACAGTATTACTTTATAGCGTATAACGTTATATAGTATTACGATATAACGTATAGCGATATGTAGTATTAAGTTATAACGTATAACGTTATACAGTATTACGTTATAGCGTATAACGTTATATAGTATTACGTTATAACGTATAACTTTATATAGTATTGCGATTTAACGTATAACGTTATATAGTATTACGTTATAACGTATAACGCTACATAGTATTACGTCATAACGTATAACGTTATATAGTGTTATGTCATTAAGTATATCGTTATACAGTATTACGATATAATGCATAACGTTACATAGTATCACGTTATAATGTATAACGTTATATTGTGTTATGTCATTAAGTATATCGTTATACAGTATTACGTTATATCGTTTAACGATATATAGTTTTTGTTTACAACGTATAACGTTATATAGTATTACGTTACGACGTATAACGTTATATAGTATTACGATATAACGTATAACGTTATATTGTGTTATGTCATTAAGTATATCGTTATACAGTATTACGTTATAACGCATAACGTATTATAGTACTACGTTATAACGTACAGCTTTATACAGTATTACGTTATAACGTATAACTTTATATAGTATTACGTTTTAACGTATAACGTTATATATAGTATTACGTTATATCGTATAACGTTATATAGTATTACGTTATAACGTATAACGTTATATAGTGTTATGTCATTAAGTATATCGTTATATAGTATTACGATATAACGTATAGCGATATGTAGTATTAAGTTATAACGTATAACGTTATACAGTATTACGTTATAGCGTATAACGTTATATAGTATTACGTCATAACGTATAACTTTATATAGTATTGCGATTTAACGTATAACGTTATATATAGTATCACGTTATAACGTAAAACGTTATATTGTGTTATGTCATTAAGTATATCGTTATACAGTATTACGTTATAACGTATAACGTTATATATAGTATTACGTTATAATGTTTAACGTTACATAGTATCACGTTATAACGTATAACGTTATATTGTGTTATGTCATTAAGTATATCGTTATACAGTATTACGTTATAACGTATAACATTATATATAGTAACACGTTATAACGTATAACGTTATATTGTGTTGTGTCATTAAGTATATCATTATATAGTATTACGATATAACGTATAACGGTATATAGTAATACCTCATAACGTATAACGATATATAGTATTACGTTATATCGTATAACGTTATATAGTATTACGTAATAACGTATAACTTTATATAGTATTACGTTTTAACGTATAACGTTATATATAGTATTACGATATAACGTATAACGGTATATAGTAATACATCATAACGTATAACGTTATATATAGTAATACGTTATAACGTATAACTTTATATAGTATTACGTTTTAACGTATAACGTTATATATAGTATTACGTTATAACGTATAACGTTATATATTATTTCGTTATAACGTATAACGTTACATGGTATTACGTTATAACGTATAACGTTATATAGTGTTGTGTCATTAAGTATATCGTTGTATAGTATTACGATATAACGTATAACGTTACATAGTATCACGTTATAATGTATAACGTTATATTGTGTTATGTCATTAAGTATATTGTTATACAGTATTACGTTATAACGTATAGCGTTATATATAGTCTTAGGTTATAACGTATAACGTTACATAGTATTACATTTTATCGTTTAACGTTATACAGTATTTGTTTACAACGTATAACGTCATATAGTACTACGTTATAACGTTTAACGTTACATAGTATCACATTATAACGTATAACGTTATATTGTGTTATGTCATTAAGTATATCGTTATACAGTATTACGTTATACCGTATAAGTTTATACAGTATTACGTTTTAACGTACAACGTTACATATAGTGTTACGTTATAACGTTTATCGTTACATAGTATCACGTTATAACGTATAACGTTATATTGTGTTATGTCATTAAGTATATCGTTATACAGTATAACGTTGTAACGTATAACGTTATATATAGTATTACGTTATATCGTATATCGTTATATAGTATTACGATATAACGTATAACGTTATATATAGTATTACGTTATAACGTATAACGGTATATAGTAATACCTCATAACGAATAACGATATATAGTATTGCGTTATAACGTATAACGGTTATATAGTATTACGTTATAACGTATAACGTATTATAGTACTACGTTATAACGTACAGCGTTATGTAGTATTACGTTATAACGTATAACTTTACATAGTATCACGATATAACGTATAACGTTATATTGTGTTATGTTATTAAGCATATCGTTATACAGTATTACGTTATAACGTATAACGTTATATATAGTCATACGTCATAACGTGTAACGTTATGTAGTATTACGTTATAACGCATAACGTATTGTAGTACTACGTTATAACGTACAGCTTTATACAGTATCACCTTATAACGTATAACTTAATATAGTATTACGATTTAACGTATAACGTTATATATAGTATTACGTTATAAGGTATAACGTTACATAGTATCAAGTTATAACGTATAACGTTATATTGTGTTGTGTCATTAAGTATATCGTTATACAGTATTACATTATAACGTATAACGTTATATATAGTATTACGTTATGTCGTATAACGTTATATAGTATTTCGTTATAACGTATATCTTTATACAGTATTACGTTTCAACGTATAACGTTATATATAGTATTACGTTATAACGTTTAGCGTTACATAGTATCACGTTATAACGTATAACGTTATATTGTGTTATGTCATTAAGTATATCGTTATACAGTATTACGTTTTAACGTATAACGTTATATATATAGTATATCGTTTTAAAGTATAACGTTATATATAGTATTACGTTTTAACGTATAACGTTACATATAGTATTTCGTTATAACGTATAACGTTATCTTGTGTTATGTCATTAAGCATGTCGTTATACAGTATTACGTTATAACGTATAACGTTATAAATAGTATTACGTTATATCGCATAACGTTATGTAGTATTACGTTATAACGTATAACTTTATATAGTATTACGTTTTAACGTATAACGTTATATATAGTATTACGTTATAACGTTTAACGTTACATAGTATCAAGTTATAACGTATAACGTCATATTGTGTTGTGTCATTAAGTATATCATTATATAGTATTACGATATAACGTATAACGGTATATAGTAACACCTCATAACGTATAACGATATATAGTATTACGTTATATCGTATAACGTTATATAGTATTACGTTACGACGTATAACGTTATATAGTATTACGATATAACGTATAACGATATGTAGTATTAAGTTATAACGTATAACGTTATACAGTATTACGTTATAGCGTATAACGTTATATAGTATTACGTTATAACGTATAACTTTATACAGTATTACGTTATAGCGTATAACGTTATATAGTATTACGTTATAACGTATAACTTTATACAGTATTACGTTATAACGTATAACGTTATATATAGTATTACGTTATAACGTTTAACGTTACATAGTATCACGTTATAACGTAAAACGTTATATTGTGTTATGTCATTAAGTATATCGTTATACAGTATTACGTTATAACGTATAACATTATATATAGTATTACGTTATATCGTATAACGTTATATAGTATTACGTTACGACGTATAACGTTATATAGTATTACGATATAACGTATAACGATATGTAGTATTAAGTTATAACGTATAACGTTATACAGTATTACGTTATAGCGTATAACGTTATATAGTATTACGTTATAACGTATAACTTTATACAGTATTACGTTATAGCGTATAACGTTATATAGTATTACGTTATAACGTATAACTTTATACAGTATTACGTTATAACGTATAACGTTATATATAGTATTACGTTATATCGTATAACGTTATATAGTATTACGTTATAACGTATAACGGTATATAGTAATACCTGATAACGTATAACGATATATAGTATTGCGTAATAACGTATAACGTTATATACAGTCGTACGTTATAACGTATAACGTTATATAGTATTACTGTATAACGTGTAACGTTATGTAGTATTACGTTATAACGCATAACGTATTATAGTACTACGTTATAACGTACAGCTTTATACAGTATTACGTTATAACGTATAACTTTATATAGTATTACGATTTAACGTATAACGTTATATATAGTATTACGTTATAACGTATAACGTTACATAGTATCACGATATAACGTATAACGTATTGTAGTACTACGTTATAACGTACAGCGTTATGTAGTATTACGTTATAACGGATAACGTTACGTAGTATCACGACATAACGTATAACGTTATATTGTGTTATGTCATTAAGTATATCGTTATACAGTATTACGTTATAACGTATAACGTTATATACAGTCGTACGTTATAACGTATAACGTTATATAGTATTACTGTATAACGTGTAACGTTATGTAGTATTACGTTATAACGCATAACGTATTATGGTACTACGTTATAACGTATAGCGTTACATAGTATCAGGTTATAACGTATAACGTTATATTGTGTTATGTCATTAAGTATATCGTTATACAGTATTACGTTATAACGTATAACGTTATATATAGTATTACGTTATATCGTATATCGTTATATAGTATTACGATATAACGTATAACGTTACATAGTATCAAGTTATAACGTATAACGTTACATAGTATCACGTTATAACGTATAACGTTATATTGTGTTATGTCATTAATTATATCGTTATACAGTATTACGTTATAACGTATAACGTTATATATAGTATTATGTTATAACGTATAACGTTATATAGTGGTATGTCATTAAGTATATCGTTATATAGTATTACGATATAACGTATAACGGTATATAGTAATACCTCATAACGTATAACGATATGTAGTATTGAGTTATAACGTATAACGTTATAAAGTTTTACGTTATAGCGTATAACGTTACATAGTATAACGTTATAACGTATAACGTTATACAGTATTACGTTATAGCGTATAACGTTATATAGTATTACGTTATAAAGTATAACTTTATAGAGTATTACGTTTTAACGTATAACGTTATATATAGTATTACGTTATAACGTTTAACGTTACATAGTATCACGTTATAACGTAAAACGTTATATTGTGTTATGTCATTAAGTATATCGTTATACAGTATTACGTTATAACGTATAACGTTATATATAGTATTACGTTATAACGTTTAACGTTACATAGTATTACGTTATAACGTATAACGTTATGTAGTGTTATGTCATTAAGTATATCGTTATACAGTATTACAATATAATGCATAACGTTACATAGTATCACGTTATAATGTATAACGTTATATTGTGTTATGTCATTAAGTGTAACGTTATACAGTATTACGTTATAACGTATAACGATATGTAGTATTAAGTTATAACGTATAACGTTATACAGTATTACGTTATAGCGTATAACGTTATATAGTATTACGTTATAACGTATAACGTTATATATAGTATTGCGTTATATCGTATATCGTTATATAGTAATACCTCATAACGTAAAAAGATATATAGTATTACGCTATAGCGTATAACGTTATATAGTATTACGTTATAACGTATAACGTTATATAGTGTTATGTCATTAAGTATATCGTTATAGAGTATTGCGTTATAACGTATAACATTATATATAGTATTACGTTACATCGTATATCGTTATATAGTATAACGATATAACGTATAACGGTATATAGTAATACCTCATAACGTAAAAAGATATATAGTATTACGCTATAGCGTATAACGTTATATAGTATTACGTTATAACGTATAACGTTATATATAGTATTGCGTTATATCGTATAACGTTATATAGTATTACGTTATAACGTATAACGCTACATAGTATTACGTTATAACGTATAACGTTATATAGTGTTATGTCATTAAGTATATCGTTATACAGTATTACAATATAATGCATAACGTTACATAGTATCACGTTATAATGTATAACGTTATATTGTGTTATGTCATTAAGTATAACGTTATACAGTATTACGTTATAACGTATAACATTATATATAGTATTACGTTATATCGTATAACGTTATATAGTATTACGATATAGCGTATAACGTTATATAGTACGACGCTATAACGTATAACATTATACAGTATTACGTCATAACGTATATCGTTATATGGTATTACGTTGTAGCGTATAACATTATATAGTATTACGTTTTAACGTACAGCGTTATGTAGTATTACGGTATAACGTATAACGTTATATAGTATTACGTTATAACGTTTATCGTTATGTAGTATTTGTTTACAACGTATAACGCTATATAGTATTACGTTAGAATGAATAACGTTATACAGTATTATGTTATGACGTATATCGTTATATAGTACTACGTTAGAATGAATAACGTTATATAGTATTACGTTATAACGTATAACCTTACATAGTATTACGTTTTAACGTACAGCGTTATATAGTATTACGTTATAACGTATATCGTTATGTAATATTTGTTTACAACGTATAACGTTATATAGTATTACGTTATAACGTATAACATATTAAAGTACTACGTTACAACGCATAACGTTTCATAGTATTTGTTTATATCTTATAACGTTATATAGTTTTACGTTATAACGTGTAACGTATTATAGTACTACATTATAACGTATAACGTTATGCAGTATTACGTTATAACGTATTACGTTTTATAGTACTACGTTACAACGCATAACGTTTTATAATATTTGTTTATAACGTGTAACGCTATATAGTATTACGTTAGAATGAATAACGTTGTACAGTATTGCGTTATGACGTATATCGTTATATAGTATTACGTTATAGCGTATAACGTTATATAATATTACGTTATAACGTGTAACGTTATATAGTATTACGTTATAGCGTATAACGTTATACAGTATTACGTTATAACGTATAACGATATGTAGTACTACGTTATAAAGTATAACGTTATATAGTACTACGTTATAACGCATAACGTTATATAGTATTTGTCTATAACGTATAACGTTATATAGCATTACGTTATAACGTGTGACGTTATATAGTATTACGTTTTAACGTACATCGTTATGTTGTACTACGTTATAACGTATAACGTTATATAGTATTACGTCATAACGTGTAACGTTATGTAGTATTACGTTATAACGTGTAACGCTATATAGTATTACGTTAGAATGAATAACGTTATATAGTATTACGTTATAACGTTTAACGTTATATAGTATTTGTTTACAACGTATAACGTTATATAGTATTACGTTATAGCGTATAACGTTATATAGTACGACGCTATAACGTATAACATTATACAGTATTACGTTATAACGTATATCGTTATATGGTATTACGTTATAGCGTATAACGTTATATAGTACTACGTTATAACGCATAACGTTATATAGTATTTGTCTATAACGTATAACGTTATATAGTATTACGTTATAACGTGTAACGTTATATAGTATTACGTTTTAACGTACATCGTTATGTTGTACTACGTTATAACGTATAACGTTATATAGTACTACGATAGAATGAGTAACGTTATATAGTATTTGTTTATAACGTGTAACGCTATATAGTATTACGTTAGAATGAATAACGTTATATAGTATTACGTTATAACGTTTAACGTTATATAGTATTTGGTTACAACGTATAACGTTATATAGTATTACGTTATAGCGTATAACGTTATACAGTATTACGTTATAACGTATAAAGTTATATGGTATTACTGTATACCGTGTAACGTTATATAATATTACGTTTTAACGTATAACGTTATATAGTACTACGTTATAACGCATAACGTTATATAGTATTTGTTTATAACGTATAACGTTATATAGTATTACGTTATAACGTATAACGTTATACAGTATTACGTTATAACGTGTAACGTTATATAGTATTACGTTTTACCGTACAGCGTTATGTAATATTACGTTATAACGAATAACGTATTATAGTATTACGTTATATCGTATAACGTTATATAGTATTTGTCTATAACGTATAACGTTATATAGTATTACGTTATAACGTGTAACGTTATATAGTATTACGTTTTAACGTACATCGTTATGTTGTACTACGTTATAACGTATAACGTTATATAGTACTACGATAGAATGAGTAACGTTATATAGTATTTGTTTATAACGTGTAACGCTATATAGTATTACGTTAGAATGAATAACGTTATATAGTATTACGTTATAACGTTTAACGTTATATAGTATTTGTTTACAACGTATAACGTTATATAGTATTACGTTATAGCGTATAACGTTATACAGTATTACGTTATAACGTATAAAGTTATATAGTATTACTGTATACCGTGTAACGTTATATAATATTACGTTTTAACGTATAACGTTATATAGTACTACGTTATAACGCATAACGTTATATAGTATTTGTTTATAACGTATAACGTTATATAGTATTACGTTATAACGTATAACGTTATACAGTATTACGTTATAACGTGTAACGTTATATAGTATTACGTTTTAACGTACAGCGTTATGTAATATTACGTTATAACGAATAACGTATTATAGTATTACGTTATATCGTATAACGTTATATAGTATTACGTTATAACGTATAACGTTATATAGTATTACGTTAGAATGAATAACGTTATATAGTATTACGTTATAACGTTTAACGTTATATAGTATTTGTTTACAACGTATAACGTTATATATAGTATTACGTTATAACGTATAACGTTACATAGTATCACGTTATAACGTATAACGTTATATAGTGTTATGTCATTAAGTATATCGTTATGCAGTATTACGTTATAACGTATAACGTTATATAGAGTATTACGTTATATCGTATAACGTTATATAGTATTACGCTATAACGTAAAACGTTACATAGTATCACGTTATAACGTATAACGTTACATAGTATCACGTTATAACGTATAACGTTATATTGTGTTATGTCATTAAGTATATCGTTATACAGTATTACGTTATAACGTATAACGTTATATATAGTATTATGTTATAACGTATAACGTTATATAGTGGTATGTCATTAAGTATATCGTTATATAGTATTACGATATAACGTATAACGGTATATAGTAATACCTCATAACGTATAACGATATGTAGTATTGAGTTATAACGTATAACGTTATAAAGTTTTACGTTATAGCGTATAACGTTACATAGTATAACGTTATAACGTATAACGGTTATATAGTATTACGTTATAACGTATAACGTATTATAGTACTACGTTATAACGTACAGCGTTATGTAGTATTACGTTATAACGTATAACGTTATATAGTATTACTGTATAAAGTGTAACGTTATATAATATTACGTCATAACGTATATCGTATTATAGTACAACGTTATAACGTACAGCGTTATGTAGTATTACGTCATAACGTGTAACGTTATGTAGTATTACGTTATAACGCATAACGTATTATAGTACTACGTTATAACGTACAGCTTTATACAGTATTACGTTATAACGTATAACTTTATATAGTATTACGATTTAACGTATAACGTTATATATAGTATTACGTTATAACGTATAACTTTATATAGTATTACGTTTTAACGTATAGCATTATATATAGTATTACTTTATAACGTATAACTTTATATAGTATTACGTTTTAACGTATAACATTATATATAGTATTACGTTATAACGTATAACGTTACATAGTATCACGTTATAACGTATAACGTTATATAGTGTTATGTCATTAAGTATATCGTTATACAGTATTACGATATAACGTATAACGTTATATAGAGTATTACGTTATATCGTATAACGTTATAACGTATAACGTTATATAGTATTACTGTATAACGTGTAACGTTATATAATATTACGTCATAACGTATATCGTATTAGAGTACAACGTTATAACGTACAGCGTTATAACGTACAGCGTTATGTAGTATTACGTCATAACGTGTAACGTGATGTAGTATTACGTTATAACGCATAACGTATTATAGTACTACGTTATAACGTACAGCTTTATACAGTATTACGTTATAACGTATAACGTTATATAGAGTATTACGTTATATCGTATATCGTTATATAGTATTACGTTATAACGTATAACGTTATATTGTGTTATGTCATTAAGTATATCGTTATACAGTATTACGTTATAACGTATCACGTTATATATAGTATTACGTTATAACGTATAACGTTATATAGTGTTATGTCATTAAGTATATCGTTATACAGTATTACGTTATAACGTATAACGTTATATAGTGTTATGTCATTAAGTATATCGTTATATAGTATTACGATATAACGTATAACGGTATATAGTAATACCTCATAACGTATAACGATATGTAGTATTAAGTTATAACGTATAACGTTATACAGTATTACGTTATAGCGTATAACGTTATATAGTATTACGTTATAACGTATAACGGTTATAAAGTATTACGTTATAACGTATAACGTATTATAGTACTACGTTATAACGTACAGCGTTATGTAGTATTACGTTATAACGTATAACGTTACATAGTATCACGATATAACGTACAACGTTATATTTTGTTATGTCATTAAGTATATCGTTATACAGTATTACGTTATAACGTATAACGTTATATAGTATTACTGTATAACGTGTAACGTTATATAATATTACGTCATAACGTATATCGTATTATAGTACAACGTTATAACGTACAGCGTTATGTAGTATTACGTCATAACGTGTAACGTTATGTAGTATTACGTTATAACGCATAACGTATTATAGTACTACGTTATAACGTACAGCTTTATACAGTATTACGTTATAAGGTATAACTTTATATAGTATTACGATTTAACGTATAACGTTACATAGTATTACGTTATAACGTATAACGTTATATAGTGTTATGTCATTAAGTATATCGTTATACAGTATTACGTTATAACGTATAACGTTATATATAGTCTTACGTTATAACGTATAACGTTATATAGTATTACTGTATAACGTAAAACGTTATATAATATTACGTCATAACGTATATCGTATTATAGTACAACGTTATAACGTACAGCGTTATGTAGTATTACGTCATAACGTGTGACGTTATGTAGTATTACGTTATAACGCATAACGTATTATAGTACTACGTTATAACGTACAGCTTTATACAGTATTACGTTATAAGGTATAACTTTATATAGTATTACGATTTAACGTATAACGTTACATAGTATTACGTTATAACGTATAACGTTATATAGTGTTATGTCATTAAGTATATCGTTATACAGTATTACGTTATAACGTATAACGTTATATATAGTCTTACGTTATAACGTATAACGTTATATAGTATTACTGTATAACGTGAAACGTTACATAATATTACGTCATAACGTATATCGTATTATAGTACAACGTTATAACGTACAGCTTTATACAGTATTACGTTATAACGTATAACGTTATATAGAGTATTACGTTATATCGTATATCGTTATATAGTATTACGTTATAACGTATAACGTTATATTGTGTTATGTCATTAAGTATATCGTTATACAGTATTACGTTATAACGTATCACGTTATATATAGTATTACGTTATAACGTATAACGTTATATAGTGTTATGTCATTAAGTATATCGTTATACAGTATTACGTTATAACGTATAACGTTATATAGTGTTATGTCATTAAGTATATCGTTATATAGTATTACGATATAACGTATAACGGTATATAGTAATACCTCATAACGTATAACGATATGTAGTATTAAGTTATAACGTATAACGTTATACAGTATTACGTTATAGCGTATAACGTTATATAGTATTACGTTATAACGTATAACGGTTATAAAGTATTACGTTATAACGTATAACGTATTATAGTACTACGTTATAACGTACAGCGTTATGTAGTATTACGTTATAACGTATAACGTTACATAGTATCACGATATAACGTACAACGTTATATTTTGTTATGTCATTAAGTATATCGTTATACAGTATTACGTTATAACGTATAACGTTATATAGTATTACTGTATAACGTGTAACGTTATATAATATTACGTCATAACGTATATCGTATTATAGTACAACGTTATAACGTACAGCGTTATGTAGTATTACGTCATAACGTGTAACGTTATGTAGTATTACGTTATAACGCATAACGTATTATAGTACTACGTTATAACGTACAGCTTTATACAGTATTACGTTATAAGGTATAACTTTATATAGTATTACGATTTAACGTATAACGTTACATAGTATTACGTTATAACGTATAACGTTATATAGTGTTATGTCATTAAGTATATCGTTATACAGTATTACGTTATAACGTATAACGTTATATATAGTCTTACGTTATAACGTATAACGTTATATAGTATTACTGTATAACGTGAAACGTTATATAATATTACGTCATAACGTATATCGTATTATAGTACAACGTTATAACGTACAGCGTTATGTAGTATTACGTCATAACGTGTGACGTTATGTAGTATTACGTTATAACGCATAACGTATTATAGTACTACGTTATAACGTACAGCTTTATACAGTATTACGTTATAAGGTATAACTTTATATAGTATTACGATTTAACGTATAACGTTACATAGTATTACGTTATAACGTATAACGTTATATAGTGTTATGTCATTAAGTATATCGTTATACAGTATTACGTTATAACGTATAACGTTATATATAGTCTTACGTTATAACGTATAACGTTATATAGTATTACTGTATAACGTGAAACGTTACATAATATTACGTCATAACGTATATCGTATTATAGTACAACGTTATAACGTACAGCTTTATACAGTATTACGTTATAACGTATAACGTTATATAGAGTATTACGTTATATCGTATATCGTTATATAGTATTACGTTATAACGTATAACGTTATATTGTGTTATGTCATTAAGTATATCGTTATACAGTATTACGTTATAACGTATCACGTTATATATAGTATTACGTTATAACGTATAACGTTATATAGTGTTATGTCATTAAGTATATCGTTATACAGTATTACGTTATAACGTATAACGTTATATAGTGTTATGTCATTAAGTATATCGTTATATAGTATTACGATATAACGTATAACGGTATATAGTAATACCTCATAACGTATAACGATATGTAGTATTAAGTTATAACGTATAACGTTATACAGTATTACGTTATAGCGTATAACGTTATATAGTATTACGTTATAACGTATAACGGTTATAAAGTATTACGTTATAACGTATAACGTATTATAGTACTACGTTATAACGTACAGCGTTATGTAGTATTACGTTATAACGTATAACGTTACATAGTATCACGATATAACGTACAACGTTATATTTTGTTATGTCATTAAGTATATCGTTATACAGTATTACGTTATAACGTATAACGTTATATAGTATTACTGTATAACGTGTAACGTTATATAATATTACGTCATAACGTATATCGTATTATAGTACAACGTTATAACGTACAGCGTTATGTAGTATTACGTCATAACGTGTAACGTTATGTAGTATTACGTTATAACGCATAACGTATTATAGTACTACGTTATAACGTACAGCTTTATACAGTATTACGTTATAAGGTATAACTTTATATAGTATTACGATTTAACGTATAACGTTACATAGTATTACGTTATAACGTATAACGTTATATAGTGTTATGTCATTAAGTATATCGTTATACAGTATTACGTTATAACGTATAACGTTATATATAGTCTTACGTTATAACGTATAACGTTATATAGTATTACTGTATAACGTGAAACGTTATATAATATTACGTCATAACGTATATCGTATTATAGTACAACGTTATAACGTACAGCGTTATGTAGTATTACGTCATAACGTGTAACGTTATGTAGTATTACGTTATAACGCATAACGTATTATAGTACTACGATATAACGTACAGCTTTATACAGTATTACGTTATAACGTATAACTTTATATAGTATTACGTTATAACGTGTAACGTTATATAGTATTTCGTTATAACGTATAACTTTATATAGTATTACGTTTTAACGTATAACGTTATATATAGTATTACGTTATAACGTATAACGTTACATAGTATCACGTTATAACGTATAACGTTATATACAGTATTACGTTATAACGTATAACGTTATATAGTGTTATGTCATTAAGTATATCGTTAAATAGTATTACGATATAACGTATAACGGTATATAGTAATACCTCATAACGTATAACGATATGTAGTATTAAGTTATAACGTATAACGTTATACAGTATTACGTTATATCGTATAACGTTATATAGTATTACGTTATAACGTATAACGGTTATATAGTATTACGTTATAACGTATAACGTATTATAGTACTGCGTTATAACGTACAGCGTTATGTAGTATTACGTTATAACGTATAACGTTACATAGTATCACGATATAACGTATAACGTTATATTGTGTTATGTCATTAAGTATATCGTCATACAGTATTACGTTATAACGTATAACGTTATATATTGTCTTACGTTATAACGTATAACGTTATATATTATTACTGTATAACGTGTAACGTTATATAATATTACGTCATAACGTATATCGTATTAGAGTACAACGTTATAACGTACAGCGTTATAACGTACAGCGTTATGTAGTATTACGTCATAACGTGTAACGTGATGTAGTATTACGTTATAACGCATAACGTATTATAGTACTACGTTATAACGTACAGCTTTATACAGTATTACGTTATAACGTATAACGTTATATAGAGTATTACGTTATATCGTATATCGTTATATAGTATTACGTTATAACGTATAACGTTACATTGTGTTATGTCATTAAGTATATCGTTATACAGTATTACGTTATAACGTATCACGTTATATATAGTATTACGTTATAACGTATAACGTTATATAGTGTTATGTCATTAAGTATATCGTTATACAGTATTACGTTATAACGTATAACGTTATATAGTGTTATGTCATTAAGTATATCGTTATATAGTATTACGATATAACGTATAACGGTATATAGTAATACCTCATAACGTATAACGATATGTAGTATTAAGTTATAACGTATAACGTTATACAGTATTACGTTATAGCGTATAACGTTATATAGTATTACGTTATAACGTATAACGGTTATATAGTATTACGTTATAACGTATAACGTATTATAGTACTACGTTATAACGTACAGCGTTATGTAGTATTACGTTATAACGTATAACGTTACATAGTATCACGATATAACGTACAACGTTATATTTTGTTATGTCATTAAGTATATCGTTATACAGTATTACGTTATAACGTATAACGTTATATAGTATTACTGTATAACGTGTAACGTTATATAATATTACGTCATAACGTATATCGTATTATAGTACAACGTTATAACGTACAGCGTTATGTAGTATTACGTCATAACGTGTAACGTTATGTAGTATTACGTTATAACGCATAACGTATTATAGTACTACGTTATAACGTACAGCTTTATACAGTATTACGTTATAAGGTATAACTTTATATTGTATTACGATTTAACGTATAACGTTACATAGTATTACGTTATAACGTATAACGTTATATAGTGTTATGTCGTTAAGTATATCGTTATACAGTATTACGTTATAACGTAGAACGTTATATATAGTCTTACGTTATAACGTATAACGTTATATAGTATTACTGTATAACGTGAAACGTTATATAATATTACGTCATAACGTATATCGTATTATAGTACAACGTTATAACGTACAGCGTTATGTAGTATTACGTCATAACGTGTAACGTTATGTAGCATTACGTTATAACGCATAACGTATTATAGTACTACGATATAACGCACAGCTTTATACAGTATTACGTTATAACGTATAACTTTATATAGTATTACGTTATAACGTGTAACGTTATATAGTATTTCGTTATAACGTATAACTTTATATAGTATTACGTTTTAACGTATAACGTTATATATAGTATTACGTTATAACGTATAACGTTACATAGTATCACGTTATAACGTATAACGTTATATTGTGTTATGTCATTAAGTATATCGTTATACAGTACTACGTTATAACGTATAAAGTTATATATAGTCATACGTTATAACGTTTATCGTTACATAGTATTACGTTATATCTTTTAACGTTATATAGTATTACGTTATAACGTATAACGTTATATATAGTATTACGTTATAACGTATAACGTTATATTGTGTTATGTCATTAAGTATATCGTTATACAGTATTACGTTTTATCGTATAACGTTATATATAGTATTTCGTTTTAACGTATAACGTTATATATAGTATTACGTATTAACGTATAACGTTACATATAGTATTTCATTATAACGTATAACGTTATCTTGTGTTATGTCATTAAGCATATCGTTATACAGTATTACGTTATAACGTATAACGTTACATAGTATCACGATATAACGTATAACGTTATATTGTGTTATGTCATTAAGTATATCGTTATACAGTATTACGTTATAACGTATAACGCTATATATAGTCTTACGTTATAACGTATAACGTTATATAGTATTACTGTATAAAGTGTAACGTTATATAATATTACGTCATAACGTATATCGTATTATAGTACAACGTTATAACGTACAGCGTTATGTAGTATTACGTCATAACGTGTAACGTTATGTAGTATTACGTTATAACGCATAACGTATTATAGTACTACGTTATAACGTACAGCTTTATACAGTATTACGTTATAACGTATAACTTTATATAGTATTACGATTTAACGTATAACGTTATATATAGTATTACGTTATAACGTATAACTTTATATAGTATTACGTTTTAACGTATAACATTATATATAGTATTACGTTATAACGTATAACTTTATATAGTATTACGTTTTAACGTATAACATTATATATAGTATTACGTTATAACGTATAACGTTACATAGTATCACGTTATAACGTATAACGTTATATTGTGTTATGTCATTAAGTATATCGTTATACAGTACTACGTTATAACGTATAAAGTTATATATAGTCATACGTTATAACGTTTATCGTTACATAGTATTACGTTATATCTTTTAACGTTATATAGTATTACGTTATAACGTATAACGTTATATATAGTATTACGTTATAACGTATAACGTTATATTGTGTTATGTCATTAAGTATATCGTTATACAGTATTACGTTTTATCGTATAACGTTATATATAGTATTTCGTTTTAACGTATAACGTTATATATAGTATTACGTATTAACGTATAACGTTACATATAGTATTTCATTATAACGTATAACGTTATCTTGTGTTATGTCATTAAGCATATCGTTATACAGTATTACGTTATAACGTATAACGTTACATAGTATCACGATATAACGTATAACGTTATATTGTGTTATGTCATTAAGTATATCGTTATACAGTATTACGTTTTAACGTATAACATTATATATAGTATTACGTTATAACGTATAACTTTATATAGTATTACGTTTTAACGTATAACATTATATATAGTATTACGTTATAACGTATAACGTTACATAGTATCACGTTATAACGTATAACGTTATATAGTGTTATGTCATTAAGTATATCGTTATACAGTATTACGATATAACGTATAACGTTATATAGAGTATTACGTTATATCGCATAACGTTATAACGTATAACGTTATATAGTATTACTGTATAACGTGTAACGTTATATAATATAACGTCATAACGTATATCGTATTATAGTACAACGTTATAACGTACAGCGTTATGTAGTATTACGTCATAACGTGTAACGTTATGTAGTATTACGTTATAACGCATAACGTATTATAGTACTACGTTATAACGTACAGCTTTATGCAGTATTACGTTATAACGTATAACTTTATATAGTATTACGATTTGACGTATAACGTTACATAGTATTACGTTATAACGTATAACGTTATATAGTGTTGTGTCATTAAGTATATCGTTATACAGTATTAAGTTATAACGTATAACGTTATATATTGTCTTACGTTATAACGTATAACGTTATATATTATTACTGTATAACGTGTAACGTTATATAATATTACGTCATAACGTATATCGTATTAGAGTACAACGTTATAACGTACAGCGTTATGTAGTATTACGTCATAACGTGTAACGTTATGTAGTATTACGTTATAACGCATAACGTATTATAGTACTACGTTATAACGTACAGCTCTATACAGTATTACGTTATAACGTATAACGTTGTATAGAGTATTACGTTATATCGTATATCGTTATATAGTATTACGTTATAACGTATAACGTTATATTGTGTTATGTCATTAAGTATATCGTTATACAGTATTACGTTATTACGTATAACGTTATATATAGTATTACGTTATAACGTATAACGTCATATTGTGTTATGTCATTAAGTATATCGTTATACAGTATTACGTCTTATCGTATAACGTTATATATAGTATTTCGTTTTAACGTATAACGTTATATACAGTATTACGTATTAACGTATAACGTTACATATAGTATTTCATTATAACGTATAACGTTATCTTGTGTTATGTCATTAAGCATATCGTTATACAGTATTACGTTATAACGTATAACGTTACATAGTATCACGATATAACGTATAACGTTATATTGTGTTATGTCATTAAGTATATCGTTATACAGTATTACGTTATAACGTATAACGCTATATATAGTCTTACGTTATAACGTATAGCGTTATATAGTATTACTGTATAAAGTGTAACGTTATATAATATTACGTCATAACGTATATCGTATTATAGTACAACGTTATAACGTACAGCGTTATGTAGTATTACGTCATAACGTGTAACGTTATGTAGTATTACGTTATAACGCATAACGTATTATAGTACTACGTTATAACGTACAGCTTTATACAGTATTACGTTATAACGTATAACTTTATATAGTATTACGATTTAACGTATAACGTTACATAGTATTACGTTATAACGTATAACGTTATATAGTGTTATGTCATTAAGTATATCGTTATACAGTATTACGTTATAACGTATAACGTTATATAGTATTTGTCTATAACGTATAACGTTATATAGCATTACGTTATAACGTGTGACGTTATATAGTATTACGTTTTAACGTACATCGTTATGTTGTACTACGTTATAACGTATAACGTTATATAGTATTACGTCATAACGTGTAACGTTATGTAGTATTACGTTATAACGTGTAACGCTATATAGTATTACGTTAGAATGAATAACGTTATATAGTATTACGTTATAACGTTTAACGTTATGTAGTATTACGTTATAACGCATAACGTATTATAGTACTACGTTATAACGTACAGCTTTATACAGTATTACGTTATAACGTATAACTTTATATAGTATTACGATTTAACGTATAACGTTACATAGTATTACGTTATAACGTATAACGTTATCTTGTGTTATGTCATTAAGCATATCGTTATACAGTATTACGTTATAACGTATAACGTTACATAGTATCACGATATAACGTATAACGTTATATAGTATTACGTTATAGCGTATAACGTTATATAGTACGACGCTATAACGTATAACATTATACAGTATTACGTTATAACGTATATCGTTATATGGTATTACGTTATAGCGTATAACGTTATATAGTACTACGTTATAACGCATAACGTTATATAGTATTTGTCTATAACGTATAACGTTATATAGTATTACGTTATAACGTGTAACGTTATATAGTATTACGTTTTAACGTACATCGTTATGTTGTACTACGTTATAACGTATAACGTTATATAGTACTACGATAGAATGAGTAACGTTATATAGTATTCGTTTATAACGTGTAACGCTATATAGTATTACGTTAGAATGAATAACGTTATATAGTATTACGTTATAACGTTTAACGTTATATAGTATTTGGTTACAACGTATAACGTTATATAGTATTACGTTATAGCGTATAACGTTATACAGTATTACGTTATAACGTATAAAGTTATATGGTATTACTGTATACCGTGTAACGTTATATAATATTACGTTTTAACGTATAACGTTATATAGTACTACGTTATAACGCATAACGTTATATAGTATTTGTTTATAACGTATAACGTTATATAGTATTACGTTATAACGTATAACGTTATACAGTATTACGTTATAACGTGTAACGTTATATAGTATTACGTTTTACCGTACAGCGTTATGTAATATTACGTTATAACGAATAACGTATTATAGTATTACGTTATATCGTATAACGTTATATAGTATTTGTCTATAACGTATAACGTTATATAGTATTACGTTATAACGTGTAACGTTATATAGTATTACGTTTTAACGTACATCGTTATGTTGTACTACGTTATAACGTATAACGTTATATAGTACTACGATAGAATGAGTAACGTTATATAGTATTTGTTTATAACGTGTAACGCTATATAGTATTACGTTAGAATGAATAACGTTATATAGTATTACGTTATAACGTTTAACGTTATATAGTATTTGTTTACAACGTATAACGTTATATAGTATTACGTTATAGCGTATAACGTTATACAGTATTACGTTATAACGTATAAAGTTATATAGTATTACTGTATACCGTGTAACGTTATATAATATTACGTTTTAACGTATAACGTTATATAGTACTACGTTATAACGCATAACGTTATATAGTATTTGTTTATAACGTATAACGTTATATAGTATTACGTTATAACGTATAACGTTATACAGTATTACGTTATAACGTGTAACGTTATATAGTATTACGTTTTAACGTACAGCGTTATGTAATATTACGTTATAACGAATAACGTATTATAGTATTACGTTATATCGTATAACGTTATATAGTATTACGTTATAACGTATAACGTTATATAGTATTACGTTAGAATGAATAACGTTATATAGTATTACGTTATAACGTTTAACGTTATATAGTATTTGTTTACAACGTATAACGTTATATATAGTATTACGTTATAACGTATAACGTTACATAGTATCACGTTATAACGTATAACGTTATATAGTGTTATGTCATTAAGTATATCGTTATGCAGTATTACGTTATAACGTATAACGTTATATAGAGTATTACGTTATATCGTATAACGTTATATAGTATTACGCTATAACGTAAAACGTTACATAGTATCACGTTATAACGTATAACGTTACATAGTATCACGTTATAACGTATAACGTTATATTGTGTTATGTCATTAAGTATATCGTTATACAGTATTACGTTATAACGTATAACGTTATATATAGTATTATGTTATAACGTATAACGTTATATAGTGGTATGTCATTAAGTATATCGTTATATAGTATTACGATATAACGTATAACGGTATATAGTAATACCTCATAACGTATAACGATATGTAGTATTGAGTTATAACGTATAACGTTATAAAGTTTTACGTTATAGCGTATAACGTTACATAGTATAACGTTATAACGTATAACGGTTATATAGTATTACGTTATAACGTATAACGTATTATAGTACTACGTTATAACGTACAGCGTAATGTAGTATTACGTTATAACGTATAACGTTATATAGTATTACTGTATAAAGTGTAACGTTATATAATATTACGTCATAACGTATATCGTATTATAGTACAACGTTATAACGTACAGCGTTATGTAGTATTACGTCATAACGTGTAACGTTATGTAGTATTACGTTATAACGCATAACGTATTATAGTACTACGTTATAACGTACAGCTTTATACAGTATTACGTTATAACGTATAACTTTATATAGTATTACGATTTAACGTATAACGTTATATATAGTATTACGTTATAACGTATAACTTTATATAGTATTACGTTTTAACGTATAACATTATATATAGTATTACGTTATAACGTATAACTTTATATAGTATTACGTTTTAACGTATAACATTATATATAGTATTACGTTATAACGTATAACGTTACATAGTATCACGTTATAACGTATAACGTTATATAGTGTTATGTCATTAAGTATATCGTTATACAGTATTACGATATAACGTATAACGTTATATAGAGTATTACGTTATATCGTATAACGTTATAACGTATAACGTTATATAGTATTACTGTATAACGTGTAACGTTATATAATATTACGTCATAACGTATATCGTATTAGAGTACAACGTTATAACGTACAGCGTTATAACGTACAGCGTTATGTAGTATTACGTCATAACGTGTAACGTGATGTAGTATTACGTTATAACGCATAACGTATTATAGTACTACGTTATAACGTACAGCTTTATACAGTATTACGTTATAACGTATAACGTTATATAGAGTATTACGTTATATCGTATATCGTTATATAGTATTACGTTATAACGTATAACGTTATATAGTGTTATGTCATTAAGTATATCGTTATATAGTATTACGATATAACGTATAACGGTATATAGTAATACCTCATAACGTATAACGATATGTAGTATTAAGTTATAACGTATAACGTTATACAGTATTACGTTATAGCGTATAACGTTACATAGTATAACGTTATAACGTATAACGGTTATATAGTATTACGTTATAACGTATAACGTATTATAGTACTACGTTATAACGTACAGCGTTATGTAGTATTACGTTATAACGTATAACGTTACATAGTATCACGATATAACGTATAACGTTATATTGTGTTATGTCATTAAGTATATCGTTATACAGTACTACGTTATAACGTATAACGTTATATATAGTCTTACGTTATAACGTATAACGTTATATAGTATTACTGTATAACGTGTAACGTTATGTAGTATTACGTTATAACGCATAACGTATTATAGTACTACGTTATAACGTACAGCTTTATACAGTATTACGTTATAACGTATAACTTTATATAGTATTACGTTTTAACGTATAACGTTATATATAGTATTACGATATAATGCATAACGTTACATAATATCACGTTATAATGTATAACGTTATATTGTGTTATGTCATTAAGTATATCGTTATACAGTATTACGTTATATTGTTTAACGTTATATATTATTTGTTTACAACGTATAACGCTATATAGTATTACGTTACGACGTATAACGTTATATAGTATTACGATATAACGTATAACGTTACATAGTATCACGATATAACGTATAACGTTACATAGTATCACGTTATAACGTATAACGTTATATATAGTATTACGTTATAACGTATAACGGTATATAGTAATACCTCATAACGTATAATGATATATAGTATTGCGTTATAACGTATAACGGTTATATAGTATTACGTTATAACGTATAACGTTATATATAGTATTACGTTATATCGTATAACGTTATATAGTATTACGTTATAACGTATAACGTTATATAGTATTACGATATAACGTATAACGTTACATAGTATCACGATATAACGTATAACGTTACATAGTATCACGTTATAACGTATAACGTTATATATAGTATTACGTTATAACGTATAACGGTATATAGTAATACCTCATAACGTATAATGATATATAGTATTGCGTTATAACGTATAACGGTTATATAGTATTACGTTATAACGTATAACGTTATATATAGTATTACGTTATATCGTATAACGTTATATAGAGTATTACGTTATATCGTATAACGTTATATAGTATTACGTTATAACGTATAACGTTACATAGTATCACGTTATAACGTATAACGTTACATAGTATCACGTTATAACGTATAACGTTATATTGTGTTATGTCATTAAGTATATCGTTATACAGCATTACGTTATATCGTATAACGTTATATATAGTATTACGTTATATCGTATATCGTTATATAGTATTACGATATAACGTATAACGTTATATATAGTATTACGTTATAACGTATAACGGTATATAGTAATACCTCATAACGTATAATGATATATAGTATTGCGTTATAACGTATAACGGTTATATAGTATTACGTTATAACGTATAACGTTATATATAGTATTACGTTATATCGTATAACGTTATATAGTATTACGTTATAACGTATAACGTTATATAGTGTTATGTCATTAAGTATATCGTTATATAGTATTACGATATAACGTATAACGGTATATAGTAATACGTCATAACGTATAACGATATGTAGTATTAAGTTATAACGTATAACGTTATACAGTATTACGTTATAGCGTATAACGTTATATAGTAATACGTTATAACGTATAACGCTACATAGTATTACGTCATAACGTATAACGTTATATAGTGTTATGTCATTAAGTATATCGTTATACAGTATTACGTTATATCGTTTAACGTTATATAGTATTTGTTTACAACGTATAACGTTATATAGTATTACGTTACGACGTATAACGTTATATAGTATTAAGATATAACGTATAGCGATATGTAGAATTAAGTTATAACGTATAACGTTATACAGTATTACTTTATAGCGTATAACGTTATATAGTATTACGATATAACGTATAGCGATATGTAGTATTAAGTTATAACGTATAACGTTATACAGTATTACGTTATAGCGTATAACGTTATATAGTATTACGTTATAACGTATAACTTTATATAGTATTGCGATTTAACGTATAACGTTATATAGTATTACGTTATAACGTATAACGCTACATAGTATTACGTCATAACGTATAACGTTATATAGTGTTATGTCATTAAGTATATCGTTATACAGTATTACGATATAATGCATAACGTTACATAGTATCACGTTATAATGTATAACGTTATATTGTGTTATGTCATTAAGTATATCGTTATACAGTATTACGTTATATCGTTTAACGATATATAGTTTTTGTTTACAACGTATAACGTTATATAGTATTACGTTACGACGTATAACGTTATATAGTATTACGATATAACGTATAACGTTATATTGTGTTATGTCATTAAGTATATCGTTATACAGTATTACGTTATAACGCATAACGTATTATAGTACTACGTTATAACGTACAGCTTTATACAGTATTACGTTATAACGTATAACTTTATATAGTATTACGTTTTAACGTATAACGTTATATATAGTATTACGTTATATCGTATAACGTTATATAGTATTACGTTATAACGTATAACGTTATATAGTGTTATGTCATTAAGTATATCGTTATATAGTATTACGATATAACGTATAGCGATATGTAGTATTAAGTTATAACGTATAACGTTATACAGTATTACGTTATAGCGTATAACGTTATATAGTATTACGTCATAACGTATAACTTTATATAGTATTGCGATTTAACGTATAACGTCATATATAGTATCACGTTATAACGTAAAACGTTATATTGTGTTATGTCATTAAGTATATCGTTATACAGTATTACGTTATAACGTATAACGTTATATATAGTATTACGTTATAATGTTTAACGTTACATAGTATCACGTTATAACGTATAACGTTATATTGTGTTATGTCATTAAGTATATCGTTATACAGTATTACGTTATAACGTATAACATTATATATAGTAACACGTTATAACGTATAACGTTATATTGTGTTGTGTCATTAAGTATATCATTATATAGTATTACGATATAACGTACAACGGTATATAGTAATACCTCATAACGTATAACGATATATAGTATTACGTTATATCGTATAACG
This sequence comes from Bombus vestalis, assembly GCA_963556215.1. NCBI lineage: Eukaryota > Metazoa > Arthropoda > Insecta > Hymenoptera > Apidae > Bombus > Bombus vestalis. The sequence continues at coordinate 7,879,188 of OY744578.1, forward strand.
TTATATAGTATTACGTAATAACGTATAACTTTATATAGTATTACGTTTTAACGTATAACGTTATATATAGTATTACGTTATATATAGTATTACGTTATAACGTATAACGTTACATAGTATCACGTTATAACGTATAACGTTATATAGTATTACGTTTTAACGTATAACGTTATATATAGTATTACGATATAACGTATAACGGTATATAGTAATACATCATAACGTATAACGTTATATATAGTAATACGTTATAACGTATAACTTTATATAGTATTACGTTTTAACGTATAACGTTATATATAGTATTACGTTATAACGTATAACGTTATATATTATTTCGTTATAACGTATAACGTTACATGGTATTACGTTATAACGTATAACGTTATATAGTGTTGTGTCATTAAGTATATCGTTGTATAGTATTACGATATAACGTATAACGTTACATAGTATCACGTTATAATGTATAACGTTATATTGTGTTATGTCATTAAGTATATTGTTATACAGTATTACGTTATAACGTATAGCGTTATATATAGTCTTAGGTTATAACGTATAACGTTACATAGTATTACATTTTATCGTTTAACGTTATATAGTATTTGTTTACAACGTATAACGTCATATAGTACTACGTTATAACGTTTAACGTTACATAGTATCACGTTATAACGTATAACGTTATATTGTGTTATGTCATTAAGTATATCGTTATACAGTATTACGTTATACCGTATAAGTTTATACAGTATTACGTTTTAACGTACAACGTTACATATAGTGTTACGTTATAACGTTTATCGTTACATAGTATCACGTTATAACGTATAACGTTATATTGTGTTATGTCATTAAGTATATCGTTATACAGTATAACGTTGTAACGTATAACGTTATATATAGTATTACGTTATATCGTATATCGTTATATAGTATTACGATATAACGTATAACGTTATATATAGTATTACGTTATAACGTATAACGGTATATAGTAATACCTCATAACGAATAACGATATATAGTATTGCGTTATAACGTATAACGGTTATATAGTATTACGTTATAACGTATAACGTATTATAGTACTACGTTATAACGTACAGCGTTATGTAGTATTACGTTATAACGTATAACTTTACATAGTATCACGATATAACGTATAACGTTATATTGTGTTATGTTATTAAGCATATCGTTATACAGTATTACGTTATAACGTATAACGTTATATATAGTCATACGTCATAACGTGTAACGTTATGTAGTATTACGTTATAACGCATAACGTATTGTAGTACTACGTTATAACGTACAGCTTTATACAGTATCACCCTATAACGTATAACTTAATATAGTATTACGATTTAACGTATAACGTTATATATAGTATTACGTTATAAGGTATAACGTTACATAGTATCAAGTTATAACGTATAACGTTATATTGTGTTGTGTCATTAAGTATATCGTTATACAGTATTACATTATAACGTATAACGTTATATATAGTATTACGTTATGTCGTATAACGTTATATAGTATTTCGTTATAACGTATATCTTTATACAGTATTACGTTTCAACGTATAACGTTATATATAGTATTACGTTATAACGTTTAGCGTTACATAGTATCACGTTATAACGTATAACGTTATATTGTGTTATGTCATTAAGTATATCGTTATACAGTATTACGTTTTAACGTATAACGTTATATATAGTATATCGTTTTAAAGTATAACGTTATATATAGTATTACGTTTTAACGTATAACGTTACATATAGTATTTCGTTATAACGTATAACGTTATCTTGTGTTATGTCATTAAGCATGTCGTTATACAGTATTACGTTATAACGTATAACGTTATAAATAGTATTACGTTATATCGCATAACGTTATGTAGTATTACGTTATAACGTATAACTTTATATAGTATTACGTTTTAACGTATAACGTTATATATAGTATTACGTTATAACGTTTAACGTTACATAGTATCAAGTTATAACGTATAACGTCATATTGTGTTGTGTCATTAAGTATATCATTATATAGTATTACGATATAACGTATAACGGTATATAGTAATACCTCATAACGTATAACGATATATAGTATTACGTTATATCGTATAACGTTATATAGTATTACGTTATAACGTATAACATTATATATAGTATTACGTTATATCGTATAACGTTATATAGTATTACGTTACGACGTATAACGTTATATAGTATTACGATATAACGTATAACGATATGTAGTATTAAGTTATAACGTATAACGTTATACAGTATTACGTTATAGCGTATAACGTTATATAGTATTACGTTATAACGTATAACGTTATACAGTATTACGTTTTAACGTATAACGTTATATATAGTATTACGTTATAACGTGTAACGTTACATAGTATCACGTTATAACGTAAAACGTTATATTGTGTTATGTCATTAAGTATATCGTTATACAGTATTACGATATAACGTATAACGGTATATAGTAATACCTCATAACGTATAACGATATATAGTATTACGTTATATCGTATAACGTTATATAGTATTACGTTATAACGTATAACATTATATATAGTATTACGTTATATCGTATAACGTTATATAGTATTACGTTACGACGTATAACGTTATATAGTATTACGATATAACGTATAACGATATGTAGTATTAAGTTATAACGTATGACGTTATACAGTATTACGTTATAGCGTATAACGTTACATAGTATTACGTTATAGCGTATAACGTTATATAGCGTTATGTCATTAAGTATATCGTTATATAGTATTACGATACAACGTATAATGTTATATAGTAATACCTCATAACGTATAACGATATACAGTATTACGTTATATCGTATAACATTATATAGTATTACGTCATAACGTATAACTTTATATAGCATTACGATATAACGTATAACGATATGTAGTATTAAGTTATAACGTATAACGTTATACAGTATTATGTTATGACGTATATCGTTATATAGTACTACGTTAGAATGAATAACGTTATATAGTATTACGTTATAACGTATAACCTTACATAGTATTACGTTTTAACGTACAGCGTTATATAGTATTACGTTATAACGTATATCGTTATGTAATATTTGTTTACAACGTATAACGTTATATAGTATTACGTTATAACGTATAACATATTAATGTACTACGTTACAACGCATAACGTTTCATAGTATTTGTTTATAACTTATAACGTTATATAGTTTTACGTTATAACGTGTAACGTATTATAGTACTACATTATAACGTATAACGTTATGCAGTATTACGTTATAACGTATTACGTTTTATAGTACTACGTTACAACGCATAACGTTTTATAATATTTGTTTATAACGTGTAACGCTATATAGTATTACGTTAGAATGAATAACGTTGTACAGTATTGCGTTATGACGTATATCGTTATATAGTATTACGTTATAGCGTATAACGTTATATAATATTACGTTATAACGTGTAACGTTATATAGTATTACGTTATAGCGTATAACGTTATACAGTATTACGTTATAACGTATAACGATATGTAGTACTACGTTATAAAGTATAACGTTATATAGTACTACGTTATAACGCATAACGTTATATAGTATTTGTCTATAACGTATAACGTTATATAGCATTACGTTATAACGTGTGACGTTATATAGTATTACGTTTTAACGTACATCGTTATGTTGTACTACGTTATAACGTATAACGTTATATAGTATTACGTCATAACGTGTAACGTTATGTAGTATTACGTTATAACGTGTAACGCTATATAGTATTACGTTAGAATGAATAACGTTATATAGTATTACGTTATAACGTTTAACGTTATATAGTATTTGTTTACAACGTATAACGTTATATAGTATTACGTTATAGCGTATAACGTTATATAGTACGACGCTATAACGTATAACATTATACAGTATTACGTTATAACGTATATCGTTATATGGTATTACGTTATAGCGTATAACGTTATATAGTACTACGTTATAACGCATAACGTTATATAGTATTTGTCTATAACGTATAACGTTATATAGTATTACGTTATAACGTGTAACGTTATATAGTATTACGTTTTAACGTACATCGTTATGTTGTACTACGTTATAACGTATAACGTTATATAGTACTACGATAGAATGAGTAACGTTATATAGTATTTGTTTATAACGTGTAACGCTATATAGTATTACGTTAGAATGAATAACGTTATATAGTATTACGTTATAACGTTTAACGTTATATAGTATTTGGTTACAACGTATAACGTTATATAGTATTACGTTATAGCGTATAACGTTATACAGTATTACGTTATAACGTATAAAGTTATATGGTATTACTGTATACCGTGTAACGTTATATAATATTACGTTTTAACGTATAACGTTATATAGTACTACGTTATAACGCATAACGTTATATAGTATTTGTTTATAACGTATAACGTTATATAGTATTACGTTATAACGTATAACGTTATACAGTATTACGTTATAACGTGTAACGTTATATAGTATTACGTTTTACCGTACAGCGTTATGTAATATTACGTTATAACGAATAACGTATTATAGTATTACGTTATATCGTATAACGTTATATAGTATTTGTCTATAACGTATAACGTTATATAGTATTACGTTATAACGTGTAACGTTATATAGTATTACGTTTTAACGTACATCGTTATGTTGTACTACGTTATAACGTATAACGTTATATAGTACTACGATAGAATGAGTAACGTTATATAGTATTTGTTTATAACGTGTAACGCTATATAGTATTACGTTAGAATGAATAACGTTATATAGTATTACGTTATAACGTTTAACGTTATATAGTATTTGTTTACAACGTATAACGTTATATAGTATTACGTTATAGCGTATAACGTTATACAGTATTACGTTATAACGTATAAAGTTATATAGTATTACTGTATACCGTGTAACGTTATATAATATTACGTATTAACGTATAACGTTATATAGTACTACGTTATAACGCATAACGTTATATAGTATTTGTTTATAACGTATAACGTTATATAGTATTACGTTATAACGTATAACGTTATACAGTATTACGTTATAACGTGTAACGTTATATAGTATTACGTTTTAACGTACAGCGTTATGTAATATTACGTTATAACGAATAACGTATTATAGTATTACGTTATATCGTATAACGTTATATAGTATTACGTTATAACGTATAACGTTATATAGTATTACGTTAGAATGAATAACGTTATATAGTATTACGTTATAACGTTTAACGTTATATAGTATTTGTTTACAACGTATAACGTTATATATAGTATTACGTTATAACGTATAACGTTACATAGTATCACGTTATAACGTATAACGTTATATAGTGTTATGTCATTAAGTATATCGTTATGCAGTATTACGTTATAACGTATAACGTTATATAGAGTATTACGTTATAACGTATAACGTTATATATAGTATTATGTTATAACGTATAACGTTATATAGTGGTATGTCATTAAGTATATCGTTATATAGTATTACGATATAACGTATAACGGTATATAGTAATACCTCATAACGTATAACGATATGTAGTATTGAGTTATAACGTATAACGTTATAAAGTTTTACGTTATAGCGTATAACGTTACATAGTATAACGTTATAACGTATAACGGTTATATAGTATTACGTTATAACGTATAACGTATTATAGTACTACGTTATAACGTACAGCGTTATGTAGTATTACGTTATAACGTATAACGTTATATAGTATTACTGTATAAAGTGTAACGTTATATAATATTACGTCATAACGTATATCGTATTATAGTACAACGTTATAACGTACAGCGTTATGTAGTATTACGTCATAACGTGTAACGTTATGTAGTATTACGTTATAACGCATAACGTATTATAGTACTACGTTATAACGTACAGCTTTATACAGTATTACGTTATAACGTATAACTTTATATAGTATTACGATTTAACGTATAACGTTATATATAGTATTACGTTATAACGTATAACTTTATATAGTATTACGTTTTAACGTATAACATTATATATAGTATTACGTTATAACGTATAACTTTATATAGTATTACGTTTTAACGTATAACATTATATATAGTATTACGTTATAACGTATAACGTTACATAGTATCACGTTATAACGTATAACGTTATATAGTGTTATGTCATTAAGTATATCGTTATACAGTATTACGATATAACGTATAACGTTATATAGAGTATTACGTTATATCGTATAACGTTATAACGTATAACGTTATATAGTATTACTGTATAACGTGTAACGTTATATAATATTACGTCATAACGTATATCGTATTAGAGTACAACGTTATAACGTACAGCGTTATAACGTACAGCGTTATGTAGTATTACGTCATAACGTGTAACGTGATGTAGTATTACGTTATAACGCATAACGTATTATAGTACTACGTTATAACGTACAGCTTTATACAGTATTACGTTATAACGTATAACGTTATATAGAGTATTACGTTATATCGTATATCGTTATATAGTATTACGTTATAACGTATAACGTTATATTGTGTTATGTCATTAAGTATATCGTTATACAGTATTACGTTATAACGTATCACGTTATATATAGTATTACGTTATAACGTATAACGTTATATAGTGTTATGTCATTAAGTATATCGTTATACAGTATTACGTTATAACGTATAACGTTATATAGTGTTATGTCATTAAGTATATCGTTATATAGTATTACGATATAACGTATAACGGTATATAGTAATACCTCATAACGTATAACGATATGTAGTATTAAGTTATAACGTATAACGTTATACAGTATTACGTTATAGCGTATAACGTTATATAGTATTACGTTATAACGTATAACGGTTATATAGTATTACGTTATAACGTATAACGTATTATAGTACTACGTTATAACGTACAGCGTTATGTAGTATTACGTTATAACGTATAACGTTACATAGTATCACGATATAACGTACAACGTTATATTTTGTTATGTCATTAAGTATATCGTTATACAGTATTACGTTATAACGTATAACGTTATATAGTATTACTGTATAACGTGTAACGTTATATAATATTACGTCATAACGTATATCGTATTATAGTACAACGTTATAACGTACAGCGTTATGTAGTATTACGTCATAACGTGTAACGTTATGTAGTATTACGTTATAACGCATAACGTATTATAGTACTACGTTATAACGTACAGCTTTATACAGTATTACGTTATAAGGTATAACTTTATATAGTATTACGATTTAACGTATAACGTTACATAGTATTACGTTATAACGTATAACGTTATATAGTGTTATGTCATTAAGTATATCGTTATACAGTATTACGTTATAACGTATAACGTTATATATAGTCTTACGTTATAACGTATAACGTTATATAGTATTACTGTATAACGTGAAACGTTATATAATATTACGTCATAACGTATATCGTATTATAGTACAACGTTATAACGTACAGCGTTATGTAGTATTACGTCATAACGTGTAACGTTATGTAGTATTACGTTATAACGCATAACGTATTATAGTACTACGATATAACGTACAGCTTTATACAGTATTACGTTATAACGTATAACTTTATATAGTATTACGTTATAACGTGTAACGTTATATAGTATTTCGTTATAACGTATAACTTTATATAGTATTACGTTTTAACGTATAACGTTATATATAGTATTACGTTATAACGTATAACGTTACATAGTATCACGTTATAACGTATAACGTTATATACAGTATTACGTTATAACGTATAACGTTATATAGTGTTATGTCATTAAGTATATCGTTAAATAGTATTACGATATAACGTATAACGGTATATAGTAATACCTCATAACGTATAACGATATGTAGTATTAAGTTATAACGTATAACGTTATACAGTATTACGTTATATCGTATAACGTTATATAGTATTACGTTATAACGTATAACGGTTATATAGTATTACGTTATAACGTATAACGTATTATAGTACTGCGTTATAACGTACAGCGTTATGTAGTATTACGTTATAACGTATAACGTTACATAGTATCACGATATAACGTATAACGTTATATTGTGTTATGTCATTAAGTATATCGTTATACAGTATTACGTTATAACGTATAACGTTATATATTGTCTTACGTTATAACGTATAACGTTATATATTATTACTGTATAACGTGTAACGTTATATAATATTACGTCATAACGTATATCGTATTAGAGTACAACGTTATAACGTACAGCGTTATAACGTACAGCGTTATGTAGTATTACGTCATAACGTGTAACGTGATGTAGTATTACGTTATAACGCATAACGTATTATAGTACTACGTTATAACGTACAGCTTTATACAGTATTACGTTATAACGTATAACGTTATATAGAGTATTACGTTATATCGTATATCGTTATATAGTATTACGTTATAACGTATAACGTTACATTGTGTTATGTCATTAAGTATATCGTTATACAGTATTACGTTATAACGTATCACGTTATATATAGTATTACGTTATAACGTATAACGTTATATAGTGTTATGTCATTAAGTATATCGTTATACAGTATTACGTTATAACGTATAACGTTATATAGTGCTATGTCATTAAGTATATCGTTATATAGTATTACGATATAACGTATAACGGTATATAGTAATACCTCATAACGTATAACGATATGTAGTATTAAGTTATAACGTATAACGTTATACAGTATTACGTTATAGCGTATAACGTTATATAGTATTACGTTATAACGTATAACGGTTATATAGTATTACGTTATAACGTATAACGTATTATAGTACTACGTTATAACGTACAGCGTTATGTAGTATTACGTTATAACGTATAACGTTACATAGTATCACGATATAACGTACAACGTTATATTTTGTTATGTCATTAAGTATATCGTTATACAGTATTACGTTATAACGTATAACGTTATATAGTATTACTGTATAACGTGTAACGTTATATAATATTACGTCATAACGTATATCGTATTATAGTACAACGTTATAACGTACAGCGTTATGTAGTATTACGTCATAACGTGTAACGTTATGTAGTATTACGTTATAACGCATAACGTATTATAGTACTACGTTATAACGTACAGCTTTATACAGTATTACGTTATAAGGTATAACTTTATATTGTATTACGATTTAACGTATAACGTTACATAGTATTACGTTATAACGTATAACGTTATATAGTGTTATGTCGTTAAGTATATCGTTATACAGTATTACGTTATAACGTATAACGTTATATATAGTCTTACGTTATAACGTATAACGTTATATAGTATTACTGTATAACGTGAAACGTTATATAATATTACGTCATAACGTATATCGTATTATAGTACAACGTTATAACGTACAGCGTTATGTAGTATTACGTCATAACGTGTAACGTTATGTAGCATTACGTTATAACGCATAACGTATTATAGTACTACGATATAACGTACAGCTTTATACAGTATTACGTTATAACGTATAACTTTATATAGTATTACGTTATAACGTGTAACGTTATATAGTATTTCGTTATAACGTATAACTTTATATAGTATTACGTTTTAACGTATAACGTTATATATAGTATTACGTTATAACGTATAACGTTACATAGTATCACGTTATAACGTATAACGTTATATTGTGTTATGTCATTAAGTATATCGTTATACAGTACTACGTTATAACGTATAAAGTTATGTATAGTCATACGTTATAACGTTTATCGTTACATAGTATTACGTTATATCTTTTAACGTTATATAGTATTACGTTATAACGTATAACGTTATATATAGTATTACGTTATAACGTATAACGTTATATTGTGTTATGTCATTAAGTATATCGTTATACAGTATTACGTTTTATCGTATAACGTTATATATAGTATTTCGTTTTAACGTATAACGTTATATATAGTATTACGTATTAACGTATAACGTTACATATAGTATTTCATTATAACGTATAACGTTATCTTGTGTTATGTCATTAAGCATATCGCTATACAGTATTACGTTATAACGTATAACGTTACATAGTATCACGATATAACGTATAACGTTATATTGTGTTATGTCATTAAGTATATCGTTATACAGTATTACGTTATAACGTATAACGCTATATATAGTCTTACGTTATAACGTATAACGTTATATAGTATTACTGTATAAAGTGTAACGTTATATAATATTACGTCATAACGTATATCGTATTATAGTACAACGTTATAACGTACAGCGTTATGTAGTATTACGTCATAACGTGTAACGTTATGTAGTATTACGTTATAACGCATAACGTATTATAGTACTACGTTATAACGTACAGCTTTATACAGTATTACGTTATAACGTATAACTTTATATAGTATTACGATTTAACGTATAACGTTATATATAGTATTACGTTATAACGTATAACTTTATATAGTATTACGTTTTAACGTATAACATTATATATAGTATTACGTTATAACGTATAACTTTATATAGTATTACGTTTTAACGTATAACATTATATATAGTATTACGTTATAACGTATAACGTTACATAGTATCACGTTATAACGTATAACGTTATATAGTGTTATGTCATTAAGTATATCGTTATACAGTATTACGATATAACGTATAACGTTATATAGAGTATTACGTTATATCGCATAACGTTATAACGTATAACGTTATATAGTATTACTGTATAACGTGTAACGTTATATAATATAACGTCATAACGTATATCGTATTATAGTACAACGTTATAACGTACAGCGTTATGTAGTATTACGTCATAACGTGTAACGTTATGTAGTATTACGTTATAACGCATAACGTATTATAGTACTACGTTATAACGTACAGCTTTATACAGTATTACGTTATAACGTATAACTTTATATAGTATTACGATTTGACGTATAACGTTACATAGTATTACGTTATAACGTATAACGTTATATAGTGTTGTGTCATTAAGTATATCGTTATACAGTATTAAGTTATAACGTATAACGTTATATATTGTCTTACGTTATAACGTATAACGTTATATATTATTACTGTATAACGTGTAACGTTATATAATATTACGTCATAACGTATATCGTATTAGAGTACAACGTTATAACGTACAGCGTTATGTAGTATTACGTCATAACGTGTAACGTTATGTAGTATTACGTTATAACGCATAACGTATTATAGTACTACGTTATAACGTACAGCTTTATACAGTATTACGTTATAACGTATAACGTTGTATAGAGTATTACGTTATATCGTATATCGTTATATAGTATTACGTTATAACGTATAACGTTATATTGTGTTATGTCATTAAGTATATCGTTATACAGTATTACGTTATTACGTATAACGTTATATATAGTATTACGTTATAACGTATAACGTCATATTGTGTTATGTCATTAAGTATATCGTTATACAGTATTACGTCTTATCGTATAACGTTATATATAGTATTTCGTTTTAACGTATAACGTTATATACAGTATTACGTATTAACGTATAACGTTACATATAGTATTTCATTATAACGTATAACGTTATCTTGTGTTATGTCATTAAGCATATCGTTATACAGTATTACGTTATAACGTATAACGTTACATAGTATCACGATATAACGTATAACGTTATATTGTGTTATGTCATTAAGTATATCGTTATACAGTATTACGTTATAACGTATAACGCTATATATAGTCTTACGTTATAACGTATAGCGTTATATAGTATTACTGTATAAAGTGTAACGTTATATAATATTACGTCATAACGTATATCGTATTATAGTACAACGTTATAACGTACAGCGTTATGTAGTATTACGTCATAACGTGTAACGTTATGTAGTATTACGTTATAACGCATAACGTATTATAGTACTACGTTATAACGTACAGCTTTATACAGTATTACGTTATAACGTATAACTTTATATAGTATTACGATTTAACGTATAACGTTACATAGTATTACGTTATAACGTATAACGTTATATAGTGTTATGTCATTAAGTATATCGTTATACAGTATTACGTTATAACGTATAACGTTATATAGTATTTGTCTATAACGTATAACGTTATATAGCATTACGTTATAACGTGTGACGTTATATAGTATTACGTTTTAACGTACATCGTTATGTTGTACTACGTTATAACGTATAACGTTATATAGTATTACGTCATAACGTGTAACGTTATGTAGTATTACGTTATAACGTGTAACGCTATATAGTATTACGTTAGAATGAATAACGTTATATAGTATTACGTTATAACGTTTAACGTTATATAGTATTTGTTTACAACGTATAACGTTATATAGTATTACGTTATAACGTGTAACGTTATATAGTATTACGTTTTAACGTACATCGTTATGTTGTACTACGTTATAACGTATAACGTTATATAGTACTACGATAGAATGAGTAACGTTATATAGTATTTGTTTATAACGTGTAACGCTATATAGTATTACGTTAGAATGAATAACGTTATATAGTATTACGTTATAACGTTTAACGTTATATAGTATTTGGTTACAACGTATAACGTTATATAGTATTACGTTATAGCGTATAACGTTATACAGTATTACGTTATAACGTATAAAGTTATATGGTATTACTGTATACCGTGTAACGTTATATAATATTACGTTTTAACGTATAACGTTATATAGTACTACGTTATAACGCATAACGTTATATAGTATTTGTTTATAACGTATAACGTTATATAGTATTACGTTATAACGTATAACGTTATACAGTATTACGTTATAACGTGTAACGTTATATAGTATTACGTTTTACCGTACAGCGTTATGTAATATTACGTTATAACGAATAACGTATTATAGTATTACGTTATATCGTATAACGTTATATAGTATTTGTCTATAACGTATAACGTTATATAGTATTACGTTATAACGTGTAACGTTATATAGTATTACGTTTTAACGTACATCGTTATGTTGTACTACGTTATAACGTATAACGTTATATAGAGTATTACGTTATATCGCATAACGTTATAACGTATAACGTTATATAGTATTACTGTATAACGTGTAACGTTATATAATATAACGTCATAACGTATATCGTATTATAGTACAACGTTATAACGTACAGCGTTATGTAGTATTACGTCATAACGTGTAACGTTATGTAGTATTACGTTATAACGCATAACGTATTATAGTACTACGTTATAACGTACAGCTTTATACAGTATTACGTTATAACGTATAACTTTATATAGTATTACGATTTGACGTATAACGTTACATAGTATTACGTTATAACGTATAACGTTATATAGTGTTGTGTCATTAAGTATATCGTTATACAGTATTAAGTTATAACGTATAACGTTATATATTGTCTTACGTTATAACGTATAACGTTATATATTATTACTGTATAACGTGTAACGTTATATAATATTACGTCATAACGTATATCGTATTAGAGTACAACGTTATAACGTACAGCGTTATGTAGTATTACGTCATAACGTGTAACGTTATGTAGTATTACGTTATAACGCATAACGTATTATAGTACTACGTTATAACGTACAGCTTTATACAGTATTACGTTATAACGTATAACGTTGTATAGAGTATTACGTTATATCGTATATCGTTATATAGTATTACGTTATAACGTATAACGTTATATTGTGTTATGTCATTAAGTATATCGTTATACAGTATTACGTTATTACGTATAACGTTATATATAGTATTACGTTATAACGTATAACGTCATATTGTGTTATGTCATTAAGTATATCGTTATACAGTATTACGTCTTATCGTATAACGTTATATATAGTATTTCGTTTTAACGTATAACGTTATATACAGTATTACGTATTAACGTATAACGTTACATATAGTATTTCATTATAACGTATAACGTTATCTTGTGTTATGTCATTAAGCATATCGTTATACAGTATTACGTTATAACGTATAACGTTACATAGTATCACGATATAACGTATAACGTTATATTGTGTTATGTCATTAAGTATATCGTTATACAGTATTACGTTATAACGTATAACGCTATATATAGTCTTACGTTATAACGTATAGCGTTATATAGTATTACTGTATAAAGTGTAACGTTATATAATATTACGTCATAACGTATATCGTATTATAGTACAACGTTATAACGTACAGCGTTATGTAGTATTACGTCATAACGTGTAACGTTATGTAGTATTACGTTATAACGCATAACGTATTATAGTACTACGTTATAACGTACAGCTTTATACAGTATTACGTTATAACGTATAACTTTATATAGTATTACGATTTAACGTATAACGTTACATAGTATTACGTTATAACGTATAACGTTATATAGTGTTATGTCATTAAGTATATCGTTATACAGTATTACGTTATAACGTATAACGTTATATAGTATTTGTCTATAACGTATAACGTTATATAGCATTACGTTATAACGTGTGACGTTATATAGTATTACGTTTTAACGTACATCGTTATGTTGTACTACGTTATAACGTATAACGTTATATAGTATTACGTCATAACGTGTAACGTTATGTAGTATTACGTTATAACGTGTAACGCTATATAGTATTACGTTAGAATGAATAACGTTATATAGTATTACGTTATAACGTTTAACGTTATATAGTATTTGTTTACAACGTATAACGTTATATAGTATTACGTTATAGCGTATAACGTTATATAGTACGACGCTATAACGTATAACATTATACAGTATTACGTTATAACGTATATCGTTATATGGTATTACGTTATAGCGTATAACGTTATATAGTACTACGTTATAACGCATAACGTTATATAGTATTTGTCTATAACGTATAACGTTATATAGTATTACGTTATAACGTGTAACGTTATATAGTATTACGTTTTAACGTACATCGTTATGTTGTACTACGTTATAACGTATAACGTTATATAGTACTACGATAGAATGAGTAACGTTATATAGTATTTGTTTATAACGTGTAACGCTATATAGTATTACGTTAGAATGAATAACGTTATATAGTATTACGTTATAACGTTTAACGTTATATAGTATTTGGTTACAACGTATAACGTTATATAGTATTACGTTATAGCGTATAACGTTATACAGTATTACGTTATAACGTATAAAGTTATATGGTATTACTGTATACCGTGTAACGTTATATAATATTACGTTTTAACGTATAACGTTATATAGTACTACGTTATAACGCATAACGTTATATAGTATTTGTTTATAACGTATAACGTTATATAGTATTACGTTATAACGTATAACGTTATACAGTATTACGTTATAACGTGTAACGTTATATAGTATTACGTTTTACCGTACAGCGTTATGTAATATTACGTTATAACGAATAACGTATTATAGTATTACGTTATATCGTATAACGTTATATAGTATTTGTCTATAACGTATAACGTTATATAGTATTACGTTATAACGTGTAACGTTATATAGTATTACGTTTTAACGTACATCGTTATGTTGTACTACGTTATAACGTATAACGTTATATAGTACTACGATAGAATGAGTAACGTTATATAGTATTTGTTTATAACGTGTAACGCTATATAGTATTACGTTAGAATGAATAACGTTATATAGTATTACGTTATAACGTTTAACGTTATATAGTATTTGTTTACAACGTATAACGTTATATAGTATTACGTTATAGCGTATAACGTTATACAGTATTACGTTATAACGTATAAAGTTATATAGTATTACTGTATACCGTGTAACGTTATATAATATTACGTTTTAACGTATAACGTTATATAGTACTACGTTATAACGCATAACGTTATATAGTATTTGTTTATAACGTATAACGTTATATAGTATTACGTTATAACGTATAACGTTATATAGTATTACGTTTTAACGTACATCGTTATGTTGTACTACGTTATAACGTATAACGTTATATAGTACTACGATAGAATGAGTAACGTTATATAGTATTTGTTTATAACGTGTAACGCTATATAGTATTACGTTAGAATGAATAACGTTATATAGTATTACGTTATAACGTTTAACGTTATATAGTATTTGTTTATAACGTGTAACGCTATATAGTATTACGTTAGAATGAATAACGTTATATAGTATTACGTTATAACGTTTAACGTTATATAGTATTTGTTTACCACGTATAACGTTATATATAGTATTACGTTATAACGTATAACGTTACATAGTATCACGTTATAACGTATAACGTTATATAGTGTTATGTCATTAAGTATATCGTTATGCAGTATTACGTTATAACGTATAACGTTATATAGAGTATTACGCTATATCGTATAACGTTATATAGTATTACGCTATAACGTAAAACGTTACATAGTATCACGTTATAACGTATAACGTTACATAGTATCACGTTATAACGTATAACGTTATATTGTGTTATGTCATTAAGTATATCGTTATACAGTATTACGTTATAACGTATAACGTTATATATAGTATTATGTTATAACGTATAACGTTATATAGTGGTATGTCATTAAGTATATCGTTATATAGTATTACGATATAACGTATAACGGTATATAGTAATACCTCATAACGTATAACGATATGTAGTATTGAGTTATAACGTATAACGTTATAAAGTTTTACGTTATAGCGTATAACGTTACATAGTATAACGTTATAACGTATAACGGTTATATAGTATTACGTTATAACGTATAACGTATTATAGTACTACGTTATAACGTACAGCGTAATGTAGTATTACGTTATAACGTATAACGTTATATAGTATTACTGTATAAAGTGTAACGTTATATAATATTACGTCATAACGTATATCGTATTATAGTACAACGTTATAACGTACAGCGTTATGTAGTATTACGTCATAACGTGTAACGTTATGTAGTATTACGTTATAACGCATAACGTATTATAGTACTACGTTATAACGTACAGCTTTATACAGTATTACGTTATAACGTATAACTTTATATAGTATTACGATTTAACGTATAACGTTATATATAGTATTACGTTGTAACGTATAACTTTATATAGTATTACGTTTTAACGTATAACATTATATATAGTATTACGTTATAACGTATAACTTTATATAGTATAACGTTTTAACGTATAACATTATATATAGTATTACGTTATAACGTATAACGTTACATAGTATCACGTTATAACGTATAACGTTATATAGTGTTATGTCATTAAGTATATCGTTATACAGTATTACGATATAACGTATAACGTTATATAGAGTATTACGTTATATCGTATAACGTTATAACGTATAACGTTATATAGTATTACTGTATAACGTGTAACGTTATATAATATTACGTCATAACGTATATCGTATTAGAGTACAACGTTATAACGTACAGCGTTATAACGTACAGCGTTATGTAGTATTACGTCATAACGTGTAACGTGATGTAGTATTACGTTATAACGCATAACGTATTATAGTACTACGTTATAACGTACAGCTTTATACAGTATTACGTTATAACGTATAACGTTATATAGAGTATTACGTTATATCGTATATCGTTATATAGTATTACGTTATAACGTATAACGTTATATTGTGTTATGTCATTAAGTATATCGTTATACAGTATTACGTTATAACGTATCACGTTATATATAGTATTACGTTATAACGTATAACGTTATATAGTGTTATGTCATTAAGTATATCGTTATACAGTATTACGTTATAACGTATAACGTTATATAGTGTTATGTCATTAAGTATATCGTTATATAGTATTACGATATAACGTATAACGGTATATAGTAATACCTCATAACGTATAACGATATGTAGTATTAAGTTATAACGTATAACGTTATACAGTATTACGTTATAGCGTATAACGTTATATAGTATTACGTTATAACGTATAACGGTTATATAGTATTACGTTATAACGTATAACGTATTATAGTACTACGTTATAACGTACAGCGTTATGTAGTATTACGTTATAACGTATAACGTTACATAGTATCACGATATAACGTACAACGTTATATTTTGTTATGTCATTAAGTATATCGTTATACAGTATTACGTTATAACGTATAACGTTATATAGTATTACTGTATAACGTGTAACGTTATATAATATTACGTCATAACGTATATCGTATTATAGTACAACGTTATAACGTACAGCGTTATGTAGTATTACGTCATAACGTGTAACGTTATGTAGTATTACGTTATAACGCATAACGTATTATAGTACTACGTTATAACGTACAGCTTTATACAGTATTACGTTATAAGGTATAACTTTATATAGTATTACGATTTAACGTATAACGTTACATAGTATTACGTTATAACGTATAACGTTATATAGTGTTATGTCATTAAGTATATCGTTATGTAGTATTACGTTATAACGCATAACGTATTATAGTACTACGTTATAACGTACAGCTTTATACAGTATTACGTTATAAGGTATAACTTTATATAGTATTACGATTTAACGTATAACGTTACATAGTATTACGTTATAACGTATAACGTTATATAGTGTTATGTCATTAAGTATATCGTTATACAGTATTACGTTATAACGTATAACGTTATATATAGTCTTACGTTATAACGTATAACGTTATATAGTATTACTGTATAACGTGAAACGTTATATAATATTACGTCATAACGTATATCGTATTATAGTACAACGTTATAACGTACAGCGTTATGTAGTATTACGTCATAACGTGTAACGTTATGTAGTATTACGTTATAACGCATAACGTATTATAGTACTACGATATAACGTACAGCTTTATACAGTATTACGTTATAACGTATAACTTTATATAGTATTACGTTATAACGTGTAACGTTATATAGTATTTCGTTATAACGTATATCTTTATATAGTATTACGTTTTAACGTATAACGTTATATATAGTATTACGTTATAACGTATAACGTTACATAGTATCACGTTATAACGTATAACGTTATATACAGTATTACGTTATAACGTATAACGTTATATAGTGTTATGTCATTAAGTATATCGTTAAATAGTATTACGATATAACGTATAACGGTATATAGTAATACCTCATAACGTATAACGATATGTAGTATTAAGTTATAACGTATAACGTTATACAGTATTACGTTATATCGTATAACGTTATATAGTATTACGTTATAACGTATAACGGTTATATAGTATTACGTTATAACGTATAACGTATTATAGTACTGCGTTATAACGTACAGCGTTATGTAGTATTACGTTATAACGTATAACGTTACATAGTATCACGATATAACGTATAACGTTATATTGTGTTATGTCATTAAGTATATCGTTATACAGTATTACGTTATAACGTATAACGTTATATATTGTCTTACGTTATAACGTATAACGTTATATATTATTACTGTATAACGTGTAACGTTATATAATATTACGTCATAACGTATATCGTATTAGAGTACAACGTTATAACGTACAGCGTTATAACGTACAGCGTTATGTAGTATTACGTCATAACGTGTAACGTGATGTAGTATTACGTTATAACGCATAACGTATTATAGTACTACGTTATAACGTACAGCTTTATACAGTATTACGTTATAACGTATAACGTTATATAGAGTATTACGTTATATCGTATATCGTTATATAGTATTACGTTATAACGTATAACGTTATATTGTGTTATGTCATTAAGTACATCGTTATACAGTATTACGTTATAACGTATCACGTTATATATAGTATTACGTTATAACGTATAACGTTATATAGTGTTATGTCATTAAGTATATCGTTATACAGTATTACGTTATAACGTATAACGTTATATAGTGTTATGTCATTAAGTATATCGTTATATAGTATTACGATATAACGTATAACGGTATATAGTAATACCTCATAACGTATAACGATATGTAGTATTAAGTTATAACGTATAACGTTATACAGTATTACGTTATAGCGTATAACGTTATATAGTATTACGTTATAACGTATAACGGTTATATAGTATTACGTTATAACGTATAACGTATTATAGTACTACGTTATAACGTACAGCGTTATGTAGTATTACGTTATAACGTATAACGTTACATAGTATCACGATATAACGTACAACGTTATATTTTGTTATGTCATTAAGTATATCGTTATACAGTATTACGTTATAACGTATAACGTTATATAGTATTACTGTATAACGTGTAACGTTATGTAGTATTACGTTATAACGCATAACGTATTATAGTACTACGTTATAACGTACAGCTTTATACAGTATTACGTTATAAGGTATAACTTTATATTGTATTACGATTTAACGTATAACGTTACATAGTATTACGTTATAACGTATAACGTTATATAGTGTTATGTCGTTAAGTATATCGTTATACAGTATTACGTTATAACGTATAACGTTATATATAGTCTTACGTTATAACGTATAACGTTATATAGTATTACTGTATAACGTGAAACGTTATATAATATTACGTCATAACGTATATCGTATTATAGTACAACGTTATAACGTACAGCGTTATGTAGTATTACGTCATAACGTGTAACGTTATGTAGCATTACGTTATAACGCATAACGTATTATAGTACTACGATATAACGTACAGCTTTATACAGTATTACGTTATAACGTATAACTTTATATAGTATTACGTTATAACGTGTAACGTTATATAGTATTTCGTTATAACGTATAACTTTATATAGTATTACGTTTTAACGTATAACGTTATATATAGTATTACGTTATAACGTATAACGTTACATAGTATCACGTTATAACGTATAACGTTATATTGTGTTATGTCATTAAGTATATCGTTATACAGTACTACGTTATAACGTATAAAGTTATGTATAGTCATACGTTATAACGTTTATCGTTACATAGTATTACGTTATATCTTTTAACGTTATATAGTATTACGTTATAACGTATAACGTTATATATAGTATTACGTTATAACGTATAACGTTATATTGTGTTATGTCATTAAGTATATCGTTATACAGTATTACGTTTTATCGTATAACGTTATATATAGTATTTCGTTTTAACGTATAACGTTATATATAGTATTACGTATTAACGTATAACGTTACATATAGTATTTCATTATAACGTATAACGTTATCTTGTGTTATGTCATTAAGCATATCGTTATACAGTATTACGTTATAACGTATAACGTTACATAGTATCACGATATAACGTATAACGTTATATTGTGTTATGTCATTAAGTATATCGTTATACAGTATTACGTTATAACGTATAACGCTATATATAGTCTTACGTTATAACGTATAACGTTATATAGTATTACTGTATAAAGTGTAACGTTATATAATATTACGTCATAACGTATATCGTATTATAGTACAACGTTATAACGTACAGCGTTATGTAGTATTACGTCATAACGTGTAACGTTATGTAGTATTACGTTATAACGCATAACGTATTATAGTACTACGTTATAACGTACAGCTTTATACAGTATTACGTTATAACGTATAACTTTATATAGTATTACGATTTAACGTATAACGTTATATATAGTATTACGTTATAACGTATAACTTTATATAGTATTACGTTTTAACGTATAACATTATATATAGTATTACGTTATAACGTATAACTTTATATAGTATTACGTTTTAACGTATAACATTATATATAGTATTACGTTATAACGTATAACGTTACATAGTATCACGTTATAACGTATAACGTTATATAGTGTTATGTCATTAAGTATATCGTTATACAGTATTACGATATAACGTATAACGTTATATAGAGTATTACGTTATATCGCATAACGTTATAACGTATAACGTTATATAGTATTACTGTATAACGTGTAACGTTATATAATATAACGTCATAACGTATATCGTATTATAGTACAACGTTATAACGTACAGCGTTATGTAGTATTACGTCATAACGTGTAACGTTATGTAGTATTACGTTATAACGCATAACGTATTATAGTACTACGTTATAACGTACAGCTTTATACAGTATTACGTTATAACGTATAACTTTATATAGTATTACGATTTGACGTATAACGTTACATAGTATTACGTTATAACGTATAACGTTATATAGTGTTGTGTCATTAAGTATATCGTTATACAGTATTAAGTTATAACGTATAACGTTATATATTGTCTTACGTTATAACGTATAACGTTATATATTATTACTGTATAACGTGTAACGTTATATAATATTACGTCATAACGTATATCGTATTAGAGTACAACGTTATAACGTACAGCGTTATGTAGTATTACGTCATAACGTGTAACGTTATGTAGTATTACGTTATAACGCATAACGTATTATAGTACTACGTTATAACGTACAGCTTTATACAGTATTACGTTATAACGTATAACGTTGTATAGAGTATTACGTTATATCGTATATCGTTATATAGTATTACGTTATAACGTATAACGTTATATTGTGTTATGTCATTAAGTATATCGTTATACAGTATTACGTTATTACGTATAACGTTATATATAGTATTACGTTATAACGTATAACGTCATATTGTGTTATGTCATTAAGTATATCGTTATACAGTATTACGTCTTATCGTATAACGTTATATATAGTATTTCGTTTTAACGTACAACGTTATATACAGTATTACGTATTAACGTATAACGTTACATATAGTATTTCATTATAACGTATAACGTTATCTTGTGTTATGTCATTAAGCATATCGTTATACAGTATTACGTTATAACGTATAACGTTACATAGTATCACGATATAACGTATAACGTTATATTGTGTTATGTCATTAAGTATATCGTTATACAGTATTACGTTATAACGTATAACGCTATATATAGTCTTACGTTATAACGTATAGCGTTATATAGTATTACTGTATAAAGTGTAACGTTATATAATATTACGTCATAACGTATATCGTATTATAGTACAACGTTATAACGTACAGCGTTATGTAGTATTACGTCATAACGTGTAACGTTATGTAGTATTACGTTATAACGCATAACGTATTATAGTACTACGTTATAACGTACAGCTTTATACAGTATTACGTTATAACGTATAACTTTATATAGTATTACGATTTAACGTATAATTTTATATATAGTATTACGTTATAACGTATATCTTTATATAGTATTACGTTTTAACGTATAACATTATATATAGTATTACGTTATAACGTATAACATTACATAGTATCACGTTATAACGTATAACGTTATATAGTGTTATGTCATTAAGTATATCGTTATACAGTATTACGTTATAACGTATAACGTTATATAGAGTATTACGTTATATCGTATAACGTTATATAGTATTACGCTATAACGTAAAACGTTACATAGTATCGCGTTATAACGTATAACGTTACATAGTATCACGTTATAACGTATAACGTTATATTGTGTTATGTCATTAAGTATATCGTTATACAGTATTACGTTATAACGTATAACGTTATATATAGTATTACGTTATAACGTATAACGTTATAACGTATAACGTTATAACGTATAACGTTATATAGTATTACTGTATAACGTGTAACGTTATATAATATTACGTCATAACGTATATCGCATTATAGTACAACGTTATAACGTACAGCGTTATGTAGTATTACGTCATAACGTGTAACGTTATGTAGTATTACGTTATAACGCATAACGTATTATAGTACTACGTTATAACGTACAGCTTTATACAGTATTACGTTATAACGTATAACTTTATATAGTATTACGATTTGACATATAACGTTACATAGTATTACGTTATAACGCATAACGTTATATAGTGTTATGTCATTAAGTATATCGTTATACAGTATTACGTTATAACGTATAACGTTATATATTGTCTTACGTTATAACGTATAACGTTATATATTATTACTGTATAACGTGTAACGTTATATAATATTACGTCATAACGTATATCGTATTAGAGTACAACGTTATAACGTACAGCGTTATGTAGTATTACGTCATAACGTGTAACGTTATGTAGTATTACGTTATAACGCATAACGTATTATAGTACTACGTTATAACGTACAGCTTTATACAGTATTACGTTATAACGTATAACGTTGTATAGAGTATTACGTTATATCGTATATCGTTATATAGTATTACGTTATAACGTATAACGTTATATTGTGTTATGTCATTAAGTATATCGTTATACAGTATTACGTTATTACGTATAACGTTATATATAGTATTACGTTATAACGTATAACGTTATATTGTGTTATGTCATTAAGTATATCGTTATACAGTATTACGTTTTATCGTATAACGTTATATATAGTATTACGTTATATCGTATAACGTTATATAGTATTACGCTATAACGTATAACGTTATATATTGTCTTACGTTATAACGTATAACGTTATATATTATTACTGTATAACGTGTAACGTTATATAATATTACGTCATAACGTATATCGTATTAGAGTACAACGTTATAACGTACAGCGTTATGTATTATTACGTTATAACGTATAACGTTACATAATATCACGATATAACGTATAACGTTATATTGTGCTATGTCATTAAATATATCGTTATACAGTATTACGTTATAACGTATAACGTTATATATAGTCTTACGTTACAACGTATAACGTTATATAGTATTACTGTATTACGTGTAACGTTATGTAGTATTACGTTATAACGCATAACGTATTATAGTACTACGTTATAACGTACAGCTTTATACAGTATTACGTAATAACGTATAACGTTATATAGTATTACGTTTTAACGTATAACGTTATATATAGTATTACGTTATAACGTATAACGTTACATAGTATCACGTTATAACGTATAACGTTATATTGTGTTATGTCATTAAGTATATCGTTATACAGTATTACGTTATAACGTATAACGTTATATATAGTATTACGTTATAACGTATAACGTTATATAGTATTACTGTATAACGTGTAACGTTATATAATATTACGTCATAACGTATATCGTATTATAGTACAACGTTATAACGTACAGCGTTATGTAGTATTACGTCATAACGTATAACGTTATGTAGTACTACGTTATAACGCATAACGTATTATAGTACTACGTTATAACGTACAGCTTTATACAGTATTACGTTATAACGTATAACTTTATATAGTATTACGTTTTAACGTATAACGTTATATATAGTATTACGTTATAACGTTATATTGTGTTATGTCATTAAGTATATCGTTATACAGTATTACGTTATAACGTATAACGTTATATAGAGTATTATGTTATATCGTATAACGTTATATAGTATTACGTTATAACGTATAACGTTACATAGTATTACGTTATAACGTATAACGTTATATAGTGTTATGTCATTAAGTATATCGTTATATAGTATAACGATATAACGTATAACGGTATATAGTAATGCCTCATAACGTATAACGATATATAGTATTACGCTATAGCGTATAACGTTATATAGTATTACGTTATAACGTATAACGTTATATATAGTATTACGTTATATCGTATAACGTTATCTAGTATTACGTTATAACGTATAACGCTACATAGTATTACGTTATAACGTATAACGTTATATAGTGTTATGTCATTAAGTATATCGTTATACAGTATTACGATATAATGCATAACGTTACATAGTATCACGTTATAATGTATAACGTTATATTGTGTTATGTCATTAAGTATATCGTTATACAGTATTACGTTATAACGTATAACGCTACATAGTATTACGTTATAACGTATAACGTTATATAGTGTTATGTCATTAAGTATATCGTTATACAGTATTACGATATAATGCATGACGTTACATAGTATCACGTTATAATGTATAACGTTATATTGTGTTATGTCATTAAGTATATCGTTATACAGTATTACGTTATAACGTATAACGTTATATATAGTATTACGTTATATCGTATAACGTTATCTAGTATTACGTTATAACGTATAGCGTTATATATTATTACTGTATAAAGTGTAACGTTATATAATATTACGTCATAACGTATATCGTATTATAGTACAACGTTATAACGTACAGCGTTATGTAGTATTACGTCATAACGTGTAACGTTATGTAGTATTACGTTATAACGCATAACGTATTATAGTACTACGTTATAACGCATAACGTATTATAGTACTACGTTATAACGTACAGCTTTATACAGTATTACGTTATAACGTATAACTTTATATAGTATTACGATTTAACGTATAACGTTATATATAGTATTACGTTATAACGTATAACTTTATATAGTATTACGTTTTAACGTATAACATTATATATAGTATTACGTTATAACGTATAACTTTATATAGTATTACGTTTTAACGTATAACATTATATATAGTATTACGTTATAACGTATAACGTTACATAGTATCACGTTATAACGTATAACGTTATATAGAGTATTACGTTATATCGTATAACGTTATAACGTATAACGTTATATAGTATTACTGTATAACGTGTAACGTTATATAATATTACGTCATAACGTATATCGTATTATAGTACAACGTTATAACGTACAGCGTTATGTAGTATTACGTCATAACGTGTAACGTTATGTAGTATTACGTTATAACGCATAACGTATTATAGTACTACGTTATAACGTACAGCTTTATACAGTATTACGTTATAACGTATAACTTTATATAGTATTACGATTTGACGTATAACGTTACATAGTATTACGTTATAACGTATAACGTTATATAGTGTTATGTCATTAAGTATATCGTTATACAGTATTACGTTATAACGTATAACGTTATATATTGTCTTACGTTATAACGTATAACGTTATATATTATTACTGTATAACGTGTAACGTTATAGAATATTACGTCATAACGTATATCGTATTAGAGTACAACGTTATAAAGTACAGCGTTATGTAGTATTACGTCATAACGTGTAACGTTATGTAGTATTACGTTATAACGCATAACGTATTATAGTACTACGTTATAACGTACAGCTTTATACAGTATTACGTTATAACGTATAACGTTATATAGAGTATTACGTTATATCGTATATCGTTATATAGTATTACGTTATAACGTATAACGTTATATTGTGTTATGTCATTAAGTATGTCGTTATACAGTATTACGTTATAACGTATAACGTTATATATAGTATTACGTTATAACGTATAACGTTATATAGTGTTATGTCATTACGTATATCGTTATACAGTATTACGTTATAGCGTATAACGTTATATAGTGTTATGTCATTAAGTATATCGTTATACAGTATTACGTTATAACGTATAACGTTATATATTGTCTTACGTTATAACGTATAACGTTATATATTATTACTGTATAACGTGTAACGTTATATAATATTACGTCATAACGTATATCGTATTAGAGTACAACGTTATAACGTACAGCGTTATGTATTATTACGTTATAACGTATAACGTTACATAGTATCACGATATAACGTATAACGTTATATTGTGTTATGTCATTAAGTATATCGTTATACAGTATTACGTTATAACGTATAACGTTATATATTGTCTTACGTTATAACGTATAACGTTATATATTATTACTGTATAACGTGTAACGTTATATAATATTACGTCATAACGTATATCGTATTAGAGTACAACGTTATAACGTACAGCGTTATGTATTATTACGTTATAACGTATAACGTTACATAGTATCACGATATAACGTATAACGTTATATTGTGTTATGTCATTAAGTATATCGTAATACAGTATTACGTTATAACGTATAACGTTATATATAGTCTTACGTTATAACGTATAACGTTACATAGTATTACGTTATATCGTTTAACGTTATATAGTATTTGTTTACAACGTATAGCGTTATATAGTATTACGTTTCGACGTATAACGTTATATAGTATTACGATATAACGTATAACGATACGTAGTATTATGTTATAACGTATAACGTTATACAGTATTACGTTATAGCGTATAACGTTATATAGTATTACGTTATAACGTATAAAGTTATATAGTATTACTGTATAACGTGTAACGTTATATAATATTACGTCATGACGTATATCTTATTATAGTACAACGTTATAACGTACAGCATTATGTAGTAGTACGTCATAACGTGTTACGTTATGTAGTATTACGTTATAACGTATAACGTATTACAGTACTACGTTATAACGCACAGCTTTATACAGTAATACGTTATAACGTATAACTTTATATAGTATTACGTTTTAACGTATAACGTTATATATAGTATTACGTTGTAACGTATAACGTTACATAGTATCACGTTATAACGTATAACGTTACATAGTATCACGTTATAACGTATAACGTTATATTGAGTTATGTCATTAAGTATATCGTTATACAGTATTACGTTATAACGTATAACACTATATATAGTATTACGTTATATCGTATAGCGTTATATAGTATTACGTTATAACGTATAACGTTATATATAGTATTACGTTATAACGCATAACATTATATATAGTATAACGTTATAACGTATAACGTTACATAGTATCACGTTATAATGCATAACGTTATATTGTGTTATGTCATTAAGTATATCGTTGTACAGTATTACGTTATAACGTATAACGTTATGTATAGTCTTACGTTATAACGTATAACGTTACATAGTATTACGTTATATCGTTTAACGTTATATAGTATTTGTTTACAACGTATAACGTTATATAGTGTTATGTCATTAAGTATATCGTTATAAGGTATTACAATATAATGCATAACGTTACATAGTATCACGTTATAATGTATAACGTTATATTGTGTTATGTCATTAAGTATATCGTTATACAGTATTACGTTATAACGTATAACGTTATATATAGTATTACGTTATATCGTATATCGTTATATAGTATAACGATATAACGTATAACGGTATATAGTAATACCTCATAACGTAAAAAGATATATAGTATTACGCTATAGCGTATAACGTTATATAGTATTACGTTATAACGTATAACGCTATATATAGTATTGCGTTATATCGTATAACGTTATATAGTATTACGTTATAACGTACAACGCTACATAGTATTACCTTATAACGTATAACGTTATATAGTGTTATGTCATTAAGTATATCGTTATACAGTATTACAATATAATGCATAACGTTACATAGTATCACGTTATAATGTATAACGTTATATTGTGTTATGTCATTAAGTATATCGTTATACAGTATTACGTTATAACGTTTAACGTTATATAGTATTTGTTTACAACGTATAACGTTATATAGTATAACGTTACGACGTATAACGTTATATAGTATTACGATATAACGTATAACGATATGTAGTATTAAGTTATAACGTATAACGTTATATATAGTATTACATTATAACGTTTAACGTTACATAGTATCACGTTATAACGTATAACGTTATATTGTGTTATGTCATTAAGTATATCGTTATACAGTATTACGTTATAACGTATAACATTATATATAGTATTACGTTATATCGTATAACTTTATACAGTATTACGTTTTAACGTATAACGTTATATATAGTGTTACGTTATAACCTTTAACGTTACATAGTATCACGCTATAACGTAAAACGTTATATTGTGATATGTCATTAAGTATATCGTTATACAGTATTACGTTATAACGTATAGCATTATATATAGTATTACGTTATATCGTATAACGTTATTTAGTATTACGTTATAACGTATAACGGTATATAGTAATACTGTATAACGTGTAACGTTATGTAGTATTACGTTATAACGCATAACGTATTATAGTACTACGTTATAACGTACAGCTTTATACAGTATTACGTTATAACGTATAACTTTATATAGTATTACGTTATAACGTATAACGTTATATATAGTATTGCGTTATATCGTATAACGTTATATAGTATTACGTTATAACGTATAACGTTATATATAGTATTGCGTTATATCGTATAACGTTATATAGTATTACGTTATAACGTATAACGCTACATAGTATTACGTTATA
Organism: Bombus vestalis; assembly: GCA_963556215.1. NCBI lineage: Eukaryota > Metazoa > Arthropoda > Insecta > Hymenoptera > Apidae > Bombus > Bombus vestalis. Next base: position 7,909,767 of record OY744578.1, read on the forward strand.
ACATATAACGTTATATAGTGTTTTGTCATTAAGTATACCGTTATACAGTATTACAATATAATGCATAACGTTACATAGTATCACGTTATAACGTAAAACGTTATATTGTGTTATGTCATTAAGTATGTCGTTATACAGTATTACGTTATAACGTTTAACGTTATATAGTATTTGTTTACAACGTATAACGTTATGTAGTAATACGTTACGACGTATAACGTTATATAGTATTACGATATAACGTATAACGATATGTAGTATTAAGTTATAACGTATAACGTTATACAGTATTACGTTATAGCGTATAACGTTATATAGTATTACGTTATAAAGTATAACTTTATACAGTATTACGTTTTAACGTATAACGTTATATATAGTATTACGTTATAACGTTTAACGTTACATAGTATCACGTTATAACGTAAAACGTTATATTGTGTTATGTCATTAAGTATATCGTAATACAGTATTACGTTATAACGTATAACGTTATATATAGTCTTACGTTATAACGTATAACGTTACATAGTATTACGTTATATCGTTTAACGTTATATAGTATTTGTTTACAACGTATAGCGTTATATAGTATTACGTTTCGACGTATAACGTTATATAGTATTACGATATAACGTATAACGATACGTAGTATTATGTTATAACGTATAACGTTATACAGTATTACGTTATAGCGTATAACGTTATATAGTATTACGTTATAACGTATAAAGTTATATAGTATTACTGTATAACGTGTAACGTTATATAATATTACGTCATGACGTATATCTTATTATAGTACAACGTTATAACGTACAGCATTATGTAGTAGTACGTCATAACGTGTTACGTTATGTAGTATTACGTTATAACGTATAACGTATTACAGTACTACGTTATAACGTACAGCTTTATACAGTAATACGTTATAACGTATAACTTTATATAGTATTACGTTTTAACGTATAACGTTATATATAGTATTACGTTATAACGTATAACGTTGCATAGTATCACGTTATAACGTATAACGTTACATAGTATCACGTTATAACGTATAACGTTATATTGAGTTTCGTCATTAAGAATATCGTTATACAGTATTACGTTATAACGTATAACACTATATATAGTATTACGTTATATCGTATAGCGTTATATAGTATTACGTTATAACGTATAACGTTATATATAGTATTACGTTATAACGCATAACATTATATATAGTATAACGTTATAACGTATAACGTTACATAGTATCACGTTATAATGCATAACGTTATATTGTGTTATGTCATTAAGTATAGCGTTGTACAGTATTACGTTATAACGTATAACGTTATATATAGTCTTACGTTATAACGTATAACGTTATATATAGTATAACGTTATAACGTATAACGTTACATAGTATCACGTTATAATGTATAACGTTATATTGTGTTATGTCATTAAGTATATCGTTGTACAGTATTACGTTATAACGTATAACGTTATATATAGTCTTACGTTATAACGTATAACGTTACATAGTATTACCTTATAACGTATAACGTTATATAGTGTTATGTCATTAAGTATATCGTTATACAGTATTACAATATAATGCATAACGTTACATAGTATCACGTTATAATGTATAACGTTATATTGTGTTATGTCATTAAGTATATCGTTATACAGTATTACGTTATAACGTTTAACGTTATATAGTATTTGTTTACAACGTATAACGTTATATAGTATAACGTTACGACGTATAACGTTATATAGTATTACGATATAACGTATAACGATATGTAGTATTAAGTTATAACGTATAACGTTATATATAGTATTACATTATAACGTTTAACGTTACATAGTATCACGTTATAACGTATAACGTTATATTGTGTTATGTCATTAAGTATATCGTTATACAGTATTACGTTATAACGTATAACATTATATATAGTATTACGTTATATCGTATAACTTTATACAGTATTACGTTTTAACGTATAACGTTATATATAGTGTTACGTTATAACCTTTAACGTTACATAGTATCACGCTATAACGTAAAACGTTATATTGTGATATGTCATTAAGTATATCGTTATACAGTATTACGTTATAACGTATAGCATTATATATAGTATTACGTTATATCGTATAACGTTATTTAGTATTACGTTATAACGTATAACGGTATATAGTAATACTGTATAACGTGTAACGTTATGTAGTATTACGTTATAACGCATAACGTATTATAGTACTACGTTATAACGTACAGCTTTATACAGTATTACGTTATAACGTATAACTTTATATAGTATTACGTTATAACGTATAACGTTATATATAGTATTGCGTTATATCGTATAACGTTATATAGTATTACGTTATAACGTATAACGTTATATATAGTATTGCGTTATATCGTATAACGTTATATAGTATTACGTTATAACGTATAACGCTACATAGTATTACGTTATAACATATAACGTTATATAGTGTTTTGTCATTAAGTATACCGTTATACAGTATTACAATATAATGCATAACGTTACATAGTATCACGTTATAACGTAAAACGTTATATTGTGTTATGTCATTAAGTATGTCGTTATACAGTATTACGTTATAACGTTTAACGTTATATAGTATTTGTTTACAACGTATAACGTTATGTAGTAATACGTTACGACGTATAACGTTATATAGTATTACGATATAACGTATAACGATATGTAGTATTAAGTTATAACGTATAACGTTATACAGTATTACGTTATAGCGTATAACGTTATATAGTATTACGTTATAAAGTATAACTTTATACAGTATTACGTTTTAACGTATAACGTTATATATAGTATTACGTTATAACGTTTAACGTTACATAGTATCACGTTATAACGTAAAACGTTATATTGTGTTATGTCATTAAGTATATCGTAATACAGTATTACGTTATAACGTATAACGTTATATATAGTCTTACGTTATAACGTATAACGTTACATAGTATTACGTTATATCGTTTAACGTTATATAGTATTTGTTTACAACGTATAGCGTTATATAGTATTACGTTTCGACGTATAACGTTATATAGTATTACGATATAACGTATAACGATACGTAGTATTATGTTATAACGTATAACGTTATACAGTATTACGTTATAGCGTATAACGTTATATAGTATTACGTTATAACGTATAAAGTTATATAGTATTACTGTATAACGTGTAACGTTATATAATATTACGTCATGACGTATATCTTATTATAGTACAACGTTATAACGTACAGCATTATGTAGTAGTACGTCATAACGTGTTACGTTATGTAGTATTACGTTATAACGTATAACGTATTACAGTACTACGTTATAACGTACAGCTTTATACAGTAATACGTTATAACGTATAACTTTATATAGTATTACGTTTTAACGTTATATATAGTATTACGTTATAACGTATAACGTTGCATAGTATCACGTTATAACGTATAACGTTACATAGTATCACGTTATAACGTATAACGTTATATTGAGTTTCGTCATTAAGAATATCGTTATACAGTATTACGTTATAACGTATAACACTATATATAGTATTACGTTATATCGTATAGCGTTATATAGTATTACGTTATAACGTATAACGTTATATATAGTATTACGTTATAACGCATAACATTATATATAGTATAACGTTATAACGTATAACGTTACATAGTATCACGTTATAATGCATAACGTTATATTGTGTTATGTCATTAAGTATAGCGTTGTACAGTATTACGTTATAACGTATAACGTTATATATAGTCTTACGTTATAACGTATAACGTTATATATAGTATAACGTTATAACGTATAACGTTACATAGTATCACGTTATAATGTATAACGTTATATTGTGTTATGTCATTAAGTATATCGTTGTACAGTATTACGTTATAACGTATAACGTTATATATAGTCTTACGTTATAACGTATAACGTTACATAGTATTACGTTATATCGTTTAACGTTATATAGTATTTGTTTACAACGTATAACGTTATATAGTGTTATGTCATTAAGTATATCGTTATAAGGTATTACAATATAATGCATAACGTTACATAGTATCACGTTATAATGTATAACGTTATATTGTGTTATGTCATTAAGTATATCGTTATACAGTATTACGTTATAACGTATAACGTTGTATATAGTATTACGTTATAACGTTTAACGTTACATAGTATGGCGTTATAATGTATAACGTTATATTGTGTTATGTCATTAAGTATATCGTTATACAGTATTACGTTATAACGTATAACATTATATATAGTATTACGTTATATCGTATAACGTTATATAGTATTACGTTACGACGTATAACGTTATATAGAATTACGATATAACGTATAACGATATGTAGTATTAAGTTATAACGTATTTGTTATACAGTATTACGTTATAGCGTATAACGTTATATAGTATTACGTTATAACGTATAACTTTACAGAGTATTACGTTTTAACGTATAACGTTATATATAGTATTACGTTATAACGTTTAACGTTACATAGTATCACGTTATAACGTAAAACGTTATATTGTGTTATGTCATTAAGTATATCGTTATACAGTAATACGCTATAACGTATAACATTATATATAGTATTACGTTATGTCGTATAACGTTATATAGTATTACGTTACGACGTATAACGTTATATAGTATTACGATATAACGTATAACGATATGTAGTATTAAGTTATAACGTATAACGTTATACAGTATTACGTTATAGCGTATAACGTTATATAGTATTACGTTATAACGTATAACTTTATACAGTATTACGCTTTAACGTATAAGGTTATATATAGTATTACGTTATAACGTGTAACGTTACATAGTATCACGTTATAACGTAAAACGTTATATTGTGTTATGTCATTAAGTATATCGTTATACAGTATTACGTTATAACGTATAACGTTATATATTGTCTTACGTTATAACGTATAACGTTATATATTATTACTGTATAACGTGTAACGTTATATAATATTACGTCATAACGTATATCGTATTAGAGTACAACGTTATAACGTACAGCGTTATGTATTATTACGTTATAACGTATAACGTTACATAGTATCACGATATAACGTATAACGTTATATTGTGTTATGTCATTAAGTATATCGTAATACAGTATTACGTTATAACGTATAACGTTATATATAGTCTTACGTTATAACGTATAACGTTACATAGTATTACGTTATATCGTTTAACGTTATATAGTATTTGTTTACAACGTATAGCGTTATATAGTATTACGTTTCGACGTATAACGTTATATAGTATTACGATATAACGTATAACGATACGTAGTATTATGTTATAACGTATAACGTTATACAGTATTACGTTATAGCGTATAACGTTATATAGTATTACGTTATAACGTATAAAGTTATATAGTATTACTGTATAACGTGTAACGTTATATAATATTACGTCATGACGTATATCTTATTATAGTACAACGTTATAACGTACAGCATTATGTAGTAGTACGTCATAACGTGTTACGTTATGTAGTATTACGTTATAACGTATAACGTATTACAGTACTACGTTATAACGCACAGCTTTATACAGTAATACGTTATAACGTATAACTTTATATAGTATTACGTTTTAACGTATAACGTTATATATAGTATTACGTTGTAACGTATAACGTTACATAGTATCACGTTATAACGTATAACGTTACATAGTATCACGTTATAACGTATAACGTTATATTGAGTTATGTCATTAAGTATATCGTTATACAGTATTACGTTATAACGTATAACACTATATATAGTATTACGTTATATCGTATAGCGTTATATAGTATTACGTTATAACGTATAACGTTATATATAGTATTACGTTATAACGCATAACATTATATATAGTATAACGTTATAACGTATAACGTTACATAGTATCACGTTATAATGCATAACGTTATATTGTGTTATGTCATTAAGTATATCGTTGTACAGTATTACGTTATAACGTATAACGTTATATATAGTCTTACGTTATAACGTATAACGTTACATAGTATTACGTTATATCGTTTAACGTTATATAGTATTTGTTTACAACGTATAACGTTATATAGTGTTATGTCATTAAGTATATCGTTATAAGGTATTACAATATAATGCATAACGTTACATAGTATCACGTTATAATGTATAACGTTATATTGTGTTATGTCATTAAGTATATCGTTATACAGTATTACGTTATAACGTATAACGTTATATATAGTATTACGTTATATCGTATATCGTTATATAGTATAACGATATAACGTATAACGGTATATAGTAATACCTCATAACGTAAAAAGATATATAGTATTACGCTATAGCGTATAACGTTATATAGTATTACGTTATAACGTATAACGCTATATATAGTATTGCGTTATATCGTATAACGTTATATAGTATTACGTTATAACGTACAACGCTACATAGTATTACCTTATAACGTATAACGTTATATAGTGTTATGTCATTAAGTATATCGTTATACAGTATTACAATATAATGCATAACGTTACATAGTATCACGTTATAATGTATAACGTTATATTGTGTTATGTCATTAAGTATATCGTTTTACAGTATTACGTTATAACGTTTAACGTTATATAGTATTTGTTTACAACGTATAACGTTATATAGTATTACGTTACGACGTATAACGTTATATAGTATTACGATATAACGTATAACGATATGTAGTATTAAGTTATAACGTATAACGTTATACAGTATTACGTTATAGCGTATAACGTTATATAGTATTACGTTATAAAGTATAACTTTATACAGTATTACGTTTTAACGTATAACGTTATATATAGTATTACGTTATAACGTTTAACGTTACATAGTATCACGTTATAACGTAACACGTTATATTGTGTTATGTCATTAAGTATATCGTTATACAGTATTACGTTATAACGTATAACGTTATATATAATATTACATTATAACGTTTAACGTTACATAGTATCACGTTATAACGTATAACGTTATATTGTGTTATGTCATTAAGTATATCGTTATACAGTATTACGTTATAACGTATAACATTATATATAGTATTACGTTATATCGTATAACTTTATACAGTATTACGTTTTAACGTATAACGTTATATATAGTGTTACGTTATAACCTTTAACGTTACATAGTATCACGTTATAACGTAAAACGTTATATTGTGATATGTCATTAAGTATATCGTTATACAGTATTACGTTATAACGTATAGCATTATATATAGTATTACGTTATATCGTATAACGTTATTTAGTATTACGTTATAACGTATAACGGTATATAGTAATACTGTATAACGTGTAACGTTATGTAGTATTACGTTATAACGCATAACGTATTATAGTACTACGTTATAACGTACAGCTTTATACAGTATTACGTTATAACGTATAACTTTATATAGTATTACGTTATAACGTATAACGTTATATATAGTATTGCGTTATATCGTATAACGTTATATAGTATTACGTTATAACGTATAACGTTATATATAGTATTGCGTTATATCGTATAACGTTATATAGTATTACGTTATAACGTATAACGCTACATAGTATTACGTTATAACATATAACGTTATATAGTGTTTTGTCATTAAGTATACCGTTATACAGTATTACAATATAATGCATAACGTTACATAGTATCACGTTATAACGTAAAACGTTATATTGTGTTATGTCATTAAGTATGTCGTTATACAGTATTACGTTATAACGTTTAACGTTATATAGTATTTGTTTACAACGTATAACGTTATGTAGTAATACGTTACGACGTATAACGTTATATAGTATTACGATATAACGTATAACGATATGTAGTATTAAGTTATAACGTATAACGTTATATATAGTATTACGTTATAACGTTTAACGTTACATAGTATCACGTTATAACGTAAAACGTTATATTGTGTTATGTCATTAAGTATATCGTAATACAGTATTACGTTATAACGTATAACGTTATATATAGTCTTACGTTATAACGTATAACGTTACATAGTATTACGTTATATCGTTTAACGTTATATAGTATTTGTTTACAACGTATAGCGTTATATAGTATTACGTTTCGACGTATAACGTTATATAGTATTACGATATAACGTATAACGATACGTAGTATTATGTTATAACGTATAACGTTATACAGTATTACGTTATAGCGTATAACGTTATATAGTATTACGTTATAACGTATAAAGTTATATAGTATTACTGTATAACGTGTAACGTTATATAATATTACGTCATGACGTATATCTTATTATAGTACAACGTTAAAACGTACAGCATTATGTAGTAGTACGTCATAACGTGTTACGTTATGTAGTATTACGTTATAACGTATAACGTATTACAGTACTACGTTATAACGTACAGCTTTATACAGTAATACGTTATAACGTATAACTTTATATAGTATTACGTTTTAACGTATAACGTTATATATAGTATTACGTTATAACGTATAACGTTGCATAGTATCACGTTATAACGTATAACGTTACATAGTATCACGTTATAACGTATAACGTTATATTGAGTTTCGTCATTAAGAATATCGTTATACAGTATTACGTTATAACGTATAACACTATATATAGTATTACGTTATATCGTATAGCGTTATATAGTATTACGTTATAACGTATAACGTTATATATAGTATTACGTTATAACGCATAACATTATATATAGTATAACGTTATAACGTATAACGTTACATAGTATCACGTTATAATGCATAACGTTATATTGTGTTATGTCATTAAGTATAGCGTTGTACAGTATTACGTTATAACGTATAACGTTATATATAGTCTTACGTTATAACGTATAACGTTATATATAGTATAACGTTATAACGTATAACGTTACATAGTATCACGTTATAACGTATAACGTTACATAGTATTACGTTATATCGTTTAACGTTATATAGTATTTGTTTACAACGTATAACGTTATATAGTGTTATGTCATTAAGTATATCGTTATAAGGTATTACAATATAATGCATAACGTTACATAGTATCACGTTATAATGTATAACGTTATATTGTGTTATGTCATTAAGTATATCGTTATACAGTATTACGTTATAACGTATAACGTTGTATATAGTATTACGTTATAACGTTTAACGTTACATAGTATGGCGTTATAATGTATAACGTTATATTGTGTTATGTCATTAAGTATATCGTTATACAGTATTACGTTATAACGTATAACATTATATATAGTATTACGTTATATCGTATAACGTTATATAGTATTACGTTACGACGTATAACGTTATATAGAATTACGATATAACGTATAACGATATGTAGTATTAAGTTATAACGTATTTGTTATACAGTATTACGTTATAGCGTATAACGTTATATAGTATTACGTTATAACGTATAACTTTACAGAGTATTACGTTTTAACGTATAACGTTATATATAGTATTACGTTATAACGTGTAACGTTACATAGTATCACGTTATAACGTAAAACGTTATATTGTGTTATGTCATTAAGTATATCGTTATACAGTATTACGTTATAACGTATAACGTTATATATAGTATTACGTTATATCGTATAACGTTATATAGTATTACGTTATAACGTATAACGGTATATAGTATTACGTTATAACGTATAACGATATATAGTATTGCGTAATAACGTATAACCGTTATATAGTATTACTTTATAACGTATAACGTATTATAGTACTACGTTATAACGTACAGCGTTATGTAGTATTACGTTATAACGTATAACGTTACATAGTATCACGATATAACGTATAACGTTATATTGAGTTATGTCATTAAGTATATCGTTATACAGTATTACGTTATAACGTATAACGTTATATATAGTCTTACGTTATAACGTATAACGTTATATAGTATTATTGTATAACGTGTAACGTTATGTTGTATTACGTTATAACGCATAACGTATTATAGTACTACGTTATAACGTACAGCTTTATACAGAATTACGTTATAACGTATAACTTTATATAGTATTACGATTTAACGTATAACGTTATATATAGTATTACGTTATAACGTATAACGTTACATAGTATCACGATATAACGTATAACGTATTATAGTACTACGTTATAACGTACAGCGTTATGTAGTATTACGCTATAACGGATAACGTTACATAATATCACGATATAACGTATAACGTTATATTGTGCTATGTCATTAAATATATCGTTATACAGTATTACGTTATAACGTATAACGTTATATATAGTCTTACGTTACAACGTATAACGTTATATAGTATTACTGTATTACGTGTAACGTTATGTAGTATTACGTTATAACGCATAACGTATTATAGTACTACGTTATAACGTACAGCTTTATACAGTATTACGTAATAACGTATAACTTTATATAGTATTACGTTTTAACGTATAACGTTATATATAGTATTACGTTATAACGTATAACGTTACATAGTATCACGTTATAACGTATAACGTTATATTGTGTTATGTCATTAAGTATATCGTTATACAGTATTACGTTATAACGTATAACGTTATATATAGTATTACGTTATAACGTATAACGTTATATAGTATTACTGTATAACGTGTAACGTTATATAATATTACGTCATAACGTATATCGTATTATAGTACAACGTTATAACGTACAGCGTTATGTAGTATTACGTCATAACGTGTAACGTTATGTAGTACTACGTTATAACGCATAACGTATTATAGTACTACGTTATAACGTACAGCTTTATACAGTATTACGTTATAACGTATAACTTTATATAGTATTACGTTTTAACGTATAACGTTATATATAGTATTACGTTATAACGTTATATTGTGTTATGTCATTAAGTATATCGTTATACAGTATTACGTTATAACGTATAACGTTATATAGAGTATTATGTTATATCGTATAACGTTATATATAGTATTACGTTATATCGTATAACGTTATCTAGTATTACGTTATAACGTATAACGCTACATAGTATTACGTTATAACGTATAACGTTATATAGTGTTATGTCATTAAGTATATCGTTATACAGTATTACGATATAATGCATAACGTTACATAGTATCACGTTATAATGTATAACTTTATATTGTGTTATGTCATTAAGTATATCGTTATACAGTATTACGTTATAACGTATAACGCTACATAGTATTACGTTATAACGTATAACGTTATATAGTGTTATGTCATTAAGTATATCGTTATACAGTATTACGATATAATGCATGACGTTACATAGTATCACGTTATAATGTATAACGTTATATTGTGTTATGTCATTAAGTATATCGTTATACAGTATTACGTTATAACGTATAACGTTATATATAGTATTACGTTATATCGTATAACGTTATCTAGTATTACGTTATAACGTATAGCGTTATATAGTATTACTGTATAAAGTGTAACGTTATATAATATTACGTCATAACGTATATCGTATTATAGTACAACGTTATAACGTACAGCGTTATGTAGTATTACGTCATAACGTGTAACGTTATGTAGTATTACGTTATAACGCATAACGTATTATAGTACTACGTTATAACGCATAACGTATTATAGTACTACGTTATAACGTACAGCTTTATACAGTATTACGTTATAACGTATAACTTTATATAGTATTACGATTTAACGTATAACGTTATATATAGTATTACGTTATAACGTATAACTTTATATAGTATTACGTTTTAACGTATAACATTATATATAGTATTACGTTATAACGTATAACTTTATATAGTATTACGTTTTAACGTATAACATTATATATAGTATTACGTTATAACGTATAACGTTACATAGTATCACGTTATAACGTATAACGTTATATAGAGTATTACGTTATATCGTATAACGTTATAACGTATAACGTTATATAGTATTACTGTATAACGTGTAACGTTATATAATATTACGTCATAACGTATATCGTATTATAGTACAACGTTATAACGTACAGCGTTATGTAGTATTACGTCATAACGTGTAACGTTATGTAGTATTACGTTATAACGCATAACGTATTATAGTACTACGTTATAACGTACAGCTTTATACAGTATTACGTTATAACGTATAACTTTATATAGTATTACGATTTGACGTATAACGTTACATAGTATTACGTTATAACGTATAACGTTATATAGTGTTATGTCATTAAGTATATCGTTATACAGTATTACGTTATAACGTATAACGTTATATATTGTCTTACGTTATAACGTATAACGTTATATATTATTACTGTATAACGTGTAACGTTATAGAATATTACGTCATAACGTATATCGTATTAGAGTACAACGTTATAACGTACAGCGTTATGTAGTATTACGTCATAACGTGTAACGTTATGTAGTATTACGTTATAACGCATAACGTATTATAGTACTACGTTATAACGTACAGCTTTATACAGTATTACGTTATAACGTATAACGTTATATAGAGTATTACGTTATATCGTATATCGTTATATAGTATTACGTTATAACGTATAACGTTATATTGTGTTATGTCATTAAGTATATCGTTATACAGTATTACGTTATAACGTATAACGTTATATATAGTATTACGTTATAACGTATAACGTTATATAGTGTTATGTCATTACGTATATCGTTATACAGTATTACGTTATAACGTATAACGTTATATAGTGTTATGTCATTAAGTATATCGTTATACAGTATTACGTTATAACGTATAACGTTATATATTGTCTTACGTTATAACGTACAACGTTATATATTATTACTGTATAACGTGTAACGTTATATAATATTACGTCATAACGTATATCGTATTAGAGTACAACGTTATAACGTACAGCGTTATGTATTATTACGTTATAACGTATAACGTTACATAGTATCACGATATAACGTATAACGTTATATTGTGTTATGTCATTAAGTATATCGTTATACAGTATTACGTTATAACGTATAACGTTATATATTGTCTTACGTTATAACGTATAACGTTATATATTATTACTGTATAACGTGTAACGTTATATAATATTACGTCATAACGTATATCGTATTAGAGTACAACGTTATAACGTACAGCGTTATGTATTATTACGTTATAACGTATAACGTTACATAGTATCACGATATAACGTATAACGTTATATTGTGTTATGTCATTAAGTATATCGTAATACAGTATTACGTTATAACGTATAACGTTATATATAGTCTTACGTTATAACGTATAACGTTACATAGTATTACGTTATATCGTTTAACGTTATATAGTATTTGTTTACAACGTATAGCGTTATATAGTATTACGTTTCGACGTATAACGTTATATAGTATTACGATATAACGTATAACGATACGTAGTATTATGTTATAACGTATAACGTTATACAGTATTACGTTATAGCGTATAACGTTATATAGTATTACGTTATAACGTATAAAGTTATATAGTATTACTGTATAACGTGTAACGTTATATAATATTACGTCATGACGTATATCTTATTATAGTACAACGTTATAACGTACAGCATTATGTAGTAGTACGTCATAACGTGTTACGTTATGTAGTATTACGTTATAACGTATAACGTATTACAGTACTACGTTATAACGTACAGCTTTATACAGTAATACGTTATAACGTATAACTTTATATAGTATTACGTTTTAACGTATAACGTTATATATAGTATTACGTTATAACGTATAACGTTACATAGTATCACGTTATAATGCATAACGTTATATTGTGTTATGTCATTAAGAATATCGTTATACAGTATTACGTTATAACGTATAACACTATATATAGTATTACGTTATATCGTATAGCGTTATATAGTATTACGTTATAACGTATAACGTTATATATAGTATTACGTTATAACGCATAACATTATATATAGTATAACGTTATAACGTATAACGTTACATAGTATCACGTTATAATGCATAACGTTATATTGTGTTATGTCATTAAGTATATCGTTGTACAGTATTACGTTATAACGTATAACGTTATATATAGTCTTACGTTATAACGTATAACGTTATATATAGTATAACGTTATAACGTATAACGTTACATAGTATCACGTTATAATGTATAACGTTATATTGTGTTATGTCATTAAGTATATCGTTGTACAGTATTACGTTATAACGTATAACGTTATATATAGTCTTACGTTATAACGTATAACGTTACATAGTATTACGTTATATCGTTTAACGTTATATAGTATTTGTTTACAACGTATAACGTTATATAGTGTTATGTCATTAAGTATATCGTTATAAGGTATTACAATATAATGCATAACGTTACATAGTATCACGTTATAATGTATAACGTTATATTGTGTTATGTCATTAAGTATATCGTTATACAGTATTACGTTATAACGTATAACGTTATATATAGTATTACGTTATAACGTTTAACGTTACATAGTATGGCGTTATAATGTATAACGTTATATTGTGTTATGTCATTAAGTATATCGTTATACAGTATTACGTTATAACGTATAACATTATATATAGTATTACGTTATATCGTATAACGTTATATAGTATTACGTTACGACGTATAACGTTATATAGAATTACGATTTAACGTATAACGATATGTAGTATTAAGTTATAACGTATTTGTTATACAGTATTACGTTATAGCGTATAACGTTATATAGTATTACGTTATAACGTATAACTTTACAGAGTATTACGTTTTAACGTATAAAGTTATATATAGTATTACGTTATAACGTTTAACGTTACATAGTATCACGTTATAACGTAAAACGTTATATTGTGTTATGTCATTAAGTATATCGTTATACAGTAATACGCTATAACGTATAACATTATATATAGTATTACGTTATGTCGTATAACGTTATATAGTATTACGTTACGACGTATAACGTTATATAGTATTACGATATAACGTATAACGATATGTAGTATTAAGTTATAACGTATAACGTTATACAGTATTACGTTATAGCGTATAACGTTATATAGTATTACGTTATAACGTATAACTTTATACAGTATTACGCTTTAACGTATAAGGTTATATATAGTATTACGTTATAACGTGTAACGTTACATAGTATCACGTTATAACGTAATACGTTATATTGTGTTATGTCATTAAGTATATCGTTATACAGTATTACGTTATAACGTATAACGTTATATATAGTATTACGTTATATCGTATAACGTTATATAGTATTACGTTATAACGTATAACGGTATATAGTATTACGTTATAACGTATAACGATATATAGTATTGCGTAATAACGTATAACCGTTATATAGTATTACTTTATAACGTATAACGTATTATAGTACTACGTTATAACGTACAGCGTTATGTAGTATTACGTTATAACGTATAACGTTACATAGTATCACGATATAACGTATAACGTTATATTGAGTTATGTCATTAAGTATATCGTTATACAGTATTACGTTATAACGTATAACGTTATATATAGTCTTACGTTATAACGTATAACGTTATATAGTATTATTGTATAACGTGTAACGTTATGTTGTATTACGTTATAACGCATAACGTATTATAGTACTACGTTATAACGTACAGCTTTATACAGAATTACGTTATAACGTATAACTTTATATAGTATTACGATTTAACGTATAACGTTATATATAGTATTACGTTATAACGTATAACGTTACATAGTATCACGATATAACGTATAACGTATTATAGTACTACGTTATAACGTACAGCGTTATGTAGTATTACGCTATAACGGATAACGTTACGTAGTATCACGATATAACGTATAACGTTATATTGTGTTATGTCATTAAGTATATCGTTATACAGTATTACGTTATAACGTATAACGTTATATATAGTATTACGTTATATCGTATAACGTTATATAGTATTACGTTATAACGTATAACGCTACATAGTATTACGTTATAACGTATAACGTTATATAGTGTTATGTCATTAAGTATATCTTTATACAGTATTACAATATAATGCATAACGTTACATAGTATCACGTTATAATGTATAACGTTATATTGTGTTATGTCATTAAGTATATCGTTATACAGTATTACGTTATAACGTTTAACGTTATATAGTATTTGTTTACAGCGTATAACGTTATATAGTATTACGTTACGCCGTATAACGTTATATAGTATTACGATATAACGTATAACGATATGTAGTATTAAGTTATAACGTATAACGTTATACAGTATTACGTTATAGCGTATAACGTTATATAGTATTACGTTATAAAGTATAACTTTATACAGTATTACGTTTTAACGTATAACGTTATATATAGTATTACGTTATAACGTTTAACGTTACATAGTATCACGTTATAACGTAAAACGTTATATTGTGTTATGTCATTAAGTATATCGTTATACAGTATTACGTTATAACGTATAACGTTATATATAGTATTACGTTATAACGTTTAACGTTACATAGTATCACGTTATAACGTATAACGTTATATTGTGTTATGTCATTAAGTATATCGTTATACAGTATTACGTTATAACGTATAACGTTATATATAGTATCACGTTATATCGTATAACGTTATATAGTATTACGTTATAACGTATAACGCTACATAGTATTACGTTATAACGTATAACGTTATATAGTGTTATGTCATTAAGTATATCTTTATACAGTATTACAATATAATGCATAACGTTACATAGTATCACGTTATAATGTATAACGTTATATTGTGTTATGTCATTAAGTATATCGTTATACAGTATTACGTTATAACGTTTAACGTTATATAGTATTTGTTTACAGCGTATAACGTTATATAGTATTACGTTACGCCGTATAACGTTATATAGTATTACGATATAACGTATAACGATATGTAGTATTAAGTTATAACGTATAACGTTATACAGTATTACGTTATAGCGTATAACGTTATATAGTATTACGTTATAAAGTATAACTTTATACAGTATTACGTTTTAACGTATAACGTTATATATAGTATTACGTTATAACGTTTAACGTTACATAGTATCACGTTATAACGTAAAACGTTATATTGTGTTATGTCATTAAGTATATCGTTATACAGTATTACGTTATAACGTATAACGTTATATATAGTATTACGTTATAACGTTTAACGTTACATATTATCACGTTATAACGTATAACGTTATATTGTGTTATGTCATTAAGTATATCGTTATACAGTATTACGTTATAACGTATAACATTATATATAGTATTACGTTATATCGTATAACGTTATATAGTATTACGTTACGACGTATAACGTTATAGAGTATTACGATATAACGTATAACGATATGTAGTATTAAGTTATAACGTATAACGTTATACAGTATTACGTTATAGCGTATAACGTTATATAGTATTACGTTATAACGTATAACTTTATACAGTATTACGTTTTAACGTATAACGTTATATATAGTATTACGTTATAACTTTTAACGTTACATAGTATCACGTTATAACGTATAACGTTATATTGTGTTATGTCATTAAGTATATCGTTATACAGTATTACGTTATAACGTATAACATTATATATAGTATTACGTTATATCGTATAACGTTATATAGTATTACGTTAATAAGGATAACTTTATACAGTATTACGTTTTAACGTATAACGTTATATATAGTATTACGTTATAACGTTTAACGTTACATAGTATCACGTTATAACGTAAAACGTTATATTGTATATGTCATTAAGTATATCGTTATACAGTATTACGTTATAACGTATAACGTTATATATAGTACTACGTTATAACGTATAACGTTACATAGTATCACGTTATAACGTATAACGTTATATTGTGTTATGTCATTAAGTATATCGTTATACAGTATTACGTTATAACGTATAACATTATATATAGTATTACGTTATATCGTATAACGTTATATAGTATTACGTTACGACGTATAACGTTATATAGTATTACGATATAACGTATAACGTTATATATAGTATTACGTTATAACGTATAACTTTATATAGTATTACGTTTTAACGTATAACATTATATATAGTATTACGTTATAACGTATAACTTTATATAGTATTACGTTTTAACGTATAACATTATATATAGTATTACGTTATAACGTATAACGTTACATAGTATCACGTTATAACGTATAACGTTATATAGTGTTATGTCATTAAGTATATCTTTATACAGTATTACGATATAACGTATAACGTTATATAGAGTATTACGTTATATCGTATAACGTTATAACGTATATCGTTATATAGTATTACTGTATAACGTGTAACGTTATATAATATTACGTCATAACGTATATCGTATTATAGTACAACGTTATAACGTACAGCGTTATGTAGTATTACGTCATAACGTGTAACGTTATGTAGTATTACGTTACAACGCATAACGTGTTATAGTACTACGTTATAACGTACAGCTTTATACAGTATTACGTTATAACGTATAACTTTATATAGTATTACGATTTGACGTATAACGTTACATAGTATTACGTTATAACGTATAACGTTATATAGTGTTATGTCATTAAGTATATCGTTATACAGTATTACGTTATAACGTATAACGTTATATATTGTCTTACGTTATAACGTATAACGTTATATATTATTACTGTATAACGTGTAACGTTATATAATATTACGTCATAACGTATATCGTATTAGAGTACAACGTTATAACGTACAGCGTTATGTAGTATTACGTCATAACGTGTAACGTTATGTAGTATTACGTTATAACGTATAACGTATTATAGTACTACGTTATAACGTACAGCGTTATGTAGTATTACGTCATAACGTATAACGTTATATATAGTATTACGTTATAACGTATAACGTTACATAGTATCACGTTATAACGTATAACGTTATATTGTGTTATGTCATTAAGTATATCGTTATACAGTACTACGTTATAACGTATAACGTTATGTTTAGTCATGCGTTATAACGTATAACGTTACATAGTATTACGTTATATCGTTTAACGTTATATAGTATTACGTTATAACGTATAACGTTATATATAGTATTACGTTATAACGTATAACGTTATATTGTGTTATGTCATTAAGTATATCGTTATACAGTATTACGTTTTATCGTATAACGTTATATATAGTATTATTCGTTTTAACGTATAACGTTATATATAGTATTACGTTTTAACGTATAACGTTACATATAGTATTTCATTATAACGTATAACGTTATCTTGTGTTATGTCATTAAGTATATCGTTATACAGTATTACGTTATAACGTATATCGTTATATATAGTATTACGTTTTAACGTATAACGTTATATATAGTATTACGTTTTTACGCATAACGTTATATATAGTATTACGTTATATCGTATAACCTTATATAGTATTACGTTGTAACGTATAACGGTTATATAGTATTACGTTATAACGTATAACGCATTATAGTACTACGTTATAACGTACAGCGTTTTGTAGTATTACGTTATAACGTATAACGTTACATAGTATCACGATATAACGTATAACGTTATATTGTGTTATGTCATTAAGTATATCGTTATACAGTATTACGTTATAACGTATAACGTTATATATAGTCTTACGTTATAACGTATAACGTTATATAGTATTACTGTATAAAGTGTAACGTTATATAATATTACGTCATAACGTATATCGTATTATAGTACAACGTTATAACGTACAGCGTTATGTAGTATTACGTTATAACGCATAACGTATTATAGTACTACGTTATAACGTACAGCTTTATACAGTATTACGTTATAACGTATAACTTTATATAGTATTACGATTTAACGTATAACGTTATATATAGTATTACGTTATAACGTATAACTTTATATAGTATTACGTTTTAACGTATAACGTTATATATAGTATTACGTTATAACGTATAACGTTACATAGTATCACGTTATAACGTATAACGTTATATAGTGTTATGTCATTAAGTATATCGTTATACAGTATTACGTTATAACGTATAACGTTATATAGAGTATTACGTTATATCGTATAACGTTATATAGTATTACGTTATAACGTATAACGTTACATAGTATCACGTTATAACGTATAACGTTACATAGTATCACGTTATAACGTATAACGTTATATTGTGTTATGTCATTAAGTATATCGTTATACAGTATTACGTTATAACGTATAACGTTATATATAGTATTACGTTATAACGTATAACGTTATATAGTGGTATGTCATTAAGTATATCGTTATATAGTATTACGATATAACGTATAACGGTATATAGTAATACCTCATAACGTATAACGATATGTAGTATTGAGTTATAACGTATAACGTTATACAGTTTTACGTTATAGCGTATAACGTTACATAGTATAACGTTATAACGTATAACGGTTATATAGTATTACGTTATAACGTATAACGTACTATAGTACTACGTTATAACGTACAGCGTTATGTAGTATTACGTTATAACGTATAACGTTATATTGTGTTATGTCATTAAGTATATCGTTATACAGTATTACGTTTTATCGTATAACGTTATATATAGTAATACGTTATAACGTATTACGTTATATAGTGTTATGTCATTAAGTATATCGTTATATAGTATTACGATATAACGTATTGCGATATGTAGTATTAAGTTATAACGTATAACGTTATACACTATTACGTTATAGCGTATAACGTTATATAGTATTACGTTATAACGTATAACTTTATATAGTATTGCGATTTAACGTATAACGTTATATATAGTATTACGTTATAACGTATAACGTTACATAGTATCACGATATAACGTATAACGTATTATAGTACAACGTTATAACGTACAGCGTTATGTAGTATTACGTCATAACGTGTAACGTTATGTAGTATTACGTTATAACGCATAACGTATTATAGTACTACGTTATAACGTACAGCTTTATACAGTATTACGTTATAACGTATAACTTTATATAGTATTACGATTTAACGTATGACGTTATATATAGTATTACGTTATAACGTATAACTTTATATAGTATTACGTTTTAACGTATAACATTATATATAGTATTACGTTATAACGTATAACTTTATATAGTATTACGTTTTAACGTATAACATTATATATAGTATTACGTTATAACGTATAACGTTACATAGTATCACGTTATAACGTATAACGTTATATAGTGTTATGTCTTTAAGTATATCGTTATACAGTATTACGATATAACGTATAACGTTATATAGAGTATTACGTTATATCGTATAACGTTATAACGTATAACGTTATATATTGTCTTACGTTATAACGTATAACGTTATATATTATTACTGTATAACGTGTAACGTTATATAATATTACGTCATAACGTATATCGTATTAGAGTACAACGTTATAACGTACAGCGTTATGTAGTATTACGTCATAACGTGTAACGTTATGTAGTATTACGTTATAACGTATAACGTATTATAGTACTACGTTATAACGTACAGCGTTATGTAGTATTACGTCATAACGTATAACGTTATGTAGTATTACGTTATAACGCATAACGTATTATAGTACTACGATATAACGTACAGCTTTATACAGTATTACGTTATAACGTATAACTTTATATAGTATTACGTTATAACGTATAACGTTATATAGTATTTCGTTATAACGTATAACTTTATATAGTATTACGTTTTAACGTATAACGTTATATATAGTATTACGTTATAACGTATAACGTTACATAGTATCACGTTATAACGTATAACGTTATATTGTGTTATGTCATTAAGTATATCGTTATACAGTACTACGTTATAACGTATAACGTTATGTTTAGTCATACGTTATAACGTATAACGTTACATAGTATTACGTTATATCGTTTAACGTTATATAGTATTACGTTATAACGTATAACGTTATATATAGTATTACGTTATAACGTATAACGTTATATTGTGTTATGTCATTAAGTATATCGTTATACAGTATTACGTTTTATCGTATAACGTTATATATAGTATTTCGTTTTAACGTATAACGTTATATATAGTATTACGTTTTAACGTATAACGTTACATACAGTATTTCATTATAACGTATAACGTTATATTGTGTTATGTCATTAAGTATATCGTTATACAGTATTACGTTATAACGTAAGACATTATATATAGTATTACGTTATATCGTATAACGTTATAGAGTATTACGTTATAACGCATAACGGTATATGGTAATATCTCATAACGTATAACGATATATAGTATTGCGATATAACGTATAACGGTTATACAGTGTTACGTTATAACGTATAACGTTACATAGTATCACGATATAACGTATAACGTTATATTGTGTTATGTCATTAAGTATATCGTTAAACAGTATTACGGTATAACGTATAACGTCATATATAGTCTTACGTTATAACGTATAACGTTATATATTATTACTGTATAACGTGTAACGTTATATAATATTACGTCATAACGTATATCGTATTAGAGTACAACGTTATAACGTACAGCGTTATGTAGTATTACGTCATAACGTGTAACGTTATGTAGTATTACGTTATAACGCATAACGTATTATAGTACTACGTTATAACGTACAGCTTTATGCAGTATTACGTTATAACGTATAACGTTATATAGAGTATTACGTTATATCGTATATCGTTATATAGTATTACGTTATAACGTATAACGTTATATAGTGTTATGTCATTAAGTATATCGTTATACAGTACTACGTTATAACGTATAACGTTATATATAGTCTTACGTTATAACGTATAACGTTATATAGTATTACTGTATAACGTGTAACGTTATGTAGTATTACGTTATAACGCATAACGTATTATAGTACTACGTTATAACGTACAGCTTTATACAGTATTACGTTATAACGTATAACTTTATATAGTATTACGACTTCACGTATAACGTTATATATAGTATTACGTTATAACGTATAACTTTATATAGTATTACGTTTTAACGTATAACATTATATATAGTATTACGTTATAACGTATAACTTTATATAGTATTACGTTTTAACGTATAACATTATATATAGTATTACGTTATAACGTATAACGTTACATAGTATCACGTTATAACGTATAACGTTATATAGTGTTATGTCATTAAGTATATCGTTATACAGTATTACGATATAACGTATAACGTTATATAGAGTATTACGTTATATCGTATGACGTTATAACGTATAACGTTACATAGTATCACGTTATAACGTATAACGGTTATATAGTATTACGTTATAACGTATAACGTATTATAGTACTACGTTATAACGTACAGCGTTATGTAGTAATACGTTATAACGTATAACGTTACATAGTATCACGATATAACGTATAACGTTATATTGTGTTATGTCATTAAGTATATCGTTATACAGTATTACGTTATAACGTATAACGTTATATATAGTCTTACGTTATAACGTATAACGTTATATAGTATTACTGTATAACGTGTAACGTTATGTAGTATTACATTATAACGCATAACGTATTATAGTACTACGCTATAACGTACAGCTTTATACAGTATTACGTTATAACGTATAACTTTATATAGTATTACGTTTTAACGTATAACGTTATATATAGTATTACGTTATATCGTATATCGTTATATAGTATTACGATATAACGTATAACGTTATATATAGTATTACGTTATAACGTATAACGGTATATAGTAATACCTCATATCGTATAACGATATATAGTATTGTGTTATAACGTATAAGGGTTATATAGTATTACGTTATAACGTATAACGTTATATATAGTATTACGTTATATCGTATAACGTTATATAGTATTACGTTATAACGTATAACGTTATATAGTGTTATGTCATTAAGTATATCGTTATATAGTATTACGATATAACGTATAACGGTATATAGTAATACCTCATAACGTATAACGATATGTAGTATTAAGTTATAACGTATAACGTTATACAGTATTACGTTATAACGTATAACGGTTATATAGTATTACGTTATAACGTATAACGTATTATAGTACTACGTTATAACGTACAGCGTTATGTATTATTTCGTTATAACGTATAACGTTACATAGTATCACGATATAACGTATAACGTTATATTGTGTTATGTCATTAAGTATATCGTTATACAGTATTACGTTATAACGTATAACGTTATATATAGTCTTACGTTATAACGTATAGCGATATATAGTATTACTGTATAACGTGGTACGTTATGTAGTATTACGTTATAACGCATAACGTATTATAGTACTACGTTATAACGCACAGCTTTATACAGTATTACGTTATAACGTATAACTTTATATAGTATTACGTTTTAACGTATAACGTTATATATAGTATTACGATATAATGCATAACGTTACATAATATCACGTTATAATGTATAACGTTATATTGTGTTATGTCATTAAGTATATCGTTATACAGTATTACGTTATATCGTTTAACGTTATATATTATTTGTTTACAACGTATAACGCTATGTAGTATTACGTTACGACGTATAACGTTATATAGTATTACGATATAACGTATAACGTTACATAGTATCACGATGTAACGTATAACGGTTATATAGTATTACGTTATAACGTATAACGTTATATATAGTATTACGTTATATCGTATAACGTTATATAGTATTACGTTATAACGTATAACGTTATATAGTGTTATGTCATTAAGTATATCGTTATATAGTATTACGATATAACGTATAACGGTATATAGTAATACCTCATAACGTATAACGATATGTAGTATTAAGTTATAACGTATAACGTTATACAGTATTACGTTATAGCGTATAACGTTATATAGTATTACGTTATAACGTATAACGGTTATATAGTATTACGTTATAACGTATAACGTATTATAGTACTACGTTATAACGTACAGCGTTATGTATTATTTCGTTATAACGTATAACGTTACATAGTATCACGATATAACGTATAACGTTATATTGTGTTATGTCATTAAGTATATCGTTATACAGTATTACGTTATAACGTATAACGTTATATATAGTCTTACGTTATAACGTATAGCGATATATAGTATTACTGTATAACGTGGTACGTTATGTAGTATTACGTTATAACGCATAACGTATTATAGTACTACGTTATAACGTACAGCTTTATACAGTATTACGTTATAACGTATAACTTTATATAGTATTACGATTTAACGTATAACGTTATATATAGTATTACGTTATAACATATAACGTTACATAGTATCACGATATAACGTATAACGTATTATAGTACTACGTTATAACGTGCAGCGTTATGTAGTATTACGTTATAACGTATAACGTTACATAGTATCACGATATAACGTATAACGTTATATTGTGTTACGTCATTAAGTATATCGTTATACAGTATTACGTTATAACGTATAACGTTATATATAGTCTTACGTTACAACGTATAACGTTATATAGTATTACTGTATTACGTGTAACGTTATGTAGGATTACGTTATAACGCATAACGTATTATGGTACTACGTTATAACGTACAGCTTTATACAGTATTACGTTATAACGTATAACTTTATATAGTATTACGTTTTAACGTATAACGTTATATATAGTATTACGTAATAACGTATAACGTTATATAGTGTTATGTCATTAAGTATATCGTTATATAGTATTACGATATAACGTATAACGGTATATAGTAATACCTCATAACGTATAACGATATGTAGTATTAAGTTATAACGTATAACGTTATACAGTATTACGTTATAGCGTATAACGTTATATAGTATTACGTTATAACGTATAACGGTTATATAGTATTACGTTATAACGTATAACGTATTATAGTACTACGTTATAACGTACAGCGTTATGTAGTTTTACGTTATAACGTATAACGTTACATAGTATCACGATATAACGTATAACGTTATATTGTGTTATGTCATTAAGTATATCGTTATACAGTATTACGTTATAACGTATAACGTTATATAGTATTACTGTATAACGTGTAACGTTATATAATATTACGTCATAACGTATATCGTATTATAGTACAACGTTATAACGTACAGCGTTATGTAGTATTACGTCATAACGTGTAACGTTATGTAGTATTACGTTATAACGCATAACGTTACATAGTATTACGTTATAACGTATAACGTTATATAGTGTTATGTCATTAAGTATATCGTTATACAGTATTACGTTATAACGTATAACGTTATATATAGTCTTACGTTATTACGTATAACGTTATATAGTATTACTGTATAACGTGAAACGTTATATAATATTACGTCATAACGTATATCGTATTATAGTACAACGTTATAACGTACAGCGTTATGTAGTATTACGTCATAACGTGTAACGTTATGTAGTATTACGTTATAACGCATAACGTATTATAGTACTACGTTATAACGTACAGCTTTATACAGTATTACGTTATAACGTATAACTTTATATAGTATTACGACTTAACGTATAACGTTATATATAGTATTGCGTTATAGCGTATAACTGTTATATAGTATTACGTTATAACGTATAACGTATTATAGTACTACGTTATAACGTACAGCGTTATGTAGTATTACGTTATAACGTATAACGTTACATAGTATCACGATATAACGTATAACGTTATATTGAGTTATGTCATTAAGTATATCGTTATACAGTATTACGTTATATCGTTTAACGTTATATAGTATTTGTTTACGACGTATAACGTTATATAGTATTACGTTACGGCGTATAACGTTATATAGTATTACGATAAAACGTATAACGATATGTAGTATTAAGTTATAACGTATAACGCTATACAGTATTACGTTATAGCGTATAACGTTTTACAGTATCACGTTATAACGTATAACGATATGTAGTATTATGTTATAACGTATAACGTTATACAGTATTACGTTATAGCGTATAACCTTATATAGTATTACGTTATAACGTATAAAGTTATATAGTATTACTGTATAACGTGTAACGTTATATAATATTACGTCATGACGTATATCTTATTATAGTACAACGTTATAACGTACAGCGTTATGTAGTATTACGTCATAACGTGTAACGTTATGCAGTATTACGTTATAACGTATAACGTATTATAGTACTACGTTATAACGTACAGCTTTATACAGTAATACGTTATAACGTATAACTTTATATAGTATTACGTTTTAACGTATAACGTTATATATAGTATTACGTTATATCGTATAACGTTATATAGTATCACGTTATAACGTATAACGTTATATTGTGTTATGTCATTAAGTATATCGTTATACAGTATTTCGTTATAACGTATAACCTTATATATAGTATTACGTTATATCGTATAACGTTATATAGTATTACGTTATAACGTATAACGTTATATATAGTACTACGTTATATCGTATAACGTTATATAGTATTACGTTATAACGTGTAACGTTATATAATATTACGTCATGACGTACATCTTATTATAGTACTACGTTATATCGTATAACGTTATAGAGTATTACGTTATAACGTATAACGTTACTTAGTATCATGTTATAACGTATAACGTTATATTGTGTTATGTCATTAAGTATATCGTCATACAGTATTAAGTTATAACGTATAACGTTATATATAGTATTACGTTATATCGTATATCGTTATATTGTATTACGATATAACGTATAACGATATGTAGTATTAAGTTATAACGTATGACGTTATACAGTATTACGTTATAGCGTATAACGTTACATAGTATTACGTTATAACGTATAACGTTATATAGTGTTATGTCATTAAGTATATCGTTATATAGTATTACGATATAACGTATAACGGTATATAGGAATACCTCATAACGTATAAAGATATATAGTATTACGTTATAACGTATAACGTTACATAGTATCATCTTATAACGTATAACGTTATATTGTGTTATGTCATTAAGTATATCGTTATACAGTATTAAGTTATAACGTATAACGTTATATATAGTATTACGTTATATCGTATAACGTTATATAGTATTACGTTATAACGTATAACGTTATATTGTGTTGTGTCATTAAGTATATCATTATATAGTATTACGATATAACGTATAATGTTATATAGTAATACCTCATAACGTATAGCGATATATAGTATTACGTTATATCGTATAACATTATATAGTATTACGTCATAACGTATAACGTTATATTGTGTTATGTCATTAAGTATATCGTCATACAGTATTAAGTTATAACGTATAACGTTATATATAGTATTACGTTATATCGTATATCGTTATATTGTATTACGATATAACGTATAACGATATGTAGTATTAAGTTATAACGTATGACGTTATACAGTATTACGTTATAGCGTATAACGTTACATAGTATTACGTTTTAACGTATAACGTTATATACAGTATTACGTTATAACGTATAACGTTACATAGTATCACGTTATAACGTATAACGTTATATTGTGTTGTGTCAGTAAGTATATCGTTATACAGTATTACGATATAACGTATAACGATATGTAGTATTATGTTATAACGTATAACGTTATACAGTATTACGTTATAGCGTATAACGTTATATAGTATTAATTTATAACGTATAAAATTATATAGTATTACTGTATCACGTGTAACGTTATATAATATTTCGTCATGACGTATATCTTATTATAGTACAACGTTATAACGTACAGCATTATGTAGTATTACGTCATAACGTGTAACGTTATGTAGTATTACGTTATAACGTAAAACGTATTATAGTACTACGTTATAACGTACAGCTTTATACAGTAATACGTTATAACGTATAACTTTATATATTATTACGTTTTAACGTATAACGTTATATATAGTATTACGTTATAACGTATAACGTTACATAGTATCACGTTATAACGTATAACGTTAAATATAGTATAACGTTATAACGTATAACGTTACATAGTATCACGTTATAATGCATAACGTTATATTGTGTTATGTCATTAAGTATATCGTTGTACAGTATTACGTTATAACGTATAACGTTATATATAGTCTTACGTTATAACGTATAACGTTATATATAGTATAACGTTATAACGTATAACGTTACATAGTATCACGTTATAATGTATAACGTTATATTGTGTTATGTCATTAAGTATATCGTTGTACAGTATTTCGTTATAACGTATAACGTTATATATAGTCTTACGTTATAACGTATAACGTTACATAGTATTACGTTATATCGTTTAACGTTATATAGTATTACGTTATAGCGTATAACGTTATATAGTATTACGTTATAACGTATAAAGTTATATAGTATTACTGTATAACGTGTAACGTTATATAATATTACGTCATGACGTATATCTTATTATAGTACAACGTTATAACGTACAGCATTATGTAGTATTACGTCATAACGTGTAACGTTATGTAGTATTACGTTATAACGTAAAACGTATTATAGTACTACGTTATAACGTACAGCTTTATACAGTAATACGTTATAACGTATAACTTTATATAGTATTACGTTATATCGTATAGCGTTATACAGTATTACGTTTTAACGTATAACGTTAAATATAGTATTACGTTATATATAGGATTACGTTATAACGTATAACGTTACATAGTATTACATTATATCGTTTAACGTTATATAGTATTTGTTTACAATGTATAACGTTATATAGTATTACGTTACGACGTATAACGTTATATAGTATTACGATATAACGTATAACGATATGTAGTACTATGTTATAACGTACATCGTAATACAGTATTACGTTATAACGTATATCGTTATATATAGTATTACGTTATATCGTATAACGTTATATAGGAATACCTCATAACGTATAAAGATATATAGTATTACGTTATAACGTATAACGTTACATAGTATCATGTTATAACGTATAACGTTATATTGTGTTATGTCATTAAGTATATCGTTATACAGTATTAAGTTATAACGTATAACGTTATATATAGTATTACGTTATATCGTATATAGTTATATAGTATTACGATATAACGTATAACGATATGTAGTACTATGTTATAACGTACATCGTAATACAGTATTACGTTATAACGTATATCGTTATATATTATTACGATATAACGTATAACGGTATATAGGAATAACTCATAACGTATAAAGATATATAGTATTACGTTATAACGTATAACGTTACATAGTATCATGTTATAACGTATAACGTTATATTGTGTTATGTCATTAAGTATATCGTTATACAGTATTACGTTATAACGTATAACGTTATATATAGTATTACGGTATATCGTATAACGTTATATATTATTTCGTTATAACGTATAACGTTACATGGTATTACGTTATAACTTATAACGTTATATAGTGTTATGTCATTAAGTATATCGTTATATAGTATTACGATATAACGTATAACGGTATATACGAATACCTCATAACGTATAACGATATATAGTATTACGTTATAACGTATAACGTTATATAGTATTTCGTTATAACGTATAACTTTATATAGTATTACGTTTTAACGTATAACGTTATATATAGTATTACGTTATAACGTATAACGTTACATAGTATCACGTTATATCGTATAACGTTATATTGTGTTATGTCATTAATTATATCGTTATACAGTATTAAATTATAACGTATAACGTTATATATAGTATTACGTTATATCGTATATCGTTATATTGTATTACGATATAACGCATAACGATATGTAGTATTAAGTTATAACGTATGACGTTATACAGTATTACGTTATAGCGTATAACGTTACATAGTATTACGTTATAACGTATAACGTTATATAGTGTTATGTCATTAAGTATATCGTTATATAGTATTACGATATAACGTATAACGGTATATAGGAATACCTCATAACGTATAACGATATATAGTATTACGTTATAACGTATAACGTTACATAGTATCATGTTATAACGTATAACGTTATATTGTGTTATGTCATTAAGTATATCGTTATACAGTATTACGTTATAACGTATAACGTTATATATAGTATTACGTTATATCGTGTAACGTTATGTAGTATTACGTTATAACGCATAACGTATTATAGTACTACGTTATAACGTACAGCGTTATGTAGTATTACGTTATAACGGATAACGTTACGTAGTATCACGATATAACGTATAACGTTATATTGTGTTATGTCATTAAGTATATCGTTATACAGTATTACGTTATAACGTATAACGTTATATATTGTCTTACGTTATAACGTATAACGTTATATAGTATTACGTTATAACGTATAACGTTATATTGTGTTGTGTCAGTAAGTATATCGTTATACAGTATTACGATATAACGTATAACGATATGTAGTATTATGTTATAACGTATAACGTTATACAGTATTACGTTATAGCGTATAACGTTATATAGTATTAATTTATAACGTATAAAATTATATAGTATTACTGTATCACGTGTATCGTTATATAATATTTCGTCATGACGTATATCTTATTATAGTACAACGTTATAACGTACAGCATTATGTAGTATTACGTCATAACGTGTAACGTTATGTAGTATTACGTTATAACGTAAAACGTATTATAGTACTACGTTATAACGTACAGCTTTATACAGTAATACGTTATAACGTATAACTTTATATATTATTACGTTTTAACGTATAACGTTATATATAGTATTACGTTATAACGTATAACGTTACATAGTATCACGTTATAACGTATAACGTTAAATATAGTATAACGTTATAACGTATAACGTTACATAGTATCACGTTATAATGCATAACGTTATATTGTGTTATGTCATTAAGTATATCGTTGTACAGTATTACGTTATAACGTATAACGTTATATATAGTCTTACGTTATAACGTATAACGTTATATATAGTATAACGTTATAACGTATAACGTTACATAGTATCACGTTATAATGTATAACGTTATATTGTGTTATGTCATTAAGTATATCGTTGTACAGTATTTCGTTATAACGTATAACGTTATATATAGTCTTACGTTATAACGTATAACGTTACATAGTATTACGTTATATCGTTTAACGTTATATAGTATTACGTTATAGCGTATAACGTTATATAGTATTACGTTATAACGTATAAAGTTATATAGTATTACTGTATAACGTGTAACGTTATATAATATTACGTCATGACGTATATCTTATTATAGTACAACGTTATAACGTACAGCATTATGTAGTATTACGTCATAACGTGTAACGTTATGTAGTATTACGTTATAACGTAAAACGTATTATAGTACTACGTTATAACGTACAGCTTTATACAGTAATACGTTATAACGTATAACTTTATATAGTATTACGTTATATCGTATAGCGTTATACAGTATTACGTTTTAACGTATAACGTTAAATATAGTATTACGTTATATATAGGATTACGTTATAACGTATAACGTTACATAGTATTACATTATATCGTTTAACGTTATATAGTATTTGTTTACAATGTATAACGTTATATAGTATTACGTTACGACGTATAACGTTATATAGTATTACGATATAACGTATAACGATATGTAGTACTATGTTATAACGTACATCGTAATACAGTATTACGTTATAACGTATATCGTTATATATAGTATTACGTTATATCGTATAACGTTATATAGGAATACCTCATAACGTATAAAGATATATAGTATTACGTTATAACGTATAACGTTACATAGTATCATGTTATAACGTATAACGTTATATTGTGTTATGTCATTAAGTATATCGTTATACAGTATTAAGTTATAACGTATAACGTTATATATAGTATTACGTTATATCGTATATAGTTATATAGTATTACGATATAACGTATAACGATATGTAGTACTATGTTATAACGTACATCGTAATACAGTATTACGTTATAACGTATATCGTTATATATTATTACGATATAACGTATAACGGTATATAGGAATAACTCATAACGTATAAAGATATATAGTATTACGTTATAACGTATAACGTTACATAGTATCATGTTATAACGTATAACGTTATATTGTGTTATGTCATTAAGTATATCGTTATACAGTATTACGTTATAACGTATAACGTTATATATAGTATTACGGTATATCGTATAACGTTATATATTATTTCGTTATAACGTATAACGTTACATGGTATTACGTTATAACTTATAACGTTATATAGTGTTATGTCATTAAGTATATCGTTATATAGTATTACGATATAACGTATAACGGTATATACGAATACCTCATAACGTATAACGATATATAGTATTACGTTATAACGTATAACGTTATATAGTATTTCGTTATAACGTATAACTTTATATAGTATTACGTTTTAACGTATAACGTTATATATAGTATTACGTTATAACGTATAACGTTACATAGTATCACGTTATATCGTATAACGTTATATTGTGTTATGTCATTAATTATATCGTTATACAGTATTAAATTATAACGTATAACGTTATATATAGTATTACGTTATATCGTATATCGTTATATTGTATTACGATATAACGCATAACGATATGTAGTATTAAGTTATAACGTATGACGTTATACAGTATTACGTTATAGCGTATAACGTTACATAGTATTACGTTATAACGTATAACGTTATATAGTGTTATGTCATTAAGTATATCGTTATATAGTATTACGATATAACGTATAACGGTATATAGGAATACCTCATAACGTATAACGATATATAGTATTACGTTATAACGTATAACGTTACATAGTATCATGTTATAACGTATAACGTTATATTGTGTTATGTCATTAAGTATATCGTTATACAGTATTACGTTATAACGTATAACGTTATATATAGTATTACGTTATATCGTGTAACGTTATGTAGTATTACGTTATAACGCATAACGTATTATAGTACTACGTTATAACGTACAGCGTTATGTAGTATTACGTTATAACGGATAACGTTACGTAGTATCACGATATAACGTATAACGTTATATTGTGTTATGTCATTAAGTATATCGTTATACAGTATTACGTTATAACGTATAACGTTATATATTGTCTTACGTTATAACGTATAACGTTATATAGTATTACGTTATAACGTATAACTTTATACAGTATTACGTTTTAACGTATAACGTTATATATAGTATTACGTTATAACGTATAACGGTATATAGTAATACCTGATAACGTATAACGATATATAGTATTGCGTTATAGCGTATAACTGTTATATAGTATTACGTTATAACGTATAACGTATTATAGTACTACGTTATAACGTACAGCGTTATGTAGTATTACGTTATAACGTATAACGTTACATAGTATCACGATATAACGTATAACGTTATATTGAGTTATGTCATTAAGTATATCGTTATACAGTATTACGTTATAACGTATAACATTATATATAGTCTTACGTTATAACGTATAACGTTATATAGTATTACTGTATAACGTGTAACGTTATGTAGTATTACGTTATAACGCATAACGTATTATAGTACTACGTTATAACGTACAGCTTTATACAGTATTACGTTATAACGTATAACTTTATATAGTATTACGATTTAACGTATAACGTTATATATAGTATTGCGTTATAGCGTATAACTGTTATATAGTATTACGTTATAACGTATAACGTATTATAGTACTACGTTATAACGTACAGCGTTATGTAGTATTACGTTATAACGTATAACGTTATATTGAGTTATGTCATTAAGTATATCGTTATACAGTATTACGTTATATCGTTTAACGTTATATAGTATTTGTTTACGACGTATAACGTTATATAGTATTACGTTATAACGTATAACGTATTATAGTACTACGTTATAACGTACAGCGTTATGTAGTATTACGTTATAACGTATAACGTTATATTGAGTTATGTCATTAAGTATAACGCTATACAGTATTACGTTATAGCGTATAACGTTTTACAGTATCACGTTATAACGTATAACGATATGTAGTATCATGTTATAACGTATAACGTTATACAGTATTACGTTATAGCGTATAACCTTATATAGTATTACGTTATAACGTATAAAGTTATATAGTATTACTGTATAACGTGTAACGTTATATAATATTACGTCATGACGTATATCTTATTATAGTACAACGTTATAACGTACAGCGTTATGTAGTATTACGTCATAACGTGTAACGTTATGCAGTATTACGTTATAACGTATAACGTATTATAGTACTACGTTATAACGTACAGCTTTATACAGTAATACGTAATAACGTATAACTTTATATAGTATTACGTTTTAACGTATAACGTTATATATAGTATTACGTTATATCGTATAACGTTATATAGTATCACGTTATAACGTATAACGTTATATTGTGATATGTCATTAAGTATATCGTTATACAGTATTTCGTTATAACGTATAACCTTATATATAGTATTACGTTATATCGTATAACGTTATATAGTATTACGTTATAACGTATAACGTTATATATAGTACTACGTTATATCGTATAACGTTATATAGTATTACGTTATATCGTATAACGTTACATAGTATTACGTTATAACGTATAACGTAATATAGTGTTATGTCATTAAGTATATCGTAATATAGTAGTACGATATAACGTATAACGGTATATAGGAATACCTCATAACGTATAACGATATATAGTATTACGTTATATCGTATAACGTTATATAGTATTACGTTATAACGTGTAACGTTATATAATATTACGTCGTGACGTATATCTTATTATAGTATTACGTTATATCGTATAACGTTATAGAGTATTACGTTATAACGTATAACGTTACTTAGTATCATGTTATAACGTATAACGTTATATTGTGTTATGTCATTAAGTATATCGTCATACAGTATTAAGTTATAACGTATAACGTTATATATAGTATTACGTTATATCGTATATCGTTATATTGTATTACGATATAACGTATAACGATATGTAGTATTAAGTTATAACGTATGACGTTATACAGTATTACGTTATAGCGTATAACGTTACATAGTATTACGTTATATAGTGTTATGTCATTAAGTATATCGTTATATAGTATTACGATATAACGTATAACGGTATATAGGAATACCTCATAACGTATAAAGATATATAGTATTACGTTATAACGTATAACGTTACATAGTATCATCTTATAACGTATAACGTTATATTGTGTTATGTCATTAAGTATATCGTTATACAGTATTAAGTTATAACGTATAACTTTATATATTATTACGTTTTAACGTATAACGTTATATATAGTATTACGTTATAACGTATAACGTTACATAGTATCACGTTATAACGTATAACGTTAAATATAGTATAACGTTATAACGTATAACGTTACATAGTATCACGTTATAATGCATAACGTTATATTGTGTTATGTCATTAAGTATATCGTTGTACAGTATTACGTTATAACGTATAACGTTATATATAGTCTTACGTTATAACGTATAACGTTATATATAGTATAACGTTATAACGTATAACGTTACATAGTATCACGTTATAATGCATAACGTTATATTGTGTTATGTCATTAAGTATATCGTTGTACAGTATTTCGTTATATCGTATAACGTTATATATAGTCTTACGTTATAACGTATAACGTTACATAGTATCACGTTATAACGTATAACGTTATATTGTGTTATGTCATTAAGTATATCGTTATACAGTATTACGTTATAACGTATAACGTTATATATAGTATTACGTTATATCGTATAGCGTTATACAGTATTACGTTATAACGTATAACGTTATATATAGTATTACGTTATAACGTATAACGTTATATTGTGTTGTGTCATTAAGTATATCATTATATAGTATTACGATATAACGTATAACGGTATATAGTAATACCTCATAACGTATAACGATATATAGAATTACGTTATATCGTATAACGTTATATAGTATTACGTTATAACGTGTAACTTTATATAGTATTACGTTTTAACGTATAACGTTATATAGTATTACTGTATAACGTGTAACGTTATATAATATTACGTCATAACGTATATCGTATTATAGTACAACGTTATAACGTACAGCGTTATGTAGTATTACGTCATAACGTATAACGTTATGTAGTATTACGTTATAACGTATATCGTTATACAGTATTACGTTATAACGTATAACGTTATATATAGTATTACGTTATATCGTATATCGTTATATAGTATTACGATTTAACGTATAACGTTATATATAGTATTACGTTATAACGTATAACGTTACATAGTAACACGATATAACGTATAACGCATTATAGTACTACGTTATAACGTACAGCGTTATGTAGTATTACGTTATAACGTATAACGTTATATAGTATTACTGTATAAAGTGTAACGTTATATAATATTACGTCATAACGTATATCGTATTATAGTACTACGTTATAACGTACAGCGTTATGTAGTATTACGTTATAACGTATAACGTTATATAGTATTACTGTAAAAAGTGTAACGTTATATAATATTACGTCATAACGTATATCGTATTATAGTACAACGTTATAACGTACAGCGTTATGTAGTATTACGTTATAACGCATAACGTATTATAGTACTACGTTATAACGTACAGCTTTATACAGTATTACGTTATAACGTATAACTTTATATAGTATTACGATTTAACGTATAACGTTATATATAGTATTACGTTATAACGTATAACTTTATATAGTATTACGTTATAACGTATAACATTATATATAGTATTACGTTATAACGTATAACGTTACATAGTATCACGTTATAACGTATAACGTTATATAGTGTTATGTCATTAAGTATATCGTTATACAGTATTACGTTATAACGTATAACGTTATATAGAGTATTACATTATATCGTATAACGTTATAACGTATAACGTTATATAGTATTACTTTATAACGTGTAACGTTATATAATATTACGTCATAACGTATATCGTATTATAGTACAACGTTATAATGTACAGCGTTATGTAGTATTACGTCATAACGTGTAACGTTATGTAGTATTACGTTATAACGCATAACGTATTATAGTACTACGTTATAACGTACAGCTTTATACAGTATTACGTTATAACGTATAACTTTATATAGTATTACGATTTGACGTATAACGTTACATAGTATTACCTTATAACGCATAACGTTATATAGTGTTATGTCATTAAGTATATCGTTATACATTATTACGTTATAACGTATAACGTTATATATAGTCTTACGTTATAACGTATAACGTTATATAGTATTACTGTATAACGTGTAACGTTATATAATATTACGTCATAACGTATATCGTATTAGAGTACAACGTTATAACGTACAGCGTTATGTAGTATTACGTCATAACGTGTAACGTTATGTAGTATTACGTTATAACGCATAACGTATTATAGTACTACGTTATAACGTACAGCTTCATACAGTATTACGTTATAACGTATAACGTTATATAGAGTATTACGTTATATCGTATATCGTTATATAGTATTACGTTATAACGTATAACGTTATATTGTGTTATGTCATTAAGTATATCGTTATACAGTATTACGTTATAACGTATAACGTTATATATAGTATTACGTTATAACGTATAACGTTATATAGTGTTATGTCATTAAGTATATCGTTATATAGTATTACGATATAACGTATAACGGTATATAGTAATACCTCATAACGTATAACGATATGTAGTATTAAGTTATAACGTATAACGTTATACAGTATTACGTTATAGCGTATAACGTTACATAGTATTACGTTATAACGTATAACGGTTATATTGTATTACGTTATAACGTATAACGTATTATAGTACTACGTTATAACGTACAGCGTTATGTAGTATTACGTTATAACGTATAACGTTACATAGTATCACGATATAACGTATAACGTTATATTGTGTTATGTCATTAAGTATATCGTTATACAGTATTACGTTATAACGTATAACGTTATATATAGTCTTACGTTATAACGTATAACGTTATATAGTATTACTGTATAACGTGTAACGTTATGTAGTATTACGTTATAACGCATAACGTATTATAGTACTACGTTATAACGTACAGCTTTATACAGTATTACGTTATAACGTATAACTTTATATAGTATTACGATTTAACGTATAACGTTATATATAGTATTACGTTATAACGTATAACGTTACATAGTATCACGATATAACGTATAACGTATTATAGTACTACGTTATAACGTACAGCGTTATGTAGTATTACGTTATAACGTAAAACGTTACATAGTATCACGATATAACGTATAACGTTATATTGTGTCATGTCATTAAGTATATCGTTATACAGTATTACGTTATAACGTATAACGTTATATATAGTCTTACGTTATAACGTATAACGTTATTTAGTATTACTGTATAACGTGTAACGTTATGTAGTATTACGTTATAACGCATAACGTATTATAGTACTACGTTATAACGTACAGCTTTATACAGTATTATGTTATAACGTATAACTTTATATAGTATTACGATTTAACGTATAACGTTATATATAGTATTACGTTATAACGTATAACTTTATATAGTATTGCGTTTTAACGTATAACGTTATATATAGTATTACGTTATAACGTATAACGTTACATAGTATCACGTTATAACGTATAACGTTATATTGTGTTATGTCATTAAGTATATCGTTATACAGTATTACGTTATAACGTATAACGTTATATATAGTCTTACGTGATAACGTATAACGTTATATAGTATTACTGTATAACGTGTAACGTTATATAATATTACGTCATAACGTATATCGTATTAGAGTACAACGTTATAACGTACAGCGTTATGTAGTATTACGTCATAACGTGTAACGTTATGTAGTATTACGTTATAACGCATAACGTATTATAGTACTACGTTATAACGTACAGCTTTATACAGTATTACGTTATAACGTATAACGTTATATAGAGTATTACGTTATATCGTATATCGTTATACAGTATTACGTTATAACGTATAACGTTATATTGTGTTATGTCATTAAGTATATCGTTATACAGTATTACGTTATAACGTATAACGTTATATATAGTATTACGTTATAACGTATAACGTTATATAGTGTTATGTCATTAAGTATATCGTTATATAGTATTACGATATAACGTATAACGGTATATAGTAATACCTCATAACGTATAACGTTACATAGTATTACGTTATAACGTATAACGGTAATATTGTATTACGTTATAACGTATAACGTATTATAGTACTACGTTATAACGTACAGCGTTATGTAGTATTACGTTATAACGCATAACGTGTTATAGTACTACGTTATAACGTACAGCTTTATACAGTATTACGTTATAACGTATAACTTTATATAGTATTACGATTTAACGTATAACGTTATATATAGTATTACGTTATAACGTATAACGTATTATAGTACTACGTTATAACGTACAGCTTTATACAGTATTACGTAATAACGTATAACGTTATATAGAGTATTACGTTATATCGTATATCGTTATATAGTATTACGTTATAACGTATAACGTTATATTGTGTTATGTCATTAAGTATATCGTTATACAGTATTACGGTATAACGTATAACGTTATATATAGTATTACGTTATAACGTATAACGTTATATAGTGTTATGTCATTAAGTATATCGTTATATAGTATTACGATATAACGTATAACGGTATATAGTAATACCTCATAACGTATAACGATATTTAGTATTAAGTTATAACGTATAACGTTATACAGTATTACGTTATAGCGTATAACGTTACATAGTATTACGTTATAACGTATAACGGTAATATTGTATTACGTTATAACGTATAACGTATTATAGTACTACGTTATAACGTACAGCGTTATGTAGTATTACGTTATAACGCATAACGTGTTATAGTACTACGTTATAACGTACAGCTTTATACAGTATTACGTTATAACGTATAACTTTATATAGTATTACGATTTAACGTATAACGTTATATATAGTATTACGTTATAACGTATAACTTTATATAGTATTGCGTTTTAACGTATAACGTTATACATAGTATTACGTTATAACGTATAACGTTACATAGTATCACGTTATAACGTATAACGTTATATTGTGTTATGTCATTAAGTATATCGTTATACAGTATTACGTTATAACGTATAACGTTATATATAGTATTACGTTATAACGTATAACGTTACATAGTATCACGTTATAACGTATAACGTTATATTGTGTTATGTCATTAAGTATATCGTTATACAGTATTACGTTATAACGTATAATGTTATATATAGTCTTACGTTATAACGTATAACGTTATATAGTATTACTGTATAACGTGTAACGTTATATAATATTACGTCATAACGTATATCGTATTATAGTACAACGTTATAACGTACAGCGTTATGTAGTATTACGTCATAACGTATAACGTTATGTAGTATTACGTTATAACGCATAACGTATTATAGTACTACCATATAACGTACAGCTTTATACAGTATTACGTTATAACGTATAACGTTATATTGTGTTATGTCATTAAGTATATCGTTATACAGTATTACGTTATAACGTATAACATTATATATAGTATTACGTTATATCGTATAACGTTATATAGTATTACGTTACGATGTATAACGTTATATAGTATTACGATATAACGTATAACGATATGTAGTATTAAGTTATAACGTATAACGTTATACAGTATTACGTTATAGCGTATAACGTTATATAGTATTACGTTATAACGTATAACTTTATACAGTATTACGTTTTAACGTATAACGTTATACAGTATTACGTTATAGCGTATAACGTTATATAGTATTACGTTATAACGTATAACTTTATACAGTATTACGTTTTAACGTATAACGTTATATATTGTATTACGTTATAACGTTTAACGTTACATAGTATCACGTTATAACGTAAAACGTTAATGAGTATCACGTTATAACGTAAAACGTTATATTGTGTTATGTCATTAAGTATATCGTTATACAGTGTTACGTTATAACGAATAACGTTATATATAGTATTGCGTTATATCGTATAACGTTATATAGTATTACGTTATAACGTATAACGCTACATAGTATTACGTTATAACGTGTAACGTTATATAGTGTTATGTCATTAAGTATATCGTTATACAGTATTACAATATAATGCATAACGTTACATAGTATCTCGTTATAACGTAAAACGTTACAGAGTATCACGTTATAACGTAAAACGTTATATTGTATTATGTCATTAAGTATATCGTTATACAGTGTTACGTTATAACGTATAACGTTATATATAGTATTGCGTTATATCGTATATCGTTATGTAGTATAACGATATAACGTATAACGGTATATAGTAATACCTCATAACGTAAAAAGATATATAGTATTACGCTATAGCGTATAACGTTATATAGTATTACGTTATAACGTATAACGTTATATATAGTATTGCGTTATATCGTATAACGTTATGTAGTATTACGTTATAACGTATAACGCTACATAGTATTACGTTATAACGTGTAACGTTATATAGTGTTATGTCATTAAGTATATCGTTATACAGTATTACAATATAATGCATAACGTTACATAGTATCACGTTACAATGTATAAGGTTATATTGTGATATGTCATTAAGTATATCGTTATACAGTATTACGTTATAACGTATAACATTATATAAAGTATTACGTTATATCGTATAACGTTATATAGTATTACGTTATAAAGTATAACTTTATACAGTATTACGTTTTAACGGATAACGTTATATATAGTATTACGTTATAACGTTTAACGTTACATAGTATCACGTTATAACGTAAAACGTTATATTGTGTTATGTCATTAAGTAAATCGTTATACAGTATTACGTTATAACGTTTAACGTTATATAGTACTTGTTTACAACGTATCTCGTTATATAGTATTACGTTACGACGTATGACGTTATATAGTATTACGATATAACGTATAACGATATGTAGTATTAAGTTATAACGTATAACGTTATACAGTATTACGTTATAGCGTATAACGTTATATAGTATTACGTTATAAAGTATAACTTTATAGAGTATTACGTTTTAACGTATAACGTTATATATAGTATTACGTTATAACGTTTAACGTTACATAGTATCACGTTATAACGTAAAACGTTATATTGTGTTATGTCATTAAGTATATCGTTATACAGTATTACGTTATAACGTATAACGTTATATATAGTATTACGTTATAACGTTTAACGTTACATAGTATGACGTTATAACGTATAACGTTATATTGTGTTATGTCATTAAGTATATCGTTATACAGTATTACGTTATAACGTATAACATTATATATAGTATTACGTTATATCGTATAACGTTATATAGTATTACGTTACGACGTATAACGTTGTATAGTATTACGTTATAACGTATAACGATATGTAGTATTAAGTTATAACGTATAACGTTATACAGTATTACGTTATAGCGTATAACGTTATATAGTATTACGTTATAACGTATAACTTTATACAGTATTACGTTTTAACGTATAACGTTATATATAGTATTACGTTATAACGTTTAACGTTACATAGTATCACGTAATAACGTAAAAGGTTATATTGTGTTATGTCATTAAGTATATCGTTATACAGTATTGCGTTATAACGTATAACATTATATATAGTATTACGTTATATCGTATATCGTTATATAGTATAACGATATAACGTATAACGGTATATAGTAATACCTCATAACGTAAAAAGATATATAGTATTACGCTATAGCGT
Source organism: Bombus vestalis (assembly GCA_963556215.1). Taxonomy (NCBI): domain Eukaryota; kingdom Metazoa; phylum Arthropoda; class Insecta; order Hymenoptera; family Apidae; genus Bombus; species Bombus vestalis. The sequence goes on from OY744578.1 coordinate 7,954,292, forward strand.
ATAACGTTATATAGTATTACGTTATAACGTATAACGTTATATATAGTATTGCGTTATATCGTATAACGTTATATAGTATTACGTTATAACGTATAACGCTACATAGTATTACGTTATAACGTATAACGTTATATAGTGTTATGTCATTAAGTATATCGATATACAGTATTACAATATAATGCATAACGTTACATAGTATCACGTTATAATGTATAACGTTATATTGTGTTATGTCATTAAGTATATCGTTATACAGTATTACGTTATAACGTATAACATTATATATAATATTACGTTATATCGTATAACGTTATATAGTATTACGTTATAAAGTATAACTTTATACAGTATTACGTTTTAACGTATAACGTTATATATAGTATTACGTTATAACGTTTAACGTTACATAGTATCACGTTATAACGTAAAACGTTATATTGTGTTATGTCATTAAGTATATCGTTATACAGTATTACGTTATAACGTATAACGTTATATATAGTACTACGTTATGACGTTTAACGTTACATAGTATCACGTTATAACGTATAACGTTATATTGTGTTATGTCATTAAGTATATCGTTATACAGTATTACTTTATAACGTATAACATTATATATAGTATTACGTTATATCGTATAACGTTATATAGTATTACGTTACGATGTATAACGTTATATAGTATTACGATATAACGTATAACGATATGTAGTATTAAGTTATAACGTATAACGTTATACAGTATTACGTTATAGCGTATAACGTTATATAGTATTACGTTATAACGTATAACTTTATACAGTATTACGTTTTAACGTATAACGTTATATATAGTATTACGTTATAACGTGTAACGCTACATAGTATTACGTTATAACGTGTAACGTTATATTGTGTTATGTCATTAAGTATATCGGTATACAGTATTACGTTATAACGTTTAACGTTACATAGTATTTGTTTACAACGTATAACGTTATATAGTATTACGTTACGACGTATAACGTTATATAGTATTACGATATAACGTATAACGATATGTAGTATTAAGTTATAACGTATAACGTTATACAGTATTACGTTATAGCGTATAACGTTATATAGTATTACGTTATAAAGTATAACTTTATACAGTATTACGTTTTAACGTATAACGTTATATATAGTATTACGTTATAACGTTTAACGTTACATAGTATCACGTTATAACGTAAAACGTTATATTGTGTTATGTCATTAAGTATATCGTTATACAGTATTACGTTATAACGTATAACGTTATATATAGTATTACGTTATAACGTTTAACGTTACATAGTATCACGTTATAACGTAAAACGTTATATTGTGTTATGTCATTAAGTATATCGTTATACAGTATTACGTTATAACGTATAACATTATATATAGTATTACGTTATATCGTATAACGTTATATAGTATTACGTTATAACGTATAACGGTATATAGTAATACTGTATAACGTGTAACGTTATGTAGTATTACGTTATAACACATAACGTATTATAGTACTACGTTATAACGTACAGCTTTATACAGTATTACGTTATAACGTATAACTTTATATAGTATTACGTTTTAACGTATAACGTTGTATATAGTATTACGTTATAACGTATAGCGTTACATAGTATCACGATATAACGTATAACGTTATATTGTGTTATGTCATTAAGTATATCGTTATACAGTATTACGTTATAGCGTATAACGCTACATAGTATAACGTTACAACGTATAACGTTATATAGTGTTATGTCATTAAGTATATCGTTATACAGTATTACGATATGATGCATAACGTTACATAGTATCACGTTATAATGTATAACGTTATATTGTGTTATGTCATTAAGTATATCGTTATACAGTATTACGTTATAGCGTATAACGTTATATAGTATTACGTTATAAAGTATAACTTTATACAGTATTACGTTTTAACGTATAACGTTATATATAGTATTACGTTATAACGTTTAAAGTTACATAGTATCACGTTATAACGTAAAACGTTATATTGTGTTATGTCATTAAGTATATCGTAATACAGTATTACGTTATAACGTATAACGTTATATATAGTCTTACGTTATAACGTATAACGTTACATAGTATTACGTTATATCGTTTAACGTTACATAGTATCACGTTATAACGTAAAACGTTATATTGTGTTATGTCATTAAGTATATCGTTATACAGTATTACGTTATAACGTATAACATAATATATAGTATTACGTTATATCGTATAACGTTATATAGTATTACGTTATAGCGTATAACGTTATATAGTATTACGTTATAACGTATAGCGTTACATAGTATCACGATATAACGTATAACGTTATATTGTGTTATGTCATTAAGTATATCGTTATACAGTATTACGTTATAGCGTATAACGCTACATAGTATAACGTTACAACGTATAACGTTATATAGCGTTATGTCATTAAGTATATCGTTATACAGTATTACGATATAATGCATAACGTTACATAGTATCACGTTATAATGTATAACGTTATATTGTGTTATGTCATTAAGTATATCGTTATACAGTATTACGTTATAACGTTTAACGTTATATAGTATTTGTTTACAACGTATAACGTTATGTAGTAATACGTTACGACGTATAACGTTATATAGTATTACGATATAACGTATAACGATATGTAGTATTAAGTTATAACGTATAACGTTATACAGTATTACGTTATAGCGTATAACGTTATATAGTATTACGTTATAAAGTATAACTTTATACAGTATTACGTTTTAACGTATAACGTTATATATAGTATTACGTTATAACGTTTAACGTTACATAGTATCACGTTATAACGTAAAACGTTATATTGTGTTATGTCATTAAGTATATCGTAATACAGTATTACGTTATAACGTATAACGTTATATATAGTCTTACGTTATAACGTATAACGTTACATAGTATTACGTTATATCGTTTAACGTTATATAGTATTTGTTTACAACGTATAACGTTATATAGTATTACGTTTCGACGTATAACGTTATATAGTATTACGATATAACGTATAACGATACGTAGTATTATGTTATAACGTATAACGTTATACAGTATTACGTTATAGCGTATAACGTTATATAGTATTACGTTATAACGTATAAAGTTATATAGTATTACTGTATAACGTGTAACGTTATATAATATTACGTCATGACGTATATCTTATTATAGTACAACGTTATAACGTACAGCATTATGTAGTAGTACGTCATAACGTGTTACGTTATGTAGTATTACGTTATAATGTATAACGTATTATAGTACTACGTTATAACGTACAGCTTTATACAGTAATACGTTATAACGTATAACTTTATATAGTATTACGTTTTAACGTATAACGTTATATATAGTATTACGTTATAACGTATAACGTTACATAGTATCACGTTATAACGTATAACGTTACATAGTATCACGTTATAACGTATAACGTTATATTGTGTTATGTCATTGAGTATATCGTTATACAGTATTACGTTATAACGTATAACACTATATATAGTATTACGTTATATCGTATAGCGTTATATAGTATTACGATATAACGTATAACGTTATATATAGTATTACGTTATAACGTAATACGTTATACAGTATTACGTTATAGCGTATAACGCTACAAAGTATTACGTTATAACGTATAACGTTATATAGTGTTATGTCATTAAGTATATCGTTATACAGTATTACGATATAATGCATAACGTTACATAGTATCACGTTATAATGTATAACGTTATATTGTGTTATGTCATTAAGTATATCGTTATACAGTATTGCGTTATAACGTTTAACGTTATATAGTATTTGTTTACAACGTATAACGTTATATAGTATTACGTTACGACGTATAACGTTATATAGTATTACGATATAACGTATAACGATATGTAGTATTAAGTTATAACGTATAACGTTATACAGTATTACGTTATAGCGTATAACGTTATATAGTATTACGTTATAACGTATAACTTTATACAGTATTACGTTTCAACGTATAACGTTATATATAGTATTACGTTATAACGTTTAACGTTACATAGTATCACGTTATAACGTAAAACGTTACATAGTATCACGTTATAACGTAAAACGTTATATTGTGTTATGTCATTAAAGATATCGTTATACAGTATTACGTTATAACGTATAACGTTATATATAGTATTACGTTATATCGTATATCGTTATATAGTATAACGATATAACGTATAAAGGTATATAGTAATACCTCATAACGTAAAAAGATATATAGTATTACGCTATAGCGTATAACGTTATATAGTATTACGTTATAACGTATAACTTTATACAGTATTACGTTTCAACGTATAACGTTATATATAGTATTGCGTTATATCGTATAACGTTATATAGTATTACGTTATAACGTATAACGCTACATAGTATTACGTTATAACGTATAACGTTATATAGTGTTATGTCATTAAGTATATCGTTATAAGGTATTACAATATAATGCATAACGTTACATAGTATCACGTTATAATGTATAACGTTATATTGTGTAATGTCATTAAGTATATCGTTATACAGTATTACGTTATAACGTATAACGTTATATATAGTATTACGTTATAACGTTTAACGTTACATAGTATGACGTTATAATGTATAACGTTATATTGTGTTATGTCATTAAGTATATCGTTATACAGTATTACGTTATAACGTATAACATTATATATAGTATTACGTTATATCGTATAACGTTATATAGTATTACGTTACGACGTATAACGTTATATAGAATTACGATATAACGTATAACGATATGTAGTATTAAGTTATAACGTATTTGTTATACAGTATTACGTTATAGCGTATAACGTTATATAGTATTACGTTATAACGTATAACTTTACACAGTATTACGTTTTAACGTATAACGTTATATATAGTATTACGTTATAACGTTTAACGTTACATAGTATCACGTTATAACGTAAAACGTTACATAGTATCACGTTATAATGCATAACGTTATATTGTGTTATGTCATTAAGTATATCGTTGTACAGTATTACGTTATAACGTATAACGTTATATATAGTCTTACGTTATAACGTATAACGTTATATATAGTATAACGTTGTAACGTATAACGTTACATAGTATCACGTTAAAATGTATAACGTTATATTGTGTTATGTCATTAAGTATATCGTTGTACAGTATTACGTTATAACGTATAACGTTATATATAGTCTTACGTTATAACGTATAACGTTACATAGTATTACGTTATATCGTTTAACGTTATATAGTATTTGTTTACAACGTATAACGTTATATAGTATTACGTTTCGACGTATAACGTTATATAGTATTACGATATAACGTATAACGATATGTAGTATTATGTTATAACGTATAACGTTATACAGTATTACGTTATAGCGTATAACGTTATATAGTATTACGTTATATCGTATAGCGTTATATAGTATTACGTTATAACGTATAACGTTATATATAGTATTACGTTATAACGCATAACGTTATATATAGTATAACGTTATAACGTATAACGTTACATAGTATCACGTTATAACGTAAAACGTTACATAGTATCACGTTATAATGCATAACGTTATATTGTGTTATGTCATTAAGTATATCGTTGTACAGTATTACGTTATAACGTATAACGTTATATATAGTCTTACGTTATAACGTATAACGTTACATAGTATTACGTTATATCGTTTAACGTTATATAGTATTTGTTTACAACGTATAACGTTATATAGTATTACGTTTCGACGTATAACGTTATATAGTATTACGATATAACGTATAACGATATGTAGTATTATGTTATAACGTATAACGTTATACAGTATTACGTTATAGCGTATAACGTTATATAGTATTACGTTATATCGTATAGCGTTATATAGTATTACGTTATAACGTATAACGTTATATATAGTATTACGTTATAACGCATAACGTTATATATAGTATAACGTTATAACGTATAACGTTACATAGTATCACGTTATAACGTAAAACGTTACATAGTATCACGTTATAATGCATAACGTTATATTGTGTTATGTCATTAAGTATATCGTTGTACAGTATTACGTTATAACGTATAACGTTATATATAGTCTTACGTTATAACGTATAACGTTATATATAGTATAACGTTGTAACGTATAACGTTACATAGTATCACGTTATAATGTATAACGTTATATTGTGTTATGTCATTAAGTATATCGTTGTACAGTATTACGTTATAACGTATAACGTTATATATAGTCTTACGTTATAACGTATAACGTTACATAGTATTACGTTATATCGTTTAACGTTATATAGTATTTGTTTACAACGTATAACGTTATATAGTATTACGTTTCGACGTATAACGTTATATAGTATTACGATATAACGTATAACGATATGTAGTATTATGTTATAACGTATAACGTTATATAGTATTACGTTATAACGTATATAGTTATATAGTAATACTGTATAACGTGTAACGTTATATAATATTACGTCATGACGTATATCTTATTATAGTACAACGTTATAACGTACAGCTTTATACAGTATTACGTTATAACGTATAACTTTATATAGTATTACGTTTTAACGTATAACGTTATATATAGTATTACGTTATAACGTATAGCGTTACATAGTATCATGTTATAACGTATAACGTTATATAGTATTACGTTATAACGTATATAGTTATATAGTAATACTGTATAACGTGTAACGTTATATAATATTACGTCATGACGTATATCTTATTATAGTACAACGTTATAACGTACAGCTTTATACAGTATTACGTTATAACGTATAACTTTATATAGTATTACGTTTTAACGTATAACGTTATATATAGTGTTACGTTATAACGTATAGCGTTACATAGTATCACGTTATAACGTATAACGTTATATTGTGTTATGTCATTAAGTATATCGTTATACAGTATTACGTTATAACGTATAACGTTATATATAGTATTACGTTATATCGTATATCGTTATATAGTATTACGATATAACGTATAACGTTATATATAGTATTACGTTATAACGTATGACGTTATACAGTATTACGTTATAGCGTATAACGCTACATAGTATTACGTTATAACGTATAACGTTATATAGTGTTATGTCATTAAGTATATCGTTATACAGTATTACGATATAATGCATAACGTTACATAGTATCACGTTATAATGTATAACGTTATATTGTGTTATGTCATTAAGTATATCGTTATACAGTATTGCGTTATAACGTTTAACGTTATATAGTATTTGTTTACAACGTATAACGTTATATAGTATTACGTTACGACGTATAACGTTATATAGTATTACGATATAACGTATAACGATATGTAGTATTAAGTTATAACGTATAACGTTATACAGTATTACGTTATAGCGTATAACGTTATATAGTATTACGTTATAAAGTATAACTTTATACAGTATTACGTTTTAACGTATAACATTATATATAGTATTACGTTATAACGTTTAACGTTACATTGTATCACGTTATAACGTAAAACGTTATATTGTGTTATGTCATTAAGTATATCGTTATACAGTATTACGTTATAACGTATAACGTTATATATAGTATTACGTTATAACGTTTAACGTTACATAGTATCACGTTATAACGTATAACGTTATATTGTGTTATGTCATTAAGTATATCGTTATACAGTATTACGTTATAACGTATAACGTTATATATAGTATTACGTTATATCGTATAACGTTACATAGTATTACGTTACGACGTATAACGTTATATAGTATTACGATAAAACGTATAACGATATGTAGTATTAAGTTATAACGTATAACGTTATACAGTATTACGTTATAGCGTATAACGTTATATAGCATTACGTTATAACGTATAACTTTATACAGTATTACGTTTTAACGTATAACGTTATATATAGTATTACGTTATAACGTTTAACGTTACATAGTATCACGTTATAGCGTAAAACGTTACATAGTATCACGTTATAACTTAAAACGTTATATTGTGTTATGTCATTAAAGATATCGTTATACAGTATTACGTTATAACGTATAACGTTATATATAGTATTACGTTATATCGTATATCGTTATATAGTATAACGATATAACGTATAACGGTATATAGTAATACCTCATAACGTAAAAAGATATATAGTATTACTCTATAGCGTATAACGTTATATAGTATTACGTTATAACGTATAACGTTATATATAGTATTGCGTTATATCGTATAACGTTATATAGTATTACGTTATAACGTATAACGCTACATAGTATTACGTTATAACGTATAACGTTATATAGTGTTATGTCATTAAGTATATCGTTATAAGGTATTACAATATAATGCATAACGTTACATAGTATCACGTTATAATGTGTAACGTTATATTGTGTTATGTCATTAAGTATATCGTTATACAGTATTACGTTATAACGTATAACGTTATATATAGTATTACGTTATAACGTTTAACGTTACATAGTATGACGTTATAATGTATAACGTTATATTATGTTATGTCATTAAGTATATCGTTATACAGTATTACGTTATAACGTATAACATTATATATAGTATTACGTTATATCGTGTAACGTTATATAGTATTACGTTACGACGTATAACGTTATATAGAATTACGATATAACGTATAACGATATGTAGTATTAAGTTATAACGTATTTGTTATACAGTATTACGTTATAGCGTATAACGTTATATAGTATTACGTTATAACGTATAACTTTACACAGTATTACGTTTTAACGTATAACGTTATATATAGTATTACTTTATAACGTTTAACGTTACATAGTATCACGTTATAACGTAAAACGTTACATAGTATCACGTTATAACGTAAAACGTTATATTGTGTTATGTCATTAAAGATATCGCTATACAGTATTACGTTATAACGTATAACGTTATATATAGTATTACGTTATAACGTTTAACGTTACATAGTATCACGTTATAACGTATAACGTTATATTGTGTTATGTCATTAAGTATATCGTTATACAGTATTACGTTATAACGTATAACATTATATATAGTATTACGTTATATCGTATAACGTTATATAGTATTACGTTACGACGTATAACGTTATATAGTATTACGATATAACGTATACCGATATGTAGTATTAAGTTATAACGTATAACGTTATACAGTATTGCGTTATAACGTATAACATTATATATAGTATTACGTTATATCGTATAACGTTATATAGTATTACGTTATAAAGTATAACGTTATATTGTGTTATGTCATTAAGTATATCGTTATACAGTATTACGTTATAACGCATAACGTTATATATAGTATTACGTTATAACGTTTAACGTTACATAGTATCACGTTATAACGTGTAACGTTATATAGTGTTATGTCATTAAGTATATCGTTATACAGTATTACAATATAATGCATAACGTTACATAGTATCACGTTATAATGTATAACGTTATATTGTGTTATGTCATTAAGTATATCGTTATACAGTATTACGTTATAACGTATAACATTATATATAGTATTTCGTTATATCGTATAACGTTATATAGTATTACGTTATAAAGTATAACGTTATATTGTGTTATGTCATTAAGTATATCGTTATACAGTATTACGTTTTAACGTATAACGTTATATATAGTACTACGTTATAACGTTTAAAGTTACATAGTATCACGTTATAACGTATAACGTTATATTGTGTTATGTCATTAAGTATATCGTTATACAGTATTACGTTATAACGTATAACATTATATATAGTATTACGTTATATCGTATAACGTTATATAGTATTACGTTACGACGTATAACGTTATATAGTATTACGATATAACGTATAACGATATGTAGTATTAAGTTATAACGAATAACGTTATACAGTATTACGTTATAGCGTATAACGTTATATAGTATTACGTTATAACGTATAACTTTATACAGTATTACGTTTTAACGTATAACGTTATATATAGTATTACGTTATAACGTTTAACGTTACATAGTATCACGTTATAACGTAAAACGTTACATAGTATCACGTTATAACGTAAAACGTTATATTGTGTTATGTCAATAAAGATATCGTTATACAGTATTACGTTATAACGTATAACGTTATATATAGTATTACGTTATATCGTATATTGTTATATAGTATAACGATATAACGTATAACGGTATATAGTAATACCTCATAACGTAAAAAGATATATAGTATTACGCTATAGCGTATAACGTTATATAGTATTACGTTATAACGTATAACGTTATATATAGTATTGCGTTATATCGTATAACGTTATATAGTATTACGTTATAACGTATAACGCTACATAGTATTACGTTATAACGTATAACGTTATATAGTGTTATGTCATTAAGTATATCTTTATACAGTATTACAATATAATGCATAACGTTACATAGTCTCACGTTATAATGTATAACGTTATATTGTGTTATGTCATTAAGTATATCGTTATACAGTATTGCGTTATAACGTTGAACGTTATATAGTATTTGTTTACAACTTATAACGTTATATAGTATTACGTTACGCCGTATATCGTTATATAGTATTACGATATAACGTATAACGATATGTAGTATTAAGTTATAACGTATAACGTTATACAGTATTACGTTATAGCGTATAACGTTATATAGTATTACGTTATAAAGTATAACTTTATACAGTATTACGTTTTAACGTATAACGTTATATATAGTATTACGTTATAACGTTTAACGTTACATAGTATCACGTTATAACGTAAAACGTTATATTGTGTTATGTCATTAAGTATATCGTTATACAGTATTACGTTATAACGTATAACGTTATATATAGTACTACGTTATAACGTTTAACGTTACATAGTATCACGTTATAACGTATAACGTTATATTGTGTTATGTCATTAAGTATATCGTTATACAGTATTACGTTATAACGTATAACATTATATATAGAATTACGTTATATCGTATAACGTTATATAGTATTACGTTACGACGTATAACGTTATATAGTATTACGATATAACGTATAACGATATGTAGTATTAAGTTATAACGTATAACGTTATACAGTATTACGTTATAGCGTATAACGTTATATAGTATTACGTTATAACGTATAACTTTATACAGTATTACGTTTTCCCGCATAACGTTATATATAGTATTACGTTATAACGTTTAACGTTACATAGTATCACGTTATAACGTAAAACGTTATATTGTGTTATGTCATTAAGTATACCGTTATACAGTATTACGTTATAACGTATAACATTATATATAGTATTACGTTATGTCGTATAACGTTATATAGTATTACGTTACGACGTATAACGTTATATAGTATTACGATATAACGTATAACGATATGTAGTATTGCGTAATAACGTATAACCGTTATATAGTATTACTTTATAACGTATAACGTATTATAGTACTACGTTATAACGTACAGCGTTATGTAGTATTACGTTATAACGTATAACGTTACATAGTATCACGATATAACGTATAACGTTATATTGAGTTATGTCATTAAGTATATCGTTATACAGTATTACGTTATAACGTATAACGTTATATATAGTCTTACGTTATAACGTATAACGTTATATAGTATTACTGTATAACGTGTAACGTTATGTAGTATTACGTTATAACGCATAACGTATTATAGTACTACGTTATAACGTACAGCTTTATACAGTATTACGTTATAACGTATAACATTATATAGTATTACGATTTAAAGTATAACGTTATATATAGTATTACGTTATAACGTATAACGTTACATAGTATCACGATATAACGTATAACGTATTATAGTACTACGTTATAACGTACAGCGTTATGTAGTATTACGCTATAACGGATAACGTTACGTAGTATCACGATATAACGTATAACGTTATATTGTGTTATGTCATTAAGTATATCGTTATACAGTATTACGTTATAACGTATAACGTTATATATAGTAATATGTTATAACGTATAACTTTATATAGTATTACGTTTTAACGTATAACGTTATATATAGTATTTGTTTACAACGTATAACGTCATATAGTATTACGTTACGACGTATAACATTATATAGTATTACGATATAACGTATAACGACATGAAGTATTAAGTTATAACGTATGACGTTATACAGTATTACGTTATAGCGTATAACGTTACATAGTATTACGTTATAACGTATAACGTTATATAGTGTTATGTCATTAAGTATATCGTTATATAGTATTACGATATAACGTATAATGTTATATAGTAATACCTCATAACGTATAACGATATATAGTATTACGTTATATCGTATAACATTATATAGTATTACGTTATAACGTATAACGTTATATATAGTATTACGTTATAACGTATAACGTTATATATAGTATTACGTTATAACGTATAACGATATATATAGTATTGCGTTATATCGTATAACGTTATATAGTATTACGTTATAACGTATAACGCTACATAGTATTACGTTATAACGTATAACGTTATATAGTGTTATGTCATTAAGTATATCTTTATACAGTATTACAATATAATGCATAACGTTACATAGTATCACGTTATAATGTATAACGTTATATTGTGTTATGTCATTAAGTATATCGTTATACAGTATTACGTTATAACGTTTAACGTTATATAGTATTTGTTTACAACGTATAACGTCATATAGTATTACGTTACGCCGTATAACGTTATATAGTATTACGATATAACGTATAACGATATGTAGTATTAAGTTATAACGTATAACGTTATACAGTATTACGTTATAAAGTATAACTTTATACAGTATTACGTTTCAACGTATAACGTTATATATAGTATTACGTTATAACGTTTAACGTTACATAGTATCACGTTATAACGTAAAACGTTATATTGTGTTATGTCATTAAGTATATCGTTATACAGTATTACGTTATAACGTATAACGTTATATATAGTATTACGTTATAACGTTTAACGTTACATAGTATCACGTTATAACGTATAACGTTATATTGTGTTATGTCATTAAGTATATCGTTATACAGTATTACGTTATAACGTATAACTTTATACAGTATTACGTTTTAACGTTTAACGTTACATAGTATCACGTTATAACGTATAACGTTATATTGTGTTATGTCATTAAGTATATCGTTATACAGTATTACGTTATAACGTATAACATTATATATAGTATTACGTTATATCGTATAACGTTATATAGTATTACGTTACGACGTATAACGTTATATAGTATTACGATATAACGTATAACGATATGTAGTATTAAGTTATAACGTATAACGTTATACAGTATTACGTTATAGCGTATAACGTTATATAGTATTACGTTATAACGTATAACTTTATACAGTATTACGTTATAGCGTATAACGTTATATAGTGTTACGTTATAACGTATAACTTTATACAATATTACGTTATAACGTATAACGTTATATATAGTATTACGTTATATCGTATAACGTTATATAGTATTACGTTATAACGTATAACGGTATATAGTAATACCTGATAACGTATAACGATATATAGTATTGCGTAATAACGTATAACGGTTATATAGTATTACGTTATAACGAATAACGTATTATAGTACTACGTTATAACGTACAGCGTTATGTAGTATTACGTTATAACGCATAACGTATTATAGTACTACGTTATAACGTACAGCTTTATACAGTATTACGTTATAACGTATAACTTTATATAGTATTACGATTTAACGTATAACGTTATATATAGTATTACGTTATAACGTATAACGTTACATAGTATCACGATATAACGTATAACGTATTATAGTAGTACGTTATAACGTACAGCGTTATGTAGTATTACGTTATAACGGATAAGGTTACGTAGTATCACGATATAACGTATAACGTTATATTGTGTTATGTCATTAAGTATATCGTTATACAGTATTACGTTATAACGTATAACGTTATATACAGTCGTACGTTATAACGTATACCGTTATGTAGTATTACTGTATAACGTGTAACGTTATGTAGTATTACGTTATAACGCATAACGTATTATAGTACTACGTTATAACGTACAGCTTTATACAGTATTACGTTATAACGTATAACTTTATATAGTATTACGATTTAACGTATAACGTTATATATAGTATTACGTTATAACGTATAACGTTACATAGTATCACGATATAACGTATAACGTATTATAGTACTACGTTATAACGTACAGCGTTATGTAGTATTACGTTATAACGGATAACGTTACGTAGTATCACGATATAACGTATAACGTTATACAGTATTACGTTTTAACGTATAACGTTATTTATAGTATTACGTTATAACGTTTAACGTTACATAGTATCACGTTATAACGTAAAACGTTATATTGTGTTATGTCATTAAGTATATCGTTATACAGTATTACGTTATAACATATAACGTTATATATAGTACTACGTTATAACGTTTAACGTTACATAGTATCACGTTATAACGTATAACGTTATATTGTGTTATGTCATTAAGTATATCGTTATACAGTATTACGTTATAACGTATAACATTATATATAGAATTACGTTATATCGTATAACGTTATATAGTATTACGTTACGACGTATAACGTTATATAGTATTACGATATAACGTATAACGATATGTAGTATTAAGTTATAACGTATAACGTTATACAGTATTACGTTATAGCGTATAACGTTATATAGTATTACGTTATAACGTATAACTTTATACAGTATTACGTTTTAACGCATAACGTTATATATCGTATTACGTTATAACGTTTAACGTTACATAGTATCACGTTATAACGTAAAACGTTATATTGTGTTATGTCATTAAGTATATCGTTATACAGTAATACGTTATAACGTATAACATTATATATAGTATTACGTTATGTCGTATAACGTTATATAGTATTACGTTACGACGTATAACGTTATATAGTATTACGATATAACGTATAACGATATGTAGTATTAAGTTATAACGTATAACGTTATACAGTATTACGTTATAGCGTATAACGTTATATAGTATTACGTTATAACGTATAACTTTATACAGTATTACGTTTTAACGTATAACGTTATATATAGTATTACGTTATAACGTATAACGTTATATAGTATTACGTTATAACGTATAACGGTATATAGTAATACCTGATAACGTATAACGATATATAGTATTGCGTAATAACGTATAACCGTTATATAGTATTACTTTATAACGTATAACGTATTATAGTACTACGTTATAACGTACAGCGTTATGTAGTATTACGTTATAACGTATAACGTTACATAGTATCACGATATAACGTATAACGTTATATTGAGTTATGTCATTAAGTATATCGTTATACAGTATTACGTTATAACGTATAATGTTATATATAGTCTTACGTTATAACGTATAACGTTATATAGTATTACTGTATAACGTGTAACGTTATGTAGTATTACGTTATAACGCATAACGTATTATAGTACTACGTTATAACGTACAGCTTTATACAGTATTACGTTATAACGTATAACCTTATATAGTATTACGATTTAACGTATAACGTTATATATAGTATTACGTTATAACGTATAACGTTACATAGTATCACGATATAACGTATAACGTATTATAGTACTACGTTATAACGTACAGCGTTATGTAGTATTACGCTATAACGGATAACGTTACGTAGTATCACGATATAACGTATAACGTTATATTGTGTTATGTCATTAAGTATATCGTTATACAGTATTACGTTATAACGTATAACGTTATATATAGTCTTACGTTATAACGTATAACGTTATATGGTATTACTGTATAACGTGTAACGTTATGTAGTATTACGTTATAACGCATAACGTTATACAGTATTACGTTATAGCGTATAACGTTATATAGTATTACGTTATAACGTATAACATTATACAGTATTACGTTTTAACGTATAACGTTATATATAGTATTACGTTATAACGTGTAACGTTACATAGTATCACGTTATAACGTAAAACGTTATATTGTGTTATGTCATTAAGTATATCGTTATACAGTATTACGTTATAACGTATAACGTTATATATAGTATTACGTTATATCGTATAACGATATATAGTATTACGTTATAACGTATAACGGTATATAGTAATACCTGATAACGTATAACGATATATAGTATTGCGTAATAACGTATAACCGTTATATAGTATTACTTTATAACGTATAACGTATTATAGTACTACGTAATAACGTACACCGTTATGTAGTATTACGTTATAACGCATAACGTATTATAGTACTACGTTATAACGTACAGCTTTATACAGTATTACGTTATAACGTATAACTTTATATAGTATTACGATTTAACGAATAACGTCATATAGTATTACGTTACGACGTATAACGTTATATAGTATTACGATATAACGTATAACGATATGTAGTATTAAGTTATAACGTATGACGTTATACAGTATTACGTTATAGCGTATAACGTTACATAGTATTACGTTATAACGTATAACGTTATATAGTGTTATGTCATTAAGTATATCGTTATATAGTATTACGATATAACGTATAATGTTATATAGTAATACCTCATAACGTATAACGATATATAGTATTACGTTATATCGTATAACATTATATAGTATTACGTCATAACGTATAACTTTATATAGCATTACGTTTTAACGTATAACGTTATATATAGTATTACGTTATAACGTATAACGTTACATAGTATCACGTTATAACGTATAACGTTATATAGTATTTCGTTATAACGTATAACGATATATAGTATTACGTTATATCGTATTACATTATATAGTATTACGTCATAACGTATAACTTTATATAGTATTACGTTTTAACGTATAACGTTATATATAGTATTACGTTATAACGTATAACGTTATATATAGTATTACGTTGTATCGTATATCGTAATATAGTATAACGATATAACGTATAACGGTATATAGTAATACCTCATAACGTAAAAAGATATATAGTATTACGCTATAGCGTATAACGTTATATAGTACTACGTCATAACGTATAACTTTATATAGTATTACGTTTTAACGTATAACGTTATATATAGTATTTGTTTACAACGTATAACGTCATATAGTATTACGTTACGACGTATAACGTTATATAGTATTACGATATAACGTATAACGATATGTAGTGTTAAGTTATAACGTATGACGTTATACGGTATTACGTTATAGCGTATAACGTTACATAGTATTACGTTATAACGTATAACGTTATATAGTGTTATGTCATTAAGTATATCGTTATATAGTATTACGATATAACGTATAATGTTATATAGTAATACCTCATAACGTATAACGATATATAGTATTACGTTATATCGTATAACATTATATAGTATTACGTCATAACGTATAACTTTATATAGCATTACGGTTTAACGTATAACGTTATATATAGTATTACGTTATAACGTATAACGTTACATAGTATCACGTTATAACGTATAACGTTATATTGTGTTATGTCATTAAGTATATCGTTATACAGTATTACGTTATAACGTATAACGTTATATATAGTAATATGTTATAACGTATAACTTTATATAGTATTACGTTTTAACGTATAACGTTATATATAGTATTTGTTTACAACGTATAACGTCATATAGTATTACGTTACGACGTATAACATTATATAGTATTACGATATAACGTATAACGACATGAAGTATTAAGTTATAACGTATGACGTTATACAGTATTACGTTATAGCGTATAACGTTACATAGTATTACGTGATAACGTATAACGTTATATAGTGTTATGTCATTAAGTATATCGTTATATAGTATTACGATATAACGTATAATGTTATATAGTAATACCTCATAACGTATAACGATATATAGTATTACGTTATATCGTATAACATTATATAGTATTACGTTATAACGTATAACGTTATATATAGTATTACGTTATAACGTATAACGATATATATAGTATTGCGTTATATCGTATAACGTTATATAGTATTACGTTATAACGTATAACGCTACATAGTATTACGTTATAACGTATAACGTTATATAGTGTTATGTCATTAAGTATATCTTTATACAGTATTACAATATAATGCATAACGTTACATAGTATCACGTTATAATGTATAACGTTATATTGTGTTATGTCATTAAGTATATCGTTATACAGTATTACGTTATAACGTTTAACGTTATATAGTATTTGTTTACAACGTATAACGTCATATAGTATTACGTTACGCCGTATAACGTTATATAGTATTACGATATAACGTATAACGATATGTAGTAATAAGTTATAACGTATAACGTTATACAGTATTACGTTATAAAGTATAACTTTATACAGTATTACGTTTCAACGTATAACGTTATATATAGTATTACGTTATAACGTTTAACGTTACATAGTATCACGTTATAACGTAAAACGTTATATTGTGTTATGTCATTAAGTATATCGTTATACAGTATTACGTTATAACGTATAACGTTATATATAGTATTACGTTATAACGTTTAACGTTATATTGTGTTATGTCATTAAGTATATCGTTATACAGTATTACGTTATAACGTATAACATTATATATAGTATTACGTTATATCGTATAACGTTATATAGTATTACGTTACGACGTATAACGTTATATAGTATTACGATATAACGTATAACGATATGTAGTATTAAGTTATAACGTATAACGTTATACAGTATTACGTTATAGCGTATAACGTTATATAGTATTACGTTATAACGTATAACTTTATACAGTATTACGTTATAGCGTATAACGTTATATAGTGTTACGTTATAACGTATAACTTTATACAGTATTACGTTATAGCGTATAACGTTATATAGTGTTACGTTATAACGTATAACTTTATACAATATTACGTTATAACGTATAACATTATATATAGTATTACGTTATATCGTATAACGTTATATAGTATTACGTTAATAAGGATAACTTTATACAGTATTACGTTTTAACGTATAACGTTATATATAGTATTACGTTATAACGTTTAACGTTACATAGTATCACGTTATAACGTAAAACGTTATATTGTGTTATGTCATTAAGTATATCGTTATACAGTATTACGTTATAACGTATAACGTTATATATAGTACTACGTTATAACGTTTAACGTTACATAGTATCACGTTATAACGTATAACGTTATATTGTGTTATGTCATTAAGTATATCGTTATACAGTATTACGTTATAACGTATAACATTATATATAGTATTACGTTATATCGTATAACGTTATATAGTATTACGTTACGACGTATAACGTTATATAGTATTACGATATAACGTATAAAGATATGTAGTATTAAGTTATAACGTATAACGTTATACAGTATTACGTTATAGCGTATAACGTTATATAGTATTACGTTATAACGTATAACTTTATACAGTATTACGTTATAGCGTATAACGTTATATAGTGTTACGTTATAACGTATAACTTTATACAATATTACGTTATAACGTATAACGTTATATATAGTATTACGTTATATCGTATAACGTTATATAGTATTACGTTATAACGTATAACGGTATATAGTAATACCTGATAACGTATAACGATATATAGTATTGCGTAATAACGTATAACGGTTATATAGTATTACGTTATAACGAATAACGTATTATAGTACTACGTTATAACGTACAGCGTTATGTAGTATTACGTTATAACGTATAACGTTACATAGTATCACGATATAACGTATAACGTTATATTGAGTTATGTCATTAAGTATATCGTTATACAGTACTACGTTATGACGTATAACGTTATATATAGTCTTACGTTATAACGTATAACGTTATATGGTATTACTGTATAACGTGTAACGTTATGTAGTATTACGTTATAACGCATAACGTTATACAGTATTACGTTATAGCGTATAACGTTATATAGTATTACGTTATAACGTATAACATTATACAGTATTACGTTTTAACGAATAACGTTATATATAGTATTACGTTATAACGTGTAACGTTACATAGTATCACGTTATAACGTGAAGCGTTATATTGTGTTATGTCATTAAGTATATCGTTATACAGTATTACGTTATAACGTATAACGTTATATATAGTATTACGTTATATCGTATAACGATATATAGTATTACGTTATAACGTATAACGGTATATAGTAATACCTGATAACGTATAACGATATATAGTATTGCGTAATAACGTATAACCGTTATATAGTATTACTTTATAACGTATAACGTATTATAGTACTACGTAATAACGTACACCGTTATGTAGTATTACGTTATAACGCATAACGTATTATAGTACTACGTTATAACGTACAGCTTTATACAGTATTACGTTATAACGTATAACTTTATATAGTATTACGATTTAACGAATAACGTCATATAGTATTACGTTACGACGTATAACGTTATATAGTATTACGATATAACGTATAACGATATGTAGTATTAAGTTATAACGTATGACGTTATACAGTATTACGTTATAGCGTATAACGTTACATAGTATTACGTTATAACGTATAACGTTATATAGTGTTATGTCATTAAGTATATCGTTATATAGTATTACGATATAACGTATAATGTTATATAGTAATACCTCATAACGTATAACGATATATAGTATTACGTTATATCGTATAACATTATATAGTATTACGTCATAACGTATAACTTTATATAGCATTACGTTTTAACGTATAACGTTATATATAGTATTACGTTATAACGTATAACGTTACATAGTATCACGTTATAACGTATAACGTTATATAGTATTTCGTTATAACGTATAACGATATATAGTATTACGTTATATCGTATTACATTATATAGTATTACGTCATAACGTATAACTTTATATAGTATTACGTTTTAACGTATAACGTTATATATAGTATTACGTTATAACGTATAACGTTATATATAGTATTACGTTGTATCGTATATCGTAATATAGTATAACGATATAACGTATAACGGTATATAGTAATACCTCATAACGTAAAAAGATATATAGGATTACGCTATAGCGTATAACGTTATATAGTACTACGTCATAACGTATAACTTTATATAGTATTACGTTTTAACGTATAACGTTATATATAGTATTTGTTTACAACGTATAACGTCATATAGTATTACGTTACGACGTATAACGTTATATAGTATTACGATATAACGTATAACGATATGTAGTGTTAAGTTATAACGTATGACGTTATACGGTATTACGTTATAGCGTATAACGTTACATAGTATTACGTTATAACGTATAACGTTATATAGTGTTATGTCATTAAGTATATCGTTATATAGTATTACGATATAACGTATAATGTTATATAGTAATACCTCATAACGTATAACGATATATAGTATTACGTTATATCGTATAACATTATATAGTATTACGTCATAACGTATAACTTTATATAGCATTACGGTTTAACGTATAACGTTATATATAGTATTACGTTATAACGTATAACGTTACATAGTATCACGTTATAACGTATAACGTTATATTGTGTTATGTCATTAAGTATATCGTTATACAGTATTACGTTATAACGTATAACGTTATATATAGTAATATGTTATAACGTATAACTTTATATAGTATTACGTTTTAACGTATAACGTTATATATAGTATTTGTTTACAACGTATAACGTCATATAGTATTACGTTACGACGTATAACATTATATAGTATTACGATATAACGTATAACGACATGAAGTATTAAGTTATAACGTATGACGTTATACAGTATTACGTTATAGCGTATAACGTTACATAGTATTACGTTATAACGTATAACGTTATATAGTGTTATGTCATTAAGTATATCGTTATATAGTATTACGATATAACGTATAATGTTATATAGTAATACCTCATAACGTATAACGATATATAGTATTACGTTATATCGTATAACATTATATAGTATTACGTTATAACGTATAACGTTATATATAGTATTACGTTATAACGTATAACGTTATATATAGTATTACGTTATAACGTATAACGATATATATAGTATTGCGTTATATCGTATAACGTTATATAGTATTACGTTATAACGTATAACGCTACATAGTATTACGTTATAACGTATAACGTTATATAGTGTTATGTCATTAAGTATATCTTTATACAGTATTACAATATAATGCATAACGTTACATAGTATCACGTTATAATGTATAACGTTATATTGTGTTATGTCATTAAGTATATCGTTATACAGTATTACGTTATAACGTTTAACGTTATATAGTATTTGTTTACAACGTATAACGTCATATAGTATTACGTTACGCCGTATAACGTTATATAGTATTACGATATAACGTATAACGATATGTAGTATTAAGTTATAACGTA
The DNA here is from genome assembly GCA_963556215.1 of Bombus vestalis. Taxonomy (NCBI): domain Eukaryota; kingdom Metazoa; phylum Arthropoda; class Insecta; order Hymenoptera; family Apidae; genus Bombus; species Bombus vestalis. The sequence continues at coordinate 7,977,123 of OY744578.1, forward strand.
TAACGTTATACAGTATTACGTTATAAAGTATAACTTTATACAGTATTACGTTTCAACGTATAACGTTATATATAGTATTACGTTATAACGTTTAACGTTACATAGTATCACGTTATAACGTAAAACGTTATATTGTGTTATGTCATTAAGTATATCGTTATACAGTATTACGTTATAACGTATAACGTTATATATAGTATTACGTTATAACGTTTAACGTTACATAGTATCACGTTATAACGTATAACGTTATATTGTGTTATGTCATTAAGTATATCGTTATACAGTATTACGTTATAACGTATAACTTTATACAGTATTACGTTTTAACGTTTAACGTTACATAGTATCACGTTATAACGTATAACGTTATATTGTGTTATGTCATTAAGTATATCGTTATACAGTATTACGTTATAACGTATAACATTATATATAGTATTACGTTATATAGTATAACGTTATATAGTATTACGTTACGACGTATAACGTTATATAGTATTACGATATAACGTATAACGATATGTAGTATTAAGTTATAACGTATAACGTTATACAGTATTACGTTATAGCGTATAACGTTATATAGTATTACGTTATATCGTATAACGTTATATAGTATTACGTTAATAAGGATAACTTTATACAGTATTACGTTTTAACGTATAACGTTATATATAGTATTACGTTATAACGTTTAACGTTACATAGTATCACGTTATAACGTAAAACGTTATATTGTGTTATGTCATTAAGTATATCGTTATACAGTATTACGTTATAACGTATAACGTTATATATAGTACTACGTTATAACGTTTAACGTTACATAGTATCACGTTATAACGTATAACGTTATATTGTGTTATGTCATTAAGTATATCGTTATACAGTATTACGTTATAACGTATAACATTATATATAGTATTACGTTATATCGTATAACGTTATATAGTATTACGTTACGACGTATAACGTTATATAGTATTACGATATAACGTATAACGATATGTAGTATTAAGTTATAACGTATAACGTTATATAGTGTTACGTTATAACGTATAACTTTATACAGTATTACGTTATAGCGTATAACGTTATATAGTGTTACGTTATAACGTATAACTTTATACAATATTACGTTATAACGTATAACATTATATATAGTATTACGTTATATCGTATAACGTTATATAGTATTACGTTAATAAGGATAACTTTATACAGTATTACGTTTTAACGTATAACGTTATATATAGTATTACGTTATAACGTTTAACGTTACATAGTATCACGTTATAACGTAAAACGTTATATTGTGTTATGTCATTAAGTATATCGTTATACAGTATTACGTTATAACGTATAACGTTATATATAGTACTACGTTATAACGTTTAACGTTACATAGTATCACGTTATAACGTATAACGTTATATTGTGTTATGTCATTAAGTATATCGTTATACAGTATTACGTTATAACGTATAACATTATATATAGTATTACGTTATATCGTATAACGTTATATAGTATTACGTTACGACGTATAACGTTATATAGTATTACGATATAACGTATAACGATATGTAGTATTAAGTTATAACGTATAACGTTATACAGTATTACGTTATAGCGTATAACGTTATATAGTATTACGTTATAACGTATAACTTTATACAGTATTACGTTATAGCGTATAACGTTATATAGTGTTACGTTATAACGTATAACTTTATACAATATTACGTTATAACGTATAACGTTATATATAGTATTACGTTATATCGTATAACGTTATATAGTATTACGTTATAACGTATAACGGTATATAGTAATACCTGATAACGTATAACGATATATAGTATTGCGTAATAACGTATAACGGTTATATAGTATTACGTTATAACGAATAACGTATTATAGTACTACGTTATAACGTACAGCGTTATGTAGTATTACGTTATAACGTATAACGTTACATAGTATCACGATATAACGTATAACGTTATATTGAGTTATGTCATTAAGTATATCGTTATACAGTACTACGTTATGACGTATAACGTTATATATAGTCTTACGTTATAACGTATAACGTTATATAGTATTACTGTATAACGTGTAACGTTATGTAGTATTACGTTATAACGCATAACGTATTATAGTACTACGTTATAACGTACAGCTTTATACAGTATTACGTTATAACGTATAACTTTATATAGTATTACGATTTAACGTATAACGTTATATATAGTATTACGTTATAACGTATAACGTTACATAGTATCACGATATAACGTATAACGTATTATAGTAGTACGTTATAACGTACAGCGTTATGTAGTATTACGTTATAACGGATAAGGTTACGTAGTATCAAGATATAACGTATAACGTTATATTGTGTTATGTCATTAAGTATATCGTTATACAGTATTACGTTATAACGTATAACGTTATATACAGTCGTACGTTATAACGTATACCGTTATGTAGTATTACTGTATAACGTGTAACGTTATGTAGTATTACGTTATAACGCATAACGTATTATAGTACTACGTTATAACGTACAGCTTTATACAGTATTACGTTATAACGTATAACTTTATATAGTATTACGATTTAACGTATAACGTTATATATAGTATTACGTTATAACGTATAACGTTACATAGTATCACGATATAACGTATAACGTATTATAGTACTACGTTATAACGTACAGCGTTATGTAGTATTACGTTATAACGGATAACGTTACGTAGTATCACGATATAACGTATAACGTTATACAGTATTACGTTTTAACGTATAACGTTATTTATAGTATTACGTTATAACGTTTAACGTTACATAGTATCACGTTATAACGTAAAACGTTATATTGTGTTATGTCATTAAGTATATCGTTATACAGTATTACGTTATAACGTATAACGTTATATATAGTACTACGTTATAACGTTTAACGTTACATAGTATCACGTTATAACGTATAACGTTATATTGTGTTATGTCATTAAGTATATCGTTATACAGTATTACGTTATAACGTATAACATTATATATAGAATTACGTTATATCGTATAACGTTATATAGTATTACGTTACGACGTATAACGTTATATAGTATTACGATATAACGTATAACGATATGTAGTATTAAGTTATAACGTATAACGTTATACAGTATTACGTTATAGCGTATAACGTTATATAGTATTACGTTATAACGTATAACTTTATACAGTATTACGTTTTAACGCATAACGTTATATATCGTATTACGTTATAACGTTTAACGTTACATAGTATCACGTTATAACGTAAAACGTTATATTGTGTTATGTCATTAAGTATATCGTTATACAGTAATACGTTATAACGTATAACATTATATATAGTACTACGTTATGTCGTATAACGTTATATAGTATTACGTTACGACGTATAACGTTATATAGTATTACGATATAACGTATAACGATATGTAGTATTAAGTTATAACGTATAACGTTATACAGTATTACGTTATAGCGTATAACGTTATATAGTATTACGTTATAACGTATAACTTTATACAGTATTACGTTTTAACGTATAACGTTATATATAGTATTACGTTATATCGTATAACGTTATATAGTATTACGTTATAACGTATAACGGTATATAGTAATACCTGATAACGTATAACGATATATAGTATTGCGTAATAACGTATAACCGTTATATAGTATTACTTTATAACGTATAACGTATTATAGTACTACGTTATAACGTACAGCGTTATGTAGTATTACGTTATAACGTATAACGTTACATAGTATCACGATATAACGTATAACGTTATATTGAGTTATGTCATTAAGTATATCGTTATACAGTATTACGTTATAACGTATAATGTTATATATAGTCTTACGTTATAACGTATAACGTTATATAGTATTACTGTATAACGTGTAACGTTATGTAGTATTACGTTATAACGCATAACGTATTATAGTACTACGTTATAACGTACAGCTTTATACAGTATTACGTTATAACGTATAACCTTATATAGTATTACGATTTAACGTATAACGTTATATATAGTATTACGTTATAACGTATAACGTTACATAGTATCACGATATAACGTATAACGTATTATAGTACTACGTTATAACGTACAGCGTTATGTAGTATTACGCTATAACGGATAACGTTACGTAGTATCACGATATAACGTATAACGTTATATTGTGTTATGTCATTAAGTATATCGTTATACAGTATTACGTTATAACGTATAACGTTATATATAGTCTTACGTTATAACGTATAACGTTATATGGTATTACTGTATAACGTGTAACGTTATGTAGTATTACGTTATAACGCATAACGTTATACAGTATTACGTTATAGCGTATAACGTTATATAGTATTACGTTATAACGTATAACATTATACAGTATTACGTTTTAACGTATAACGTTATGTAGTAACACGCTATAACGCATTACGTTATATAGTATTACGTTATAACTTATAACGTTACGTAGTATCACGCTATAACGTATAACGTTATATGGTATAACGTTATAACGCGATATAACGTATAACGTTATATACTATCAGGTTATAACGTATAACGGTATGTAGTATCACGATATAACGTATTACGTTATATAGTTTTACGTTATAACGTATAACGTTTTGTAGTATTACGTTATACCGTATTACGTTATATAGTATCACGTTATAACGTATAACGTTATGTAGTATCACGCTATAACGCATTACGTTATATAGTATTACGTTATAACTTATAACGTTACGTAGTATCACGCTATAACGTATAACGTTATATGGTATCGCGTTATAACGCGATATAACGTATAACGTTATATAGTATCGCCTTATGACGTATAACGTTATGTAGTATCACGTTATAACGTATAACGTTATATAGTATCACGTTATAACGTATAACGTTTTGTAGTATTACGTTATACCGTATTACGTTATATAGTATCACGTTATAACGTATAACGTTATGTAGTATCACGCTATAACGTATTACGTTATATAATATTACGTTATAACGTGTAACGTTATATAGTATCACGATATAACGTATAACGTTATGTAGTATCACGTTATAACGTATAACGTTATGTAGTATCACGCTATAACCTACATCGTTATATAGTATCACGTTATAACGTATAACGTTTTGTAGTATTACGTTATACCGTATTACGTTATATAGTATCACGTTATAACGTATAACGTTATGTAGTATCACGCTATAACGTACAACGTTATATGGTATCACGTTATAACGTATAACGTTATATAGTATCACGATATAACGTATAACGTTATGTAGTACCACGTTATAACGTATAACGTTATGTAGTATCACGCTATAACCTACATCGTTATATAGTATCGCGTTATAACGTATAACGTTATATAGTATCACGATATAACGTATAACGTTATGTAGTATCACGTTATAACGTATAACGTTATGTAGTATCACGCTATAACCTACATCGTTATATAGTATTACGTTATAACGTATAACGTTATATGGTATCACGTTATAACGCGATATAACGTATAACGCTTTATACTATCAGGTTATAACGTATAACGGTATGTAGTATCACGATATAACGTATTACGTTATATAGTTTTACGTTATAACGTATAACGTTATATAGTATCACGTTATAACGTACTATGTTATACAGCATTACGTTATATAGTATCACGTTATAACGTATAACGTTACGTAGTATCACGCTATAACGTATAACGTTATATGGTATCGCGTTATAACGCGATATAACGTATAACGTTATATAGTATCGCCTTATGACGTATAACGTTATGTAGTATCACGTTATAACGTATAACGTTATATAGTATCACGTTATAACGTATAACGTTATGTAGTATCACGTTATAACGTATAACGTTATGTAGTATCACGTCATAACGTATAACGTTATGTAGTATCACGCTATAACGTATTATGTTATACAGCATTACGTTATAACGTATAACGTTATGTAGTATCACGTCATAACGTCTAACGTTATATAGTATCACGTTATAACGTATAACGTTATGTAGTATCACGCTATAACGTACAACGTTATATAGTATCACGTTATAACGTATAACGTTGTATAGTATCACGTTATAACATGTAACGTTATGAAGTATCACGTTATAACGTATAACGTTATGTTGTATCACGCTATAACGTATTACGTTATTTAGTATTACGTTATAACGTATCACGTTATAACGTGTAACGTTATATAGCATCACGTAATAACATATAACGTTATGTAGTATCACGTTATAACGTATAACGTTATGTAGTATCACGTTATAACGTATAACGTTATGTAGTATCACGTCATAACGTATAACGTTATGTAGTATCACGCTATAACGTATTATGTTATACAGCATTACGTTATATAGTATTACGTTATAACGTATAACGTTATATAGTATCACGTTATAACATATAACGTTATGTAGTATCACGCTATAACGTACAACGTTATATCGTATCACGTTATAACGTATAACGTTATATAGTATCACGTTATAACATATAACGTTATGTAGTATCACGTTATAACGTATAACGTTATATAGCATCGCGTTATAACGTATAACGTTATGTAGTATCACGCTATAACGTACAACGTTATATGGTATCACATTATAACGTATAACGTTAAATAGTATCACGTTATGACGTATAACGTTATATTGTATCACGTTATATAGTATCACGTCATAACGTATAACGTTATATAGTATCGCGTTATAACGTATAACGTTATATAGCATCACGTTATAACATATAACGTTATGTAGTATCACGCTATTACGTACAACGTTATATGGTATCACCTTATAACGTATAACGTTATATAGTATCACGTTATAACGTATAACGTTATGTAGTATCACGTCATAACGTATAACGTTATGTAGTATCACGCTATAACGTATTATGTTATACAGCATTACGTTATATAGTATTACGTTATAACGTATAACGTTATATAGTATCACGTTATAACATATAACGTTATGTAGTATCACGCTATAACGTACAACGTTATATCGTATCACGTTATAACGTATAACGTTATATAGTATCACGTTATGACGTATAACGTTATATTGTATCACGTTATATAGTATCACGTCATAACGTATAACGTTATATAGTATCGCGTTATAACGTATAACGTTATATAGCATCACGTTATAACATATAACGTTATGTAGTATCACGCTATTACGTACAACGTTATATGGTATCACCTTATAACGTATAACGTTATATAGTATCACGTTATAACGTATAACGTTATGTAGCATCGCGTTATAACGTGTAACGTTATATAGCATCACGTAATAACATATAACGTTATGTAGTATCACGTTATAACGTATAACGTTATGTAGTATCACGTCATAACGTATAACGTTATGTAGTATCACGCTATAACGTATTATGTTATACAGCATTACGTTATATAGTATTACGTTATAACGTATAACGTTATATAGTATCACGTTATAACATATAACGTTATGTAGTATCACGCTATAACGTACAACGTTATATCGTATCACGTTATAACGTATAACGTTATATAGTATCACGTTATAACATATAACGTTATGTAGTATCACGTTATAACGTATAACGTTATATAGCATCGCGTTATAACGTATAACGTTATGTAGTATCACGCTATAACGTACAACGTTATATGGTATCACGTTATAACGTATAACGTTAAATAGTATCACGTTATGACGTATAACGTTATATTGTATCACGTTATATAGTATCACGTCATAACGTATAACGTTATATAGTATCGCGTTATAACGTATAACGTTATATAGCATCACGTTATAACATATAACGTTATGTAGTATCACGCTATTACGTACAACGTTATATGGTATCACCTTATAACGTATAACGTTATATAGTATCACGTTATAACGTATAACGTTATGTAGTATCACGTCATAACGTGTAACGTTATGTAGTATCACGCTATAACGTATTATGTTATACAGCATTACGTTATATAGTATTACGTTATAACGTATAACGTTATATATTATCACGTTATAACATATAACGTTATGTAGTATCACGCTATAACGTACAACGTTATATCGTATCACGTTATAACGTATAACGTTATATAGTATCACGTTATAACATATAACGTTATGTAGTATCACGTTATAACGTATAACGTTATATAGCATCGCGTTATAACGTATAACGTTATGTAGTATCACGCTATAACGTACAACGTTATATGGTATCACGTTATAACGTATAACGTTAAATAGTATCACGTTATGACGTATAACGTTATATTGTATCACGTTATATAGTATCACGTCATAACGTATAACGTTATATAGTATCGCGTTATAACGTATAACGTTATATAGCATCACGTTATAACATATAACGTTATGTAGTATCACGCTATTACGTACAACGTTATATGGTATCACCTTATAACGTATAACGTTATATAGTATCACGTTATAACGTATAACGTTATGTAGCATCGCGTTATAACGTGTAACGTTATATAGTATCACGTTATAACGTATAACATTATATAGTATCACGTTATAACATATAACGTTATGTAGTATCACGCTATAACGTATAACGTTATGTAGTGTCACGTTATAACGTATAACGTTATGACGTATCACGTCATAACGTATAACGTTATGTAGTATCACGCTATAACGTATAACGTTATATAGTATCACGTTATAACATATAACATTATATAGTATCGCGTTATAACGTATAACGTTATATAGTAACGCGTTATAACGTATAACGTTATATATAGTATTACGTTATAACGTTTAACGTTACATAGTATCACGTTATAACGTATAACGTTATATTGTGTTATGTCATTAAGTATATCGTTATACAGTATTACGTTATAACGTATAACGTTATATATAGTATTACGTTATATCGTATAACGTTACATAGTATTACGTTACGACGTATAACGTTATATAGTATTACGATAAAACGTATAACGATATGTAGTATTAAGTTATAACGTATAACGTTATACAGTATTACGTTATAGCGTATAACGTTATATAGCATTACGTTATAACGTATAACTTTATACAGTATTACGTTTTAACGTATAACGTTATATATAGTATTACGTTATAACGTTTAACGTTACATAGTATCACGTTATAGCGTAAAACGTTACATAGTATCACGTTATAACTTAAAACGTTATATTGTGTTATGTCATTAAAGATATCGTTATACAGTATTACGTTATAACGTATAACGTTATATATAGTATTACGTTATATCGTATATCGTTATATAGTATAACGATATAACGTATAACGGTATATAGTAATACCTCATAACGTAAAAAGATATATAGTATTACTCTATAGCGTATAACGTTATATAGTATTACGTTATAACGTATAACGTTATATATAGTATTGCGTTATATCGTATAACGTTATATAGTATTACGTTATAACGTATAACGCTACATAGTATTACGTTATAACGTATAACGTTATATAGTGTTATGTCATTAAGTATATCGTTATAAGGTATTACAATATAATGCATAACGTTACATAGTATCACGTTATAATGTGTAACGTTATATTGTGTTATGTCATTAAGTATATCGTTATACAGTATTACGTTATAACGTATAACGTTATATATAGTATTACGTTATAACGTTTAACGTTACATAGTATGACGTTATAATGTATAACGTTATATTATGTTATGTCATTAAGTATATCGTTATACAGTATTACGTTATAACGTATAACATTATATATAGTATTACGTTATATCGTGTAACGTTATATAGTATTACGTTACGACGTATAACGTTATATAGAATTACGATATAACGTATAACGATATGTAGTATTAAGTTATAACGTATTTGTTATACAGTATTACGTTATAGCGTATAACGTTATATAGTATTACGTTATAACGTATAACTTTACACAGTATTACGTTTTAACGTATAACGTTATATATAGTATTACTTTATAACGTTTAACGTTACATAGTATCACGTTATAACGTAAAACGTTACATAGTATCACGTTATAACGTAAAACGTTATATTGTGTTATGTCATTAAAGATATCGCTATACAGTATTACGTTATAACGTATAACGTTATATATAGTATTACGTTATAACGTTTAACGTTACATAGTATCACGTTATAACGTATAACGTTATATTGTGTTATGTCATTAAGTATATCGTTATACAGTATTACGTTATAACGTATAACATTATATATAGTATTACGTTATATCGTATAACGTTATATAGTATTACGTTACGACGTATAACGTTATATAGTATTACGATATAACGTATACCGATATGTAGTATTAAGTTATAACGTATAACGTTATACAGTATTGCGTTATAACGTATAACATTATATATAGTATTACGTTATATCGTATAACGTTATATAGTATTACGTTATAAAGTATAACGTTATATTGTGTTATGTCATTAAGTATATCGTTATACAGTATTACGTTATAACGCATAACGTTATATATAGTATTACGTTATAACGTTTAACGTTACATAGTATCACGTTATAACGTGTAACGTTATATAGTGTTATGTCATTAAGTATATCGTTATACAGTATTACAATATAATGCATAACGTTACATAGTATCACGTTATAATGTATAACGTTATATTGTGTTATGTCATTAAGTATATCGTTATACAGTATTACGTTATAACGTATAACATTATATATAGTATTTCGTTATATCGTATAACGTTATATAGTATTACGTTATAAAGTATAACGTTATATTGTGTTATGTCATTAAGTATATCGTTATACAGTATTACGTTTTAACGTATAACGTTATATATAGTACTACGTTATAACGTTTAAAGTTACATAGTATCACGTTATAACGTATAACGTTATATTGTGTTATGTCATTAAGTATATCGTTATACAGTATTACGTTATAACGTATAACATTATATATAGTATTACGTTATATCGTATAACGTTATATAGTATTACGTTACGACGTATAACGTTATATAGTATTACGATATAACGTATAACGATATGTAGTATTAAGTTATAACGAATAACGTTATACAGTATTACGTTATAGCGTATAACGTTATATAGTATTACGTTATAACGTATAACTTTATACAGTATTACGTTTTAACGTATAACGTTATATATAGTATTACGTTATAACGTTTAACGTTACATAGTATCACGTTATAACGTAAAACGTTACATAGTATCACGTTATAACGTAAAACGTTATATTGTGTTATGTCAATAAAGATATCGTTATACAGTATTACGTTATAACGTATAACGTTATATATAGTATTACGTTATATCGTATATTGTTATATAGTATAACGATATAACGTATAACGGTATATAGTAATACCTCATAACGTAAAAAGATATATAGTATTACGCTATAGCGTATAACGTTATATAGTATTACGTTATAACGTATAACGTTATATATAGTATTGCGTTATATCGTATAACGTTATATAGTATTACGTTATAACGTATAACGCTACATAGTATTACGTTATAACGTATAACGTTATATAGTGTTATGTCATTAAGTATATCTTTATACAGTATTACAATATAATGCATAACGTTACATAGTCTCACGTTATAATGTATAACGTTATATTGTGTTATGTCATTAAGTATATCGTTATACAGTATTGCGTTATAACGTTGAACGTTATATAGTATTTGTTTACAACTTATAACGTTATATAGTATTACGTTACGCCGTATATCGTTATATAGTATTACGATATAACGTATAACGATATGTAGTATTAAGTTATAACGTATAACGTTATACAGTATTACGTTATAGCGTATAACGTTATATAGTATTACGTTATAAAGTATAACTTTATACAGTATTACGTTTTAACGTATAACGTTATATATAGTATTACGTTATAACGTTTAACGTTACATAGTATCACGTTATAACGTAAAACGTTATATTGTGTTATGTCATTAAGTATATCGTTATACAGTATTACGTTATAACGTATAACGTTATATATAGTACTACGTTATAACGTTTAACGTTACATAGTATCACGTTATAACGTATAACGTTATATTGTGTTATGTCATTAAGTATATCGTTATACAGTATTACGTTATAACGTATAACATTATATATAGAATTACGTTATATCGTATAACGTTATATAGTATTACGTTACGACGTATAACGTTATATAGTATTACGATATAACGTATAACGATATGTAGTATTAAGTTATAACGTATAACGTTATACAGTATTACGTTATAGCGTATAACGTTATATAGTATTACGTTATAACGTATAACTTTATACAGTATTACGTTTTCCCGCATAACGTTATATATAGTATTACGTTATAACGTTTAACGTTACATAGTATCACGTTATAACGTAAAACGTTATATTGTGTTATGTCATTAAGTATACCGTTATACAGTATTACGTTATAACGTATAACATTATATATAGTATTACGTTATGTCGTATAACGTTATATAGTATTACGTTACGACGTATAACGTTATATAGTATTACGATATAACGTATAACGATATGTAGTATTGCGTAATAACGTATAACCGTTATATAGTATTACTTTATAACGTATAACGTATTATAGTACTACGTTATAACGTACAGCGTTATGTAGTATTACGTTATAACGTATAACGTTACATAGTATCACGATATAACGTATAACGTTATATTGAGTTATGTCATTAAGTATATCGTTATACAGTATTACGTTATAACGTATAACGTTATATATAGTCTTACGTTATAACGTATAACGTTATATAGTATTACTGTATAACGTGTAACGTTATGTAGTATTACGTTATAACGCATAACGTATTATAGTACTACGTTATAACGTACAGCTTTATACAGTATTACGTTATAACGTATAACATTATATAGTATTACGATTTAAAGTATAACGTTATATATAGTATTACGTTATAACGTATAACGTTACATAGTATCACGATATAACGTATAACGTATTATAGTACTACGTTATAACGTACAGCGTTATGTAGTATTACGCTATAACGGATAACGTTACGTAGTATCACGATATAACGTATAACGTTATATTGTGTTATGTCATTAAGTATATCGTTATACAGTATTACGTTATAACGTATAACGTTATATATAGTAATATGTTATAACGTATAACTTTATATAGTATTACGTTTTAACGTATAACGTTATATATAGTATTTGTTTACAACGTATAACGTCATATAGTATTACGTTACGACGTATAACATTATATAGTATTACGATATAACGTATAACGACATGAAGTATTAAGTTATAACGTATGACGTTATACAGTATTACGTTATAGCGTATAACGTTACATAGTATTACGTTATAACGTATAACGTTATATAGTGTTATGTCATTAAGTATATCGTTATATAGTATTACGATATAACGTATAATGTTATATAGTAATACCTCATAACGTATAACGATATATAGTATTACGTTATATCGTATAACATTATATAGTATTACGTTATAACGTATAACGTTATATATAGTATTACGTTATAACGTATAACGTTATATATAGTATTACGTTATAACGTATAACGATATATATAGTATTGCGTTATATCGTATAACGTTATATAGTATTACGTTATAACGTATAACGCTACATAGTATTACGTTATAACGTATAACGTTATATAGTGTTATGTCATTAAGTATATCTTTATACAGTATTACAATATAATGCATAACGTTACATAGTATCACGTTATAATGTATAACGTTATATTGTGTTATGTCATTAAGTATATCGTTATACAGTATTACGTTATAACGTTTAACGTTATATAGTATTTGTTTACAACGTATAACGTCATATAGTATTACGTTACGCCGTATAACGTTATATAGTATTACGATATAACGTATAACGATATGTAGTATTAAGTTATAACGTATAACGTTATACAGTATTACGTTATAAAGTATAACTTTATACAGTATTACGTTTCAACGTATAACGTTATATATAGTATTACGTTATAACGTTTAACGTTACATAGTATCACGTTATAACGTAAAACGTTATATTGTCTTATGTCATTAAGTATATCGTTATACAGTATTACGTTATAACGTATAACGTTATATATAGTATTACGTTATAACGTTTAACGTTACATAGTATCACGTTATAACGTATAACGTTATATTGTGTTATGTCATTAAGTATATCGTTATACAGTATTACGTTATAACGTATAACTTTATACAGTATTACGTTTTAACGTTTAACGTTACATAGTATCACGTTATAACGTATAACGTTATATTGTGTTATGTCATTAAGTATATCGTTATACAGTATTACGTTATAACGTATAACATTATATATAGTATTACGTTATATCGTATAACGTTATATAGTATTACGTTACGACGTATAACGTTATATAGTATTACGATATAACGTATAACGATATGTAGTATTAAGTTATAACGTATAACGTTATACAGTATTACGTTATAGCGTATAACGTTATATAGTATTACGTTATAACGTATAACTTTATACAGTATTACGTTATAGCGTATAACGTTATATAGTGTTACGTTATAACGTATAACTTTATACAATATTACGTTATAACGTATAACGTTATATATAGTATTACGTTATATCGTATAACGTTATATAGTATTACGTTATAACGTATAACGGTATATAGTAATACCTGATAACGTATAACGATATATAGTATTGCGTAATAACGTATAACGGTTATATAGTATTACGTTATAACGAATAACGTATTATAGTACTACGTTATAACGTACAGCGTTATGTAGTATTACGTTATAACGCATAACGTATTATAGTACTACGTTATAACGTACAGCTTTATACAGTATTACGTTATAACGTATAACTTTATATAGTATTACGATTTAACGTATAACGTTATATATAGTATTACGTTATAACGTATAACGTTACATAGTATCACGATATAACGTATAACGTATTATAGTAGTACGTTATAACGTACAGCGTTATGTAGTATTACGTTATAACGGATAAGGTTACGTAGTATCACGATATAACGTATAACGTTATATTGTGTTATGTCATTAAGTATATCGTTATACAGTATTACGTTATAACGTATAACGTTATATACAGTCGTACGTTATAACGTATACCGTTATGTAGTATTACTGTATAACGTGTAACGTTATGTAGTATTACGTTATAACGCATAACGTATTATAGTACTACGTTATAACGTACAGCTTTATACAGTATTACGTTATAACGTATAACTTTATATAGTATTACGATTTAACGTATAACGTTATATATAGTATTACGTTATAACGTATAACGTTACATAGTATCACGATATAACGTATAACGTATTATAGTACTACGTTATAACGTACAGCGTTATGTAGTATTACGTTATAACGGATAACGTTACGTAGTATCACGATATAACGTATAACGTTATACAGTATTACGTTTTAACGTATAACGTTATTTATAGTATTACGTTATAACGTTTAACGTTACATAGTATCACGTTATAACGTAAAACGTTATATTGTGTTATGTCATTAAGTATATCGTTATACAGTATTACGTTATAACATATAACGTTATATATAGTACTACGTTATAACGTTTAACGTTACATAGTATCACGTTATAACGTATAACGTTATATTGTGTTATGTCATTAAGTATATCGTTATACAGTATTACGTTATAACGTATAACATTATATATAGAATTACGTTATATCGTATAACGTTATATAGTATTACGTTACGACGTATAACGTTATATAGTATTACGATATAACGTATAACGATATGTAGTATTAAGTTATAACGTATAACGTTATACAGTATTACGTTATAGCGTATAACGTTATATAGTATTACGTTATAACGTATAACTTTATACAGTATTACGTTTTAACGCATAACGTTATATATCGTATTACGTTATAACGTTTAACGTTACATAGTATCACGTTATAACGTAAAACGTTATATTGTGTTATGTCATTAAGTATATCGTTATACAGTAATACGTTATAACGTATAACATTATATATAGTATTACGTTATGTCGTATAACGTTATATAGTATTACGTTACGACGTATAACGTTATATAGTATTACGATATAACGTATAACGATATGTAGTATTAAGTTATAACGTATAACGTTATACAGTATTACGTTATAGCGTATAACGTTATATAGTATTACGTTATAACGTATAACTTTATACAGTATTACGTTTTAACGTATAACGTTATATATAGTATTACGTTATATCGTATAACGTTATATAGTATTACGTTATAACGTATAACGGTATATAGTAATACCTGATAACGTATAACGATATATAGTATTGCGTAATAACGTATAACCGTTATATAGTATTACTTTATAACGTATAACGTATTATAGTACTACGTTATAACGTACAGCGTTATGTAGTATTACGTTATAACGTATAACGTTACATAGTATCACGATATAACGTATAACGTTATATTGAGTTATGTCATTAAGTATATCGTTATACAGTATTACGTTATAACGTATAATGTTATATATAGTCTTACGTTATAACGTATAACGTTATATAGTATTACTGTATAACGTGTAACGTTATGTAGTATTACGTTATAACGCATAACGTATTATAGTACTACGTTATAACGTACAGCTTTATACAGTATTACGTTATAACGTATAACCTTATATAGTATTACGATTTAACGTATAACGTTATATATAGTATTACGTTATAACGTATAACGTTACATAGTATCACGATATAACGTATAACGTATTATAGTACTACGTTATAACGTACAGCGTTATGTAGTATTACGCTATAACGGATAACGTTACGTAGTATCACGATATAACGTATAACGTTATATTGTGTTATGTCATTAAGTATATCGTTATACAGTATTACGTTATAACGTATAACGTTATATATAGTCTTACGTTATAACGTATAACGTTATATGGTATTACTGTATAACGTGTAACGTTATGTAGTATTACGTTATAACGCATAACGTTATACAGTATTACGTTATAGCGTATAACGTTATATAGTATTACGTTATAACGTATAACATTATACAGTATTACGTTTTAACGTATAACGTTATATATAGTATTACGTTATAACGTGTAACGTTACATAGTATCACGTTATAACGTAAAACGTTATATTGTGTTATGTCATTAAGTATATCGTTATACAGTATTACGTTATAACGTATAACGTTATATATAGTATTACGTTATATCGTATAACGATATATAGTATTACGTTATAACGTATAACGGTATATAGTAATACCTGATAACGTATAACGATATATAGTATTGCGTAATAACGTATAACCGTTATATAGTATTACTTTATAACGTATAACGTATTATAGTACTACGTAATAACGTACACCGTTATGTAGTATTACGTTATAACGCATAACGTATTATAGTACTACGTTATAACGTACAGCTTTATACAGTATTACGTTATAACGTATAACTTTATATAGTATTACGATTTAACGAATAACGTCATATAGTATTACGTTACGACGTATAACGTTATATAGTATTACGATATAACGTATAACGATATGTAGTATTAAGTTATAACGTATGACGTTATACAGTATTACGTTATAGCGTATAACGTTACATAGTATTACGTTATAACGTATAACGTTATATAGTGTTATGTCATTAAGTATATCGTTATATAGTATTACGATATAACGTATAATGTTATATAGTAATACCTCATAACGTATAACGATATATAGTATTACGTTATATCGTATAACATTATATAGTATTACGTCATAACGTATAACTTTATATAGCATTACGTTTTAACGTATAACGTTATATATAGTATTACGTTATAACGTATAACGTTACATAGTATCACGTTATAACGTATAACGTTATATAGTATTTCGTTATAACGTATAACGATATATAGTATTACGTTATATCGTATTACATTATATAGTATTACGTCATAACGTATAACTTTATATAGTATTACGTTTTAACGTATAACGTTATATATAGTATTACGTTATAACGTATAACGTTATATATAGTATTACGTTGTATCGTATATCGTAATATAGTATAACGATATAACGTATAACGGTATATAGTAATACCTCATAACGTAAAAAGATATATAGTATTACGCTATAGCGTATAACGTTATATAGTACTACGTCATAACGTATAACTTTATATAGTATTACGTTTTAACGTATAACGTTATATATAGTATTTGTTTACAACGTATAACGTCATATAGTATTACGTTACGACGTATAACGTTATATAGTATTACGATATAACGTATAACGATATGTAGTGTTAAGTTATAACGTATGACGTTATACGGTATTACGTTATAGCGTATAACGTTACATAGTATTACGTTATAACGTATAACGTTATATAGTGTTATGTCATTAAGTATATCGTTATATAGTATTACGATATAACGTATAATGTTATATAGTAATACCTCATAACGTATAACGATATATAGTATTACGTTATATCGTATAACATTATATAGTATTACGTCATAACGTATAACTTTATATAGCATTACGGTTTAACGTATAACGTTATATATAGTATTACGTTATAACGTATAACGTTACATAGTATCACGTTATAACGTATAACGTTATATTGTGTTATGTCATTAAGTATATCGTTATACAGTATTACGTTATAACGTATAACGTTATATATAGTAATATGTTATAACGTATAACTTTATATAGTATTACGTTTTAACGTATAACGTTATATATAGTATTTGTTTACAACGTATAACGTCATATAGTATTACGTTACGACGTATAACATTATATAGTATTACGATATAACGTATAACGACATGAAGTATTAAGTTATAACGTATGACGTTATACAGTATTACGTTATAGCGTATAACGTTACATAGTATTACGTGATAACGTATAACGTTATATAGTGTTATGTCATTAAGTATATCGTTATATAGTATTACGATATAACGTATAATGTTATATAGTAATACCTCATAACGTATAACGATATATAGTATTACGTTATATCGTATAACATTATATAGTATTACGTTATAACGTATAACGTTATATATAGTATTACGTTATAACGTATAACGATATATATAGTATTGCGTTATATCGTATAACGTTATATAGTATTACGTTATAACGTATAACGCTACATAGTATTACGTTATAACGTATAACGTTATATAGTGTTATGTCATTAAGTATATCTTTATACAGTATTACAATATAATGCATAACGTTACATAGTATCACGTTATAATGTATAACGTTATATTGTGTTATGTCATTAAGTATATCGTTATACAGTATTACGTTATAACGTTTAACGTTATATAGTATTTGTTTACAACGTATAACGTCATATAGTATTACGTTACGCCGTATAACGTTATATAGTATTACGATATAACGTATAACGATATGTAGTAATAAGTTATAACGTATAACGTTATACAGTATTACGTTATAAAGTATAACTTTATACAGTATTACGTTTCAACGTATAACGTTATATATAGTATTACGTTATAACGTTTAACGTTACATAGTATCACGTTATAACGTAAAACGTTATATTGTGTTATGTCATTAAGTATATCGTTATACAGTATTACGTTATAACGTATAACGTTATATATAGTATTACGTTATAACGTTTAACGTTATATTGTGTTATGTCATTAAGTATATCGTTATACAGTATTACGTTATAACGTATAACATTATATATAGTATTACGTTATATCGTATAACGTTATATAGTATTACGTTACGACGTATAACGTTATATAGTATTACGATATAACGTATAACGATATGTAGTATTAAGTTATAACGTATAACGTTATACAGTATTACGTTATAGCGTATAACGTTATATAGTATTACGTTATAACGTATAACTTTATACAGTATTACGTTATAGCGTATAACGTTATATAGTGTTACGTTATAACGTATAACTTTATACAGTATTACGTTATAGCGTATAACGTTATATAGTGTTACGTTATAACGTATAACTTTATACAATATTACGTTATAACGTATAACATTATATATAGTATTACGTTATATCGTATAACGTTATATAGTATTACGTTAATAAGGATAACTTTATACAGTATTACGTTTTAACGTATAACGTTATATATAGTATTACGTTATAACGTTTAACGTTACATAGTATCACGTTATAACGTAAAACGTTATATTGTGTTATGTCATTAAGTATATCGTTATACAGTATTACGTTATAACGTATAACGTTATATATAGTACTACGTTATAACGTTTAACGTTACATAGTATCACGTTATAACGTATAACGTTATATTGTGTTATGTCATTAAGTATATCGTTATACAGTATTACGTTATAACGTATAACATTATATATAGTATTACGTTATATCGTATAACGTTATATAGTATTACGTTACGACGTATAACGTTATATAGTATTACGATATAACGTATAAAGATATGTAGTATTAAGTTATAACGTATAACGTTATACAGTATTACGTTATAGCGTATAACGTTATATAGTATTACGTTATAACGTATAACTTTATACAGTATTACGTTATAGCGTATAACGTTATATAGTGTTACGTTATAACGTATAACTTTATACAATATTACGTTATAACGTATAACGTTATATATAGTATTACGTTATATCGTATAACGTTATATAGTATTACGTTATAACGTATAACGGTATATAGTAATACCTGATAACGTATAACGATATATAGTATTGCGTAATAACGTATAACGGTTATATAGTATTACGTTATAACGAATAACGTATTATAGTACTACGTTATAACGTACAGCGTTATGTAGTATTACGTTATAACGTATAACGTTACATAGTATCACGATATAACGTATAACGTTATATTGAGTTATGTCATTAAGTATATCGTTATACAGTACTACGTTATGACGTATAACGTTATATATAGTCTTACGTTATAACGTATAACGTTATATGGTATTACTGTATAACGTGTAACGTTATGTAGTATTACGTTATAACGCATAACGTTATACAGTATTACGTTATAGCGTATAACGTTATATAGTATTACGTTATAACGTATAACATTATACAGTATTACGTTTTAACGAATAACGTTATATATAGTATTACGTTATAACGTGTAACGTTACATAGTATCACGTTATAACGTGAAGCGTTATATTGTGTTATGTCATTAAGTATATCGTTATACAGTATTACGTTATAACGTATAACGTTATATATAGTATTACGTTATATCGTATAACGATATATAGTATTACGTTATAACGTATAACGGTATATAGTAATACCTGATAACGTATAACGATATATAGTATTGCGTAATAACGTATAACCGTTATATAGTATTACTTTATAACGTATAACGTATTATAGTACTACGTAATAACGTACACCGTTATGTAGTATTACGTTATAACGCATAACGTATTATAGTACTACGTTATAACGTACAGCTTTATACAGTATTACGTTATAACGTATAACTTTATATAGTATTACGATTTAACGAATAACGTCATATAGTATTACGTTACGACGTATAACGTTATATAGTATTACGATATAACGTATAACGATATGTAGTATTAAGTTATAACGTATGACGTTATACAGTATTACGTTATAGCGTATAACGTTACATAGTATTACGTTATAACGTATAACGTTATATAGTGTTATGTCATTAAGTATATCGTTATATAGTATTACGATATAACGTATAATGTTATATAGTAATACCTCATAACGTATAACGATATATAGTATTACGTTATATCGTATAACATTATATAGTATTACGTCATAACGTATAACTTTATATAGCATTACGTTTTAACGTATAACGTTATATATAGTATTACGTTATAACGTATAACGTTACATAGTATCACGTTATAACGTATAACGTTATATAGTATTTCGTTATAACGTATAACGATATATAGTATTACGTTATATCGTATTACATTATATAGTATTACGTCATAACGTATAACTTTATATAGTATTACGTTTTAACGTATAACGTTATATATAGTATTACGTTATAACGTATAACGTTATATATAGTATTACGTTGTATCGTATATCGTAATATAGTATAACGATATAACGTATAACGGTATATAGTAATACCTCATAACGTAAAAAGATATATAGGATTACGCTATAGCGTATAACGTTATATAGTACTACGTCATAACGTATAACTTTATATAGTATTACGTTTTAACGTATAACGTTATATATAGTATTTGTTTACAACGTATAACGTCATATAGTATTACGTTACGACGTATAACGTTATATAGTATTACGATATAACGTATAACGATATGTAGTGTTAAGTTATAACGTATGACGTTATACGGTATTACGTTATAGCGTATAACGTTACATAGTATTACGTTATAACGTATAACGTTATATAGTGTTATGTCATTAAGTATATCGTTATATAGTATTACGATATAACGTATAATGTTATATAGTAATACCTCATAACGTATAACGATATATAGTATTACGTTATATCGTATAACATTATATAGTATTACGTCATAACGTATAACTTTATATAGCATTACGGTTTAACGTATAACGTTATATATAGTATTACGTTATAACGTATAACGTTACATAGTATCACGTTATAACGTATAACGTTATATTGTGTTATGTCATTAAGTATATCGTTATACAGTATTACGTTATAACGTATAACGTTATATATAGTAATATGTTATAACGTATAACTTTATATAGTATTACGTTTTAACGTATAACGTTATATATAGTATTTGTTTACAACGTATAACGTCATATAGTATTACGTTACGACGTATAACATTATATAGTATTACGATATAACGTATAACGACATGAAGTATTAAGTTATAACGTATGACGTTATACAGTATTACGTTATAGCGTATAACGTTACATAGTATTACGTTATAACGTATAACGTTATATAGTGTTATGTCATTAAGTATATCGTTATATAGTATTACGATATAACGTATAATGTTATATAGTAATACCTCATAACGTATAACGATATATAGTATTACGTTATATCGTATAACATTATATAGTATTACGTTATAACGTATAACGTTATATATAGTATTACGTTATAACGTATAACGTTATATATAGTATTACGTTATAACGTATAACGATATATATAGTATTGCGTTATATCGTATAACGTTATATAGTATTACGTTATAACGTATAACGCTACATAGTATTACGTTATAACGTATAACGTTATATAGTGTTATGTCATTAAGTATATCTTTATACAGTATTACAATATAATGCATAACGTTACATAGTATCACGTTATAATGTATAACGTTATATTGTGTTATGTCATTAAGTATATCGTTATACAGTATTACGTTATAACGTTTAACGTTATATAGTATTTGTTTACAACGTATAACGTCATATAGTATTACGTTACGCCGTATAACGTTATATAGTATTACGATATAACGTATAACGATATGTAGTATTAAGTTATAACGTATAACGTTATACAGTATTACGTTATAAAGTATAACTTTATACAGTATTACGTTTCAACGTATAACGTTATATATAGTATTACGTTATAACGTTTAACGTTACATAGTATCACGTTATAACGTAAAACGTTATATTGTGTTATGTCATTAAGTATATCGTTATACAGTATTACGTTATAACGTATAACGTTATATATAGTATTACGTTATAACGTTTAACGTTACATAGTATCACGTTATAACGTATAACGTTATATTGTGTTATGTCATTAAGTATATCGTTATACAGTATTACGTTATAACGTATAACTTTATACAGTATTACGTTTTAACGTTTAACGTTACATAGTATCACGTTATAACGTATAACGTTATATTGTGTTATGTCATTAAGTATATCGTTATACAGTATTACGTTATAACGTATAACATTATATATAGTATTACGTTATATAGTATAACGTTATATAGTATTACGTTACGACGTATAACGTTATATAGTATTACGATATAACGTATAACGATATGTAGTATTAAGTTATAACGTATAACGTTATACAGTATTACGTTATAGCGTATAACGTTATATAGTATTACGTTATATCGTATAACGTTATATAGTATTACGTTAATAAGGATAACTTTATACAGTATTACGTTTTAACGTATAACGTTATATATAGTATTACGTTATAACGTTTAACGTTACATAGTATCACGTTATAACGTAAAACGTTATATTGTGTTATGTCATTAAGTATATCGTTATACAGTATTACGTTATAACGTATAACGTTATATATAGTACTACGTTATAACGTTTAACGTTACATAGTATCACGTTATAACGTATAACGTTATATTGTGTTATGTCATTAAGTATATCGTTATACAGTATTACGTTATAACGTATAACATTATATATAGTATTACGTTATATCGTATAACGTTATATAGTATTACGTTACGACGTATAACGTTATATAGTATTACGATATAACGTATAACGATATGTAGTATTAAGTTATAACGTATAACGTTATATAGTGTTACGTTATAACGTATAACTTTATACAGTATTACGTTATAGCGTATAACGTTATATAGTGTTACGTTATAACGTATAACTTTATACAATATTACGTTATAACGTATAACATTATATATAGTATTACGTTATATCGTATAACGTTATATAGTATTACGTTAATAAGGATAACTTTATACAGTATTACGTTTTAACGTATAACGTTATATATAGTATTACGTTATAACGTTTAACGTTACATAGTATCACGTTATAACGTAAAACGTTATATTGTGTTATGTCATTAAGTATATCGTTATACAGTATTACGTTATAACGTATAACGTTATATATAGTACTACGTTATAACGTTTAACGTTACATAGTATCACGTTATAACGTATAACGTTATATTGTGTTATGTCATTAAGTATATCGTTATACAGTATTACGTTATAACGTATAACATTATATATAGTATTACGTTATATCGTATAACGTTATATAGTATTACGTTACGACGTATAACGTTATATAGTATTACGATATAACGTATAACGATATGTAGTATTAAGTTATAACGTATAACGTTATACAGTATTACGTTATAGCGTATAACGTTATATAGTATTACGTTATAACGTATAACTTTATACAGTATTACGTTATAGCGTATAACGTTATATAGTGTTACGTTATAACGTATAACTTTATACAATATTACGTTATAACGTATAACGTTATATATAGTATTACGTTATATCGTATAACGTTATATAGTATTACGTTATAACGTATAACGGTATATAGTAATACCTGATAACGTATAACGATATATAGTATTGCGTAATAACGTATAACGGTTATATAGTATTACGTTATAACGAATAACGTATTATAGTACTACGTTATAACGTACAGCGTTATGTAGTATTACGTTATAACGTATAACGTTACATAGTATCACGATATAACGTATAACGTTATATTGAGTTATGTCATTAAGTATATCGTTATACAGTACTACGTTATGACGTATAACGTTATATATAGTCTTACGTTATAACGTATAACGTTATATAGTATTACTGTATAACGTGTAACGTTATGTAGTATTACGTTATAACGCATAACGTATTATAGTACTACGTTATAACGTACAGCTTTATACAGTATTACGTTATAACGTATAACTTTATATAGTATTACGATTTAACGTATAACGTTATATATAGTATTACGTTATAACGTATAACGTTACATAGTATCACGATATAACGTATAACGTATTATAGTAGTACGTTATAACGTACAGCGTTATGTAGTATTACGTTATAACGGATAAGGTTACGTAGTATCAAGATATAACGTATAACGTTATATTGTGTTATGTCATTAAGTATATCGTTATACAGTATTACGTTATAACGTATAACGTTATATACAGTCGTACGTTATAACGTATACCGTTATGTAGTATTACTGTATAACGTGTAACGTTATGTAGTATTACGTTATAACGCATAACGTATTATAGTACTACGTTATAACGTACAGCTTTATACAGTATTACGTTATAACGTATAACTTTATATAGTATTACGATTTAACGTATAACGTTATATATAGTATTACGTTATAACGTATAACGTTACATAGTATCACGATATAACGTATAACGTATTATAGTACTACGTTATAACGTACAGCGTTATGTAGTATTACGTTATAACGGATAACGTTACGTAGTATCACGATATAACGTATAACGTTATACAGTATTACGTTTTAACGTATAACGTTATTTATAGTATTACGTTATAACGTTTAACGTTACATAGTATCACGTTATAACGTAAAACGTTATATTGTGTTATGTCATTAAGTATATCGTTATACAGTATTACGTTATAACGTATAACGTTATATATAGTACTACGTTATAACGTTTAACGTTACATAGTATCACGTTATAACGTATAACGTTATATTGTGTTATGTCATTAAGTATATCGTTATACAGTATTACGTTATAACGTATAACATTATATATAGAATTACGTTATATCGTATAACGTTATATAGTATTACGTTACGACGTATAACGTTATATAGTATTACGATATAACGTATAACGATATGTAGTATTAAGTTATAACGTATAACGT
This sequence comes from Bombus vestalis, assembly GCA_963556215.1. Taxonomy (NCBI): domain Eukaryota; kingdom Metazoa; phylum Arthropoda; class Insecta; order Hymenoptera; family Apidae; genus Bombus; species Bombus vestalis. The sequence continues at coordinate 8,004,357 of OY744578.1, forward strand.
TATACAGTATTACGTTATAGCGTATAACGTTATATAGTATTACGTTATAACGTATAACTTTATACAGTATTACGTTTTAACGCATAACGTTATATATCGTATTACGTTATAACGTTTAACGTTACATAGTATCACGTTATAACGTAAAACGTTATATTGTGTTATGTCATTAAGTATATCGTTATACAGTAATACGTTATAACGTATAACATTATATATAGTACTACGTTATGTCGTATAACGTTATATAGTATTACGTTACGACGTATAACGTTATATAGTATTACGATATAACGTATAACGATATGTAGTATTAAGTTATAACGTATAACGTTATACAGTATTACGTTATAGCGTATAACGTTATATAGTATTACGTTATAACGTATAACTTTATACAGTATTACGTTTTAACGTATAACGTTATATATAGTATTACGTTATATCGTATAACGTTATATAGTATTACGTTATAACGTATAACGGTATATAGTAATACCTGATAACGTATAACGATATATAGTATTGCGTAATAACGTATAACCGTTATATAGTATTACTTTATAACGTATAACGTATTATAGTACTACGTTATAACGTACAGCGTTATGTAGTATTACGTTATAACGTATAACGTTACATAGTATCACGATATAACGTATAACGTTATATTGAGTTATGTCATTAAGTATATCGTTATACAGTATTACGTTATAACGTATAATGTTATATATAGTCTTACGTTATAACGTATAACGTTATATAGTATTACTGTATAACGTGTAACGTTATGTAGTATTACGTTATAACGCATAACGTATTATAGTACTACGTTATAACGTACAGCTTTATACAGTATTACGTTATAACGTATAACCTTATATAGTATTACGATTTAACGTATAACGTTATATATAGTATTACGTTATAACGTATAACGTTACATAGTATCACGATATAACGTATAACGTATTATAGTACTACGTTATAACGTACAGCGTTATGTAGTATTACGCTATAACGGATAACGTTACGTAGTATCACGATATAACGTATAACGTTATATTGTGTTATGTCATTAAGTATATCGTTATACAGTATTACGTTATAACGTATAACGTTATATATAGTCTTACGTTATAACGTATAACGTTATATGGTATTACTGTATAACGTGTAACGTTATGTAGTATTACGTTATAACGCATAACGTTATACAGTATTACGTTATAGCGTATAACGTTATATAGTATTACGTTATAACGTATAACATTATACAGTATTACGTTTTAACGTATAACGTTATGTAGTAACACGCTATAACGCATTACGTTATATAGTATTACGTTATAACTTATAACGTTACGTAGTATCACGCTATAACGTATAACGTTATATGGTATAACGTTATAACGCGATATAACGTATAACGTTATATACTATCAGGTTATAACGTATAACGGTATGTAGTATCACGATATAACGTATTACGTTATATAGTTTTACGTTATAACGTATAACGTTTTGTAGTATTACGTTATACCGTATTACGTTATATAGTATCACGTTATAACGTATAACGTTATGTAGTATCACGCTATAACGCATTACGTTATATAGTATTACGTTATAACTTATAACGTTACGTAGTATCACGCTATAACGTATAACGTTATATGGTATCGCGTTATAACGCGATATAACGTATAACGTTATATAGTATCGCCTTATGACGTATAACGTTATGTAGTATCACGTTATAACGTATAACGTTATATAGTATCACGTTATAACGTATAACGTTTTGTAGTATTACGTTATACCGTATTACGTTATATAGTATCACGTTATAACGTATAACGTTATGTAGTATCACGCTATAACGTATTACGTTATATAATATTACGTTATAACGTGTAACGTTATATAGTATCACGATATAACGTATAACGTTATGTAGTATCACGTTATAACGTATAACGTTATGTAGTATCACGCTATAACCTACATCGTTATATAGTATCACGTTATAACGTATAACGTTTTGTAGTATTACGTTATACCGTATTACGTTATATAGTATCACGTTATAACGTATAACGTTATGTAGTATCACGCTATAACGTACAACGTTATATGGTATCACGTTATAACGTATAACGTTATATAGTATCACGATATAACGTATAACGTTATGTAGTACCACGTTATAACGTATAACGTTATGTAGTATCACGCTATAACCTACATCGTTATATAGTATCGCGTTATAACGTATAACGTTATATAGTATCACGATATAACGTATAACGTTATGTAGTATCACGTTATAACGTATAACGTTATGTAGTATCACGCTATAACCTACATCGTTATATAGTATTACGTTATAACGTATAACGTTATATGGTATCACGTTATAACGCGATATAACGTATAACGCTTTATACTATCAGGTTATAACGTATAACGGTATGTAGTATCACGATATAACGTATTACGTTATATAGTTTTACGTTATAACGTATAACGTTATATAGTATCACGTTATAACGTACTATGTTATACAGCATTACGTTATATAGTATCACGTTATAACGTATAACGTTACGTAGTATCACGCTATAACGTATAACGTTATATGGTATCGCGTTATAACGCGATATAACGTATAACGTTATATAGTATCGCCTTATGACGTATAACGTTATGTAGTATCACGTTATAACGTATAACGTTATATAGTATCACGTTATAACGTATAACGTTATGTAGTATCACGTTATAACGTATAACGTTATGTAGTATCACGTCATAACGTATAACGTTATGTAGTATCACGCTATAACGTATTATGTTATACAGCATTACGTTATAACGTATAACGTTATGTAGTATCACGTCATAACGTCTAACGTTATATAGTATCACGTTATAACGTATAACGTTATGTAGTATCACGCTATAACGTACAACGTTATATAGTATCACGTTATAACGTATAACGTTGTATAGTATCACGTTATAACATGTAACGTTATGAAGTATCACGTTATAACGTATAACGTTATGTTGTATCACGCTATAACGTATTACGTTATTTAGTATTACGTTATAACGTATCACGTTATAACGTGTAACGTTATATAGCATCACGTAATAACATATAACGTTATGTAGTATCACGTTATAACGTATAACGTTATGTAGTATCACGTTATAACGTATAACGTTATGTAGTATCACGTCATAACGTATAACGTTATGTAGTATCACGCTATAACGTATTATGTTATACAGCATTACGTTATATAGTATTACGTTATAACGTATAACGTTATATAGTATCACGTTATAACATATAACGTTATGTAGTATCACGCTATAACGTACAACGTTATATCGTATCACGTTATAACGTATAACGTTATATAGTATCACGTTATAACATATAACGTTATGTAGTATCACGTTATAACGTATAACGTTATATAGCATCGCGTTATAACGTATAACGTTATGTAGTATCACGCTATAACGTACAACGTTATATGGTATCACATTATAACGTATAACGTTAAATAGTATCACGTTATGACGTATAACGTTATATTGTATCACGTTATATAGTATCACGTCATAACGTATAACGTTATATAGTATCGCGTTATAACGTATAACGTTATATAGCATCACGTTATAACATATAACGTTATGTAGTATCACGCTATTACGTACAACGTTATATGGTATCACCTTATAACGTATAACGTTATATAGTATCACGTTATAACGTATAACGTTATGTAGTATCACGTCATAACGTATAACGTTATGTAGTATCACGCTATAACGTATTATGTTATACAGCATTACGTTATATAGTATTACGTTATAACGTATAACGTTATATAGTATCACGTTATAACATATAACGTTATGTAGTATCACGCTATAACGTACAACGTTATATCGTATCACGTTATAACGTATAACGTTATATAGTATCACGTTATGACGTATAACGTTATATTGTATCACGTTATATAGTATCACGTCATAACGTATAACGTTATATAGTATCGCGTTATAACGTATAACGTTATATAGCATCACGTTATAACATATAACGTTATGTAGTATCACGCTATTACGTACAACGTTATATGGTATCACCTTATAACGTATAACGTTATATAGTATCACGTTATAACGTATAACGTTATGTAGCATCGCGTTATAACGTGTAACGTTATATAGCATCACGTAATAACATATAACGTTATGTAGTATCACGTTATAACGTATAACGTTATGTAGTATCACGTCATAACGTATAACGTTATGTAGTATCACGCTATAACGTATTATGTTATACAGCATTACGTTATATAGTATTACGTTATAACGTATAACGTTATATAGTATCACGTTATAACATATAACGTTATGTAGTATCACGCTATAACGTACAACGTTATATCGTATCACGTTATAACGTATAACGTTATATAGTATCACGTTATAACATATAACGTTATGTAGTATCACGTTATAACGTATAACGTTATATAGCATCGCGTTATAACGTATAACGTTATGTAGTATCACGCTATAACGTACAACGTTATATGGTATCACGTTATAACGTATAACGTTAAATAGTATCACGTTATGACGTATAACGTTATATTGTATCACGTTATATAGTATCACGTCATAACGTATAACGTTATATAGTATCGCGTTATAACGTATAACGTTATATAGCATCACGTTATAACATATAACGTTATGTAGTATCACGCTATTACGTACAACGTTATATGGTATCACCTTATAACGTATAACGTTATATAGTATCACGTTATAACGTATAACGTTATGTAGTATCACGTCATAACGTGTAACGTTATGTAGTATCACGCTATAACGTATTATGTTATACAGCATTACGTTATATAGTATTACGTTATAACGTATAACGTTATATATTATCACGTTATAACATATAACGTTATGTAGTATCACGCTATAACGTACAACGTTATATCGTATCACGTTATAACGTATAACGTTATATAGTATCACGTTATAACATATAACGTTATGTAGTATCACGTTATAACGTATAACGTTATATAGCATCGCGTTATAACGTATAACGTTATGTAGTATCACGCTATAACGTACAACGTTATATGGTATCACGTTATAACGTATAACGTTAAATAGTATCACGTTATGACGTATAACGTTATATTGTATCACGTTATATAGTATCACGTCATAACGTATAACGTTATATAGTATCGCGTTATAACGTATAACGTTATATAGCATCACGTTATAACATATAACGTTATGTAGTATCACGCTATTACGTACAACGTTATATGGTATCACCTTATAACGTATAACGTTATATAGTATCACGTTATAACGTATAACGTTATGTAGCATCGCGTTATAACGTGTAACGTTATATAGTATCACGTTATAACGTATAACATTATATAGTATCACGTTATAACATATAACGTTATGTAGTATCACGCTATAACGTATAACGTTATGTAGTGTCACGTTATAACGTATAACGTTATGACGTATCACGTCATAACGTATAACGTTATGTAGTATCACGCTATAACGTATAACGTTATATAGTATCACGTTATAACATATAACATTATATAGTATCGCGTTATAACGTATAACGTTATATAGTAACGCGTTATAACGTATAACGTTATATAGTATCACGTTATAACGTGTAACGCTATATAGCATCACGTAATAACATATAACGTTATGTAGTATCACGTTATAACGTATAACGTTATGTAGTATCACGTCATAACGTATAACGTTATGTAGTATCACGCTATAACGTATAACGTTATATAGTATCACGTTATAACATATAACGTTATATAGATTCACGTTATAACGTACAACGTTATGTAGTATCACGCTATAACGTACAACGTTATATAGTATCACGTTATAACGTATAACGTTATATAGTATCAGGTTATAACATATAACGTTATGTAGTATCACGTTATAACGTATAACGATATATAGCATCGCGTTATAACATATAACGTTATGTAGTATCACGCTATAACGTACAACGTTATATAGTATCGCCTTATAACGTATAACGTTATATAGTATCACGTTATAACGTATACCATTATATAGTATCACGTTATAACATATAACGTTATGAAGTATCACGCTATAACGTACAACGTTATATAGTATCGCGTTATAACGTATAACGTTATATAGTATCACGTTATAACGTATAACATTATATAGTATCGCGTTATAACATATAACGTTATGTAGTATCACGCTATAACGTATAACGTTATGTAGTATCACGTTATAACGTATAACGTTATGTAGTATCACGTCATAACGTATAACGTTATGTAGTATCACGCTATAACGTATAACGTTATATAGTATCACGTTATAACATATAACGTTATATAGTATCACGTTATAACATATAACGTTATGTAGTATCACGCTATAACGTACAACGTTATATAGTATCACGTTATAACGTATAACGTTATATAGTATCACGTTATAACATATAACGTTATGTAGTATCACGTTATAACGCATTACGTTATATAGTATTATGTTATAACTTATAACGTTACGTAGTATCACGCTATAACGTATAACGTTATGTAGTATCACGTCATAACGTATAACGTTATGTGGTATCACGTTATAACGCATTACGTTATATAGTATTATGTTATAACTTATAACGTTACGTAGTATCACGCTATAACGTATAACGTTATGTAGTATCACGTCATAACGTATAACGTTATATAGCATCGCGTTATAACGTATAACGTTATGTAGTATCACGCTATAACGTACAACGTTATATGGTATCACGTTATAACCCGATGTAACGTATAACGTTATATACTATCAGGTTATAACGTATAACGGTATGTAGTATCACGATATAACGTATTACGTTATATAGTTTTATGTTATAAAGTATAACGTTTTGTAGTATTACGTTATACCGTATTACGTTATATAGTATCACGTTATAACGTATAACGTTATGTAGTATCACGCTATAACGTACAACGTTATATAGTATCACGTTATAACGTATAACGTTATATAGTATCACGTTATAACATATAACGTTATGTAGTATCACGTTATAACGCATTACGTTATATAGTATTATGTTATAACTTATAACGTTACGTAGTATCACGCTATAACGTATAACGTTATGTAGTATCACGTCATAACGTATAACGTTATGTAGTATCACGTTATAACGCATTACGTTATATAGTATTATGTTATAACTTATAACGTTACGTAGTATCACGCTATAACGTATAACGTTATGTAGTATCACGTCATAACGTATAACGTTATATAGCATCGCGTTATAACGTATAACGTTATGTAGTATCACGCTATAACGTACAACGTTATATGGTATCACGTTATAACCCGATGTAACGTATAACGTTATATACTATCAGGTTATAACGTATAACGGTATGTAGTATCACGATATAACGTATTACGTTATATAGTTTTATGTTATAAAGTATAACGTTTTGTAGTATTACGTTATACCGTATTACGTTATATAGTATCACGTTATAACGTATAACGTTATGTAGTATCACGCTATAACGCATTACGTTATATAGTATTATGTTATAACTTATAACGTTACGTAGTATCACGCTATAACGTATAACGTTATATGGTATCACGTTATAACGCGATATAACGTATAACGTTATATAGTATCAGGTTATAACGTATAACGGTATGTAGTATCACGATATAACGTATTACGTTATATAGTTTTACGTTATAACGTATAACGTTTTGTAGTATTACGTTATACCGTATTACGTTATATAGTATCACGTTATAACGTATAACGTTATGTAGTATCACGTTATAACGCATTACGTTATATAGTATTACGTTATAACTTATAACGTTACGTAGTATCACGCTATAACGTATAACGTTATATGGTATCGCGTTATAACGCGATATAACGTATAACGTTATATAGTATCGCCTTATGACGTATAACGTTATGTAGTATCACGTTATAACGTATAACGTTATATAGTATCACGTTATAACGTATAACGTTTTGTAGTATTACGTTATACCGTATTACGTTATATAGTATCACGTTATAACGTATAACGTTTTGTAGTATTACGTTATACCGTATTACGTTATATAGTATCACGTTATAACGTATAACGTTATGTAGTATCACGCTATAACGTACAACGTTATATGGTATCACGTTATAACGTATAACGTTATATAGTATCACGATATAACGTATAACGTTATGTAGTATCACGTTATAACGTATAACGTTATGTAGGATCACGCTATAACCTACATCGTTATATAGTATCGCGTTATAACGTATAACGTTATATAGTATCACGATATAACGTATAACGTTATGTAGTATCACGTTATAACGTATAACGTTATGTAGTATCACGCTATAACCTACATCGTTATATAGTATTACGTTATAACGTATAACGTTATATGGTATCACGTTATAACGCGATATAACGTATAACGTTATATACTATCAGGTTATAACGTATAACGGTATGTAGTATTACGATATAACGTATTACGTTATATAGTTTTACGTTATAACGTATAACGTTATATAGTATCACGTTATAACGTATTATGTTATACAGCATTACGTTATATAGTATTACGTTATAACGTATAACGTTATATAGTATCACGTTATAACGTGTAACGTTATATAGCATCACGTAATAACATATAACGTTATGTAGTATCACGTTATAACGTATAACGTTATGTAGTATCACGTCATAACGTATAACGTTATGTAGTATCACGCTATAACGTATTATGTTATACAGCATTACGTTATAACGTATAACGTTATGTAGTATCACGTCATAACGTATAACGTTATGTAGTATCACGCTATAACGTACAACGTTATATCGTATCGCGTTATAACGTATAACGTTATATAGTATCACGATATAACGTATAACGTTATGTAGTATCATGTTATAACGTATAACGTTATGTAGTATCACGCTATAACCTACATCGTTATATAGTATTACGTTATAACGTATAACGTTATATGGTATTACGTTATAACGCGATATAACGTATAACGTTATATACTATCAGGTTATAACGTATAACGGTATGTAGTATCACGATATAACGTATTACGTTATATAGTTTTACGTTATAACGTATAACGTTTTGTAGTATTACGTTATACCGTATTACGTTATATAGTATCACGTTATAACGTATAACGTTATGTAGTAACACGCTATAACGCATTACGTTATATAGTATTACGTTATAACTTATAACGTTACGTAGTATCACGCTATAACGTATAACGTTATATGGTATCGCGTTATAACGCGATATAACGTATAACGTTATATAGTATCGCCTTATGACGTATAACGTTATGTAGTATCACGTTATAACGTATAACGTTATATAGTATCACGTTATAACGTATAACGTTTTGTAGTATTACGTTATACCGTATTACGTTATATAGTATCACTTTATAACGTATAACGTTATGTAGTATCACGCTATAACGTATTACGTTATATAATATTACGTTATAACGTGTAACGTTATATAGTATCACGATATAACGTATAACGTTATGTAGTATCACGTTATAACGTATAACGTTATGTAGTATCACGCTATAACCTACATCGTTATATAGTATCGCGTTATAACGTATAACGTTATATAGTATCACGATATAACGCATAACGTTATGTAGTATCACGTTATAACGTATAACGTTATGTAGTATCACGCTATAACCTACATCGTTATATAGTATCACGTTATAACGTATTACGTTATATAGTTTTACGTTATAACGTATAACGTTATATAGTATCACGTTATAACGTACTATGTTATACAGCATTACGTTATATAGTATTACGTTATAACGTATAACGTTATATAGTATCACGTTATAACGTGTAACGTTATATAGCATCACGTAATAACATATAACGTTATGTAGTATCACGTTATAACGTATAACGTTATGTAGTATCACGTTATAACGTATAACGTTATGTAGTATCACGTCATAACGTATAACGTTATGTAGTATCACGCTATACCGTATTATGTTATACAGCATTACGTTATAACGTATAACGTTATGTAGTATCACGTCATAACGTATAACGTTATGTAGTATCACGCTATAACGTATAACGTTATATAGTATCGCGTTATAACGTATAACGTTATATAGTATCGCGTTATAACGTATAACGTGATGTAGTATCACGTCATAACGTATAACGTTATGTAGTATCACGCTATAACGTATAACGTTATATAGTATCGCGTTATAACGTATAACGTTATATAGTATCGCGTTATAACGTATAACGTTATATAGTATCGCGTTATAACGTATAACGTGATGTAGTATCACGTCATAACGTATAACGTTATGTAGTATCACGCTATAACGTATAACGTTATGTAGTATCACGCTATAACGTATTACGTTATTTAGTATTACGTTATAACGTATCACGTTATAACGTGTAACGTTATATAGCATCACGTAATAACATATAACGTTATGTAGTATCACGTTATAACGTATAACCTTATGTAGTATCACGTCATAACGTATAACGTTATGTAGTATCACGCTATAACGTATTATGTTATACAGCATTACGTTATATAGTATAACGTTATAACGTCTAACGTTATATAGTATCACGTTATAACGTATAACGTTATGTAGTATCACGCTATAACGTACAACGTTATATAGTATCACGTTATAACGTATAACGTTGTATAGTATCACGTTATAACATATAACGTTATGAAGTATCACGTTATAACGTATAACGTTATGTAGTATCACGCTATAACGTATTACGTTATTTAGTATTACGTTATAACGTATCACGTTATAACGTGTAACGTTATATAGCATCACGTAATAACATATAACGTTATGTAGTATCACGTTATAACGTATAACGTTATGTAGTATCACGTCATAACGTATAACGTTATGTAGTATCACGCTATAACGTATTATGTTATACAGCATTACGTTATATAGTATTACGTTATAACGTATAACGTTATATGGTATCACGTTATAACATATAACGTTATGTAGTATCACGCTATAACGTACAACGTTATATCGTATCACGTTATAACGTATAACGTTATATAGTATCACGTTATAACATATAACGTTATGTAGTATCACGTAATAACATATAACGTTATGTAGTATCACGTTATAACGTATAACGTTATGTAGTATCACGTCATAACGTATAACGTTATGTAGTATCACGCTATAACGTATAACGTTATATAGTATCACGTTATAACATATAACGTTATATAGTATCACGTTATAACATATAACGTTATATAGTATCGCGTTATAACGTATAACGTTATATAGTAACGCGTTATAACGTATAACGTTATATAGTATCACGTTATAACGTATAACGTTATATAGCATCGCGTTATAACGTATAACGTTATGTAGTATCACGCTATAACGTACAACGTTATATGGTATCACGTTATAACGTATAACGTTAAATAGTATCACGTTATGACGTATAACGTTATATTGTATCACGTTATATAGTATCACGTCATAACGTACAACGTTATATAGTATCGCGTTATAACGTATAACGTTATATAGCATCACGTTATAACATATAACGTTATGTAGTATCACGCTATTACGTACAACGTTATATGGTATCACCTTATAACGTATAACGTTATATAGTATCACGTTATAACGTATAACGTTATGTAGCATCGCGTTATAACGTGTAACGTTATATAGTATCACGTTATAACGTATAACATTATATAGTATCACGTTATAACATATAACGTTATGTAGTATCACGCTATAACGTATAACGTTATGTAGTGTCACGTTATAACGTATAACGTTATGACGTATCACGTCATAACGTATAACGTTATGTAGTATCACGCTATAACGTATAACGTTATATAGTATCACGTTATAACATATAACGTTATATAGTATCGCGTTATAACGTATAACGTTATATAGTAACGCGTTATAACGTATAACGTTATATAGTATCACGTTATAACGTATAACGTTATATAGTATCACGTTATAACATATAACGTTATGTAGTATCACGTTATAACATATAACGTTATATAGCATCGCGTTATAACGTATAACGTTATGTAGTATCACGCTATAACGTACAACGTTATATGGTATCACGTTATAACGTATAACGTTATATAGTATCACGTTATAACGTATAACGTTATATAGTATCGCGTTATAACGTATAACGTTATATAGTATCGCGTTATAACGTATAACGTTATATAGTATCACGTTATAACGTGTAACGTTATATAGCATCACGTAATAACATATAACGTTATGTAGTATCACGTTATAACGTATAACGTTATATAGTATCACGTCATAACGTATAATGTTATGTAGTATCACGCTATAACGTATTATGTTATACAGCATTACGTTATATAGTATTACGTTATAACGTATAACGTTATATAGTATCACGTTATAACATATAACGTTATGTAGTATCACGCTATAACGTACAACGTTATATCGTATCACGTTATAACGTATAACGTTATATAGTATCACGTTATAACATATAACGTTATGTAGTATCACGTTATAACGTATAACGTTATATAGCATCGCGTTATAACGTATAACGTTATGTAGTATCACGCTATAACGTACAACGTTATATGGTATCACGTTATAACGTATAACGTTATATAGTATCACGTTATGACGTATAACGTTATATTGTATGACGTTATAACGTATTATGTTATACAGCATTACGTTATATAGTATTACGTTATAACGTCTAACGTTATATAGTATCACGTTACAACGTATAACGTTATATAGCATCGCGTTATAACGTACAACGTTATATGGTATCACCTTATAACGTATAACGTTATATAGTATCACGTTATAACGTATAACGTTATGTAGTATCACGTTATAACGTATTACGTTATATAGTATTACGTTATAACGTATTACGTTATTCTGTATAACGTTATATAGTATCACGTTATAACGTATAACGTTATATAGTATCACGATATAACGTATAATGTTATGTAGTATCGCGTTATAACGTATAACGTTATATAGTATCACGTTATAACGTATAACGTTATGTAGTATCACGTTATAACTTATAACGTTATATAGTATCACGTTATAACGTATAACGTTAAGTAGTGTCACGCTATAACGTATCAGGTTATGACGTATAACGTTATATAGTATCACGCTATAACGTACAACGTTATATAGTATCACGCTATAACGTACAACGTTATATAGTATCACGTTATAACGTATAACGTTATGTAGTATCACGCTATAACGTACAACGTTATATGGTATCACGTTATAACGTATAACGTTATATAGTATCACGATATAACGTATAACGTTATGTAGTATCACGTTCTAACGTATAACGTTATGTAGTATCACGCTATAACCTACATCGTTATATAGTATCGCGTTATAACGTATAACGTTATATAGTATCACGATATAACGTATAACGTTATGTAGTATCACGTTACAACGTATAACGTTATGTAGTATCACGCTATAACCTACATCGTTATATAGTATTACGTTGTAACGTATAACGTTATATGGTATCACGTTATAACGCGATATAACGTATAACGTTATATACTATCAGGTTATAACGTATAACGGTATGTAGTATCACGATATAACGTATTACGTTATATAGTTTTACGTTATAACGTATAACGTTTTGTAGTATTACGTTATACCGTATTACGTTATATAGTATCACGTTATAACGTATAACGTTATGCAGTATCACGCTATAACGCATTACGTTATATAGTATTACGTTATAACTTATAACGTTACGTAGTATCACGCTATAACGTATAACGTTATATGGTATCACGTTATAACGCGATATAACGTATAACGTTATATACTATCAGGTTATAACGTATAACGGTATGTAGTATCACGATATAACGTATTACGTTATATAGTTTTATGTTATAACGTATAACGTTTTGTAGTATTACGTTATACCGTATTACGTTATATAGTATCACGTTATAATGTATAACGTTATGTAGTATCACGCTATAACGCATTACGTTATATAGTATTATGTTATAACTTATAACGTTACGTAGTATCACGCTATAACGTATAACGTTATATGGTATCGCGTTATAACGCGATATAACGTATAGCGTTATATAGTATCGCCTTATGACGTATAACGTTATGTAGTATCACGTCATAACGTATAACGTTATATAGTATCACGTTATAACGTATAACGTTTTGTAGTATTACGTTATACCGTATTACGTTATATAGTATCACGTTATAACGTATAACGTTATATAGTATTGCGATATAAAGCTTAGCTTTATACAGTTCTACGTTATAACGTATAACGTTATATAGTATTGCGATATAAAGCTTAGCTTTATATAGTTCTACGTTATAACGTTTAATTTTATATACCATATCAGTATAACGTATAATGTTATATATTATTGCGATATAACGTATAACGTTATATAGTATCACGTTTTAACGTATAACGTTATATAGTATTGAGATATAAAGCTTAGCTTTATATAGTTCTACGTTATAACGTATAACGTTATATAGTATCACGTTATAACGTATAACTTTATATAGTATCACGTTATAACGTATGACATTACATAGTATTACGTTATAACGTATAACGTTACATAGTATTACTTTATAGCGTATAACGTTATGTAGTAACACGTTATAACGTATAACGTTATATAGTATTGCGATATAAAGCTTAGCATTATATTGTTCTACGTTATAACGTTTAATTTTTTATATGATACCAGTATAACGTATAATGTTATATATTATTGCGATATAACGTATAACGTTATATAGTATCACGTTATAACGTATAACGTTACATAGTTTCACGTTATAACGTATAACGTTATATAGTATTGAGATATAAAGCTTAGCTATATATAGTTCTACCTTATAACGTATAACGTTACATAGTTTCACGTTATAACGTATAACGTTATATAGTATTGCGATATAAAGCTTAACTTTATATAGTTCTACGTTATAAGGTTTAATTTTATATACCATATCAGTATAACGTATAACGTAATATATTATTGCGATATAACGTATAACGTTATATAGTATCACGTTTTAACGTATGACGCTACATAGCATTACGTTATAACGTATAACGTTATATAGTGTTGCGATATAGAGCTTAGCTTTATATAGTTCTACGTTATAACGTATAACGCTACATTGTATTACGTTATAACGTATAACGTTATACAGTATTGAGATATAAAGCTTAGCTTTATATAGTTCTACGTTATAACGTATAATGTTATATAGTATCACGTTATAACGTATGACATTACATAGTTTTACGTTATAACGTATAACGTTACATAGTAATACTTTATAACGTATAATGTTATGTAGTAACCTTTATTACGTATAACGTTATATAGTATTGCGATATAAAGCTTAGCTTTATATAGTTCTACGTTATAACGTTTAATTTTATATACCATATCAGTATAACGCATAATGTTATATATTATTGCGATATATCGTATAACGTTATATAGTATCACGTTTTAACGTATAACGCTAAATAGTATTACGTTATAATGTATAACGTTATACAGTATTGCGATATAAAGCTTAGCTTTATATAGTTCTACGTTATAACGTTTAATTTTATATACCATAGCAGTATAACGTATAATGTTATATATTATTGCTATATAACGTATTACGTTATATAGTATCACGTTTTAACGTATGACATTACATAGTATTACGTTATAACGTATGATATTACATAGTATTACGTTATACCGTATGACATTACATAGTATTACGTTATAACGTATAACGTTACATAGTATTACTTTATAACGTATAACGTTATGTAGTATCACGTTATAACGTATAACGTTATATAGTATTGCGATATAAAGCTTAGCTTTACATAGTTCTACGTTATAACGTATAACGTTATATAGTATCACGTTATAACGTATGACATTACATAGTTCTACGTTATAACGTATAACGTTATATAATATTACGTTATAACGTATAACGTTAAATAGTATTATGTTATAACGTATATCGTTATGTAGTATTACGCTATAACGTATTACGTTACATAGTATTACGTTATAACGTATAACGTTGCATAGTATCACGTTATAACGTATAACGCTATATAGTATCGCGATATAAAGCTTAGCTTTATATAGTTCTACGTTATAAGGTATAACGCTACATAGTATTACGTTATAACGTATAACGTTACATAGTATTACGTTATAACGTATAGCGTTATGTAGTATCACGTTATAACGTATGACATTACATAGTATTACGTTATAACGTATAACGTTACATAGTATTACGTTATAACGTATAACGTTATATAGTATTGAGATATAAAGCTTAGCTTTATATAGTTCTATGTTATAACGTATAACGTTATATAGTATCACGTTATAACGTATGGCATTACATAGTATTACGTTTTAACGTATAACGTTACATAGTATTACGTTATAACGTATAACGTTACATAGTATTACTTTATAACGTATAACGTTATGTAGTATCACGTTATAACGTATAACGTTATATAGTATTGCGATATAAAGCTTAGCTTTATATAGTTCTACGTTATAACGTATAACGTTATATAGTATCACGTTATAACGTATGACATTACATAGTTCTACGTTATAACGTATAACGTTATATAATATTACGTTATAACGTATAACGTTAAATAGTATTATGTTATAACGTATATCGTTATGTAGTATTACGCTATAACGTATTACGTTACATAGTATTACGTTATAACGTATAACGTTGCATAGTATCACGTTATAACGTATAACGCTATATAGTATCGCGATATAAAGCTTAGCTTTATATAGTTCTACGTTATAAGGTATAACGCTACATAGTATTACGTTATAACGTATAACGTTACATAGTATCACGTTATAACGTATAGCGTTATATAGTACCTCGTTTTAACGTATTACGTTATATAGTATACGTTATAACGTATAACGCTACACAGTATTACGTTAGAACGTATAACGTTATATAGTATCACGTTATAACGTATAACGTTATGTAGTATTACGCTATAACGTATTACGTCATATAGTATCACGCTATAACGTATAACGTTATATAGTATTACGTTATAACGTATAACGTTATATAGTATCACGTTATAACGTATAACGTTATGTAGTATTACGCTATAACGTATTACGTCATATAGTATCACGCTATAACGTATAACGTTACATAGTATTACGTTATAACGTATAACGTTATATAGTATTGAGATATAAAGCTTAGCTTTATATAGTTCTATGTTATAACGTATAACGTTATATAGTATCACGTTATAACGTATGGCATTACATAGTATTACGTTTTAACGTATAACGTTACATAGTATTACGTTATAACGTATAACGTTATATAGTATTACGTTATAACGTATAACGTTATATAGTATTGAGATATAAAGCTTAGCTTTATATAGTTCTATGTTATAACGTATAACGTTATATAGTATCACGTTATAACGTATGGCATTACATAGTATTACGTTATAACGTATAACGTTACATAGTATTACGTTATAACGTATAACGTTATATAGTATTGAGATATAAAGCTTAGCTTTATATAGTTCTATGTTATAACGTATAACGTTATATAGTATCACGTTATAACGTATGGCATTACATAGTATTACGTTTTAACGTATAACGTTACATAGTATTACGTTATAACGTATAACGTTATATAGTATCACGTTATAACGTATAACGTTATGTAGTATTACGCTATAACGTATTACGTTATATAGTATCACGCTATAACGTATAACGTTATATAGTATCACGTTATAACGTATAGCGTTATGTAGTATTACGCTATAACGTATTACGTTACATAGTATTACGTTATAACGTATAACGTTGCATAGTATCACGTTATAACGTATAACGCTATATAGTATCGCGATATAAAGCTTAGCTTTATATAGTTCTACGTTATAAGGTATAACGCTACATAGTATTACGTTATAACGTATAACGTTACATAGTAATACTTTATAACGTATAATGTTATGTAGTAACCTTTATTACGTATAACGTTATATAGTATTGCGATATAAAGCTTAGCTTTATATAGTTCTACGTTATAACGTTTAATTTTATATACCATATCAGTATAACGCATAATGTTATATATTATTGCGATATATCGTATAACGTTATATAGTATCACGTTTTAACGTATAACGCTAAATAGTATTACGTTATAATGTATAACGTTATACAGTATTGCGATATAAAGCTTAGCTTTATATAGTTCTACGTTATAACGTTTAATTTTATATACCATAGCAGTATAACGTATAATGTTATATATTATTGCTATATAACGTATTACGTTATATAGTATCACGTTTTAACGTATGACATTACATAGTATTACGTTATAACGTATGATATTACATAGTATTACGTTTTAACGTATAACGTTACATAGTATTACGTTATAACGTATAGCGTTATGTAGTATCACGTTATAACGTATGACATTACATAGTATTACGTTATAACGTATAACGTTACATAGTATTACGTTATAACGTATAACGTTATATAGTATTGAGATATAAAGCTTAGCTTTATATAGTTCTATGTTATAACGTATAACGTTATATAGTATCACGTTATAACGTATGGCATTACATAGTATTACGTTTTAACGTATAACGTTACATAGTATTACGTTATAACGTATAGCGTTATGTAGTATCACGTTATAACGTATGACATTACATAGTATTACGTTATAACGTATAACGTTACATAGTATTACGTTATAACGTATAACGTTATATAGTATTGAGATATAAAGCTTAGCTTTATATAGTTCTATGTTATAACGTATAACGTTATATAGTATCACGTTATAACGTATGGCATTACATAGTATTACGTTTTAACGTATAACGTTACATAGTATTACGTTATAACGTATAACGTTACATAGTATTACTTTATAACGTATAACGTTATGTAGTATCACGTTATAACGTATAACGTTATATAGTATTGCGATATAAAGCTTAGCTTTATATAGTTCTACGTTATAACGTATAACGTTATATAGTATCACGTTATAACGTATGACATTACATAGTTCTACGTTATAACGTATAACGTTATATAATATTACGTTATAACGTATAACGTTAAATAGTATTATGTTATAACGTATATCGTTATGTAGTATTACGCTATAACGTATTACGTTACATAGTATTACGTTATAACGTATAACGTTGCATAGTATCACGTTATAACGTATAACGCTATATAGTATCGCGATATAAAGCTTAGCTTTATATAGTTCTACGTTATAAGGTATAACGCTACATAGTATTACGTTATAACGTATAACGTTACATAGTATCACGTTATAACGTATAGCGTTATATAGTACCTCGTTTTAACGTATTACGTTATATAGTATACGTTATAACGTATAACGCTACACAGTATTACGTTAGAACGTATAACGTTATATAGTATCACGTTATAACGTATAACGTTATGTAGTATTACGCTATAACGTATTACGTCATATAGTATCACGCTATAACGTATAACGTTATATAGTATTACGTTATAACGTATAACGTTATATAGTATCACGTTATAACGTATAACGTTATGTAGTATTACGCTATAACGTATTACGTCATATAGTATCACGCTATAACGTATAACGTTACATAGTATTACGTTATAACGTATAACGTTATATAGTATTGAGATATAAAGCTTAGCTTTATATAGTTCTATGTTATAACGTATAACGTTATATAGTATCACGTTATAACGTATGGCATTACATAGTATTACGTTTTAACGTATAACGTTACATAGTATTACGTTATAACGTATAACGTTATATAGTATTACGTTATAACGTATAACGTTATATAGTATTGAGATATAAAGCTTAGCTTTATATAGTTCTATGTTATAACGTATAACGTTATATAGTATCACGTTATAACGTATGGCATTACATAGTATTACGTTATAACGTATAACGTTACATAGTATTACGTTATAACGTATAACGTTATATAGTATTGAGATATAAAGCTTAGCTTTATATAGTTCTATGTTATAACGTATAACGTTATATAGTATCACGTTATAACGTATGGCATTACATAGTATTACGTTTTAACGTATAACGTTACATAGTATTACGTTATAACGTATAACGTTATATAGTATCACGTTATAACGTATAACGTTATGTAGTATTACGCTATAACGTATTACGTTATATAGTATCACGCTATAACGTATAACGTTATATAGTATCACGTTATAACGTATAGCGTTATATAGTACCTCGTTATAACGTATAACGTTATGTAGTATTACGCTATAACGTATTACGTCATATAGTATCACGCTATAACGTATAACGTTATATAGTATCACGTTATAACGTAAACGTTATGTAGTATTACGCTATAACGTATTACGTCATATAGTATCACGCTATAACGTATAACGTTATATAGTATTACGTTATAACGTATAACGTTATATAGTATCACGTTATAACGTATAACGTTATGTAGTATTACGCTATAACGTATTACGTCATATAGTATCACGCTATAACGTATAACGTTATATAGTATCACGTTATAACGTAAACGTTATGTAGTATTACGCTATGACGTATTACGTCATATAGTATCACGCTATAACGTATAACGTTATATAGTATTACGTTATAACGAATAACGTTATATAGTATTGAGATATAAAGCTTAGCTTTATATAGTTCTATGTTATAACGTATAACGTTATATAGTATCACGTTATAACGTATGACATTACATAGTATTACGTTTTAACGTATAACGTTACATAGTATCACGTTATAACGTATAGCGTTATATAGTACCTCGTTTTAACGTATTACGTTATATAGTATACGTTATAACGTATAACGTTATATAGTATTGCGATATAAAGCTTAGCTTTATATAGTTCTGCGTTATAACGTATAACGTTATATAGTATCACGTTATAACGTATAACGTTATATAGTATTACGTTATAACGTATAACGTTATATAGTATTGAGATATAAAGGTTAGCTTTATATAGTTCTATGTTATAACGTATAACGTTATACAGTATCACGTTATAACGTATTGCGTTATATAGTACAACGTTTTAACGTATTACGTTATATAGTATAAGTTATAACGTATAACGTTATATAGTATTGCGATATAAAGCTTAGCTTTATATAGTTCTACGTTATAACGTATAACGTTATATAGAATCACGTTATAACGTATGACATTACATAGTATTACGGTATAACGTATAACGTTACATAGTATTACTTTTTAACGTATAACGTTATGTAGTATCACGTTATAACGTATAACGTTAGACAGTATCACGTTATAACGTATAACGCTACATAGTATTACGTTATAACGTATAACGTTATATAGTATTGCGACATAAAGCTTAGCTTTATATAGTTCTACGTTATAACGTATAACGTTATATAGTATCACGTTATAACGTATGACATTACATAGTATTACGCTATAACGTATTACGTCATATAGTATCACGCTATAACGTATAACGTTATATAGTATCACGTTATAACGTATAACGTTATGTAGTATTACGCTATAACGTATTACGATTTATAGTATCACGCTATAACGTATAACGTTATATGGTATCACGTTATAACGTATAGCGTTATATAGTACCTCGTTTTAACGTATTACGTTATATAGTATACGTTATAACGTATAACGTTATATAGTATTGCGATATAAAGCTTAGCTTTATATAGTTCTGCGTTATAACGTATAACGTTATATAGTATCACGTTATAACGTATAACGTTATATAGTATTTCGTAATAACGTATAAAGTTATATAGTATTGAGATATAAAGCTTAGCTTTATATAGTTCTATGTTATAACGTATAACGTTATACAGTATCACGTTATAACGTATAACATTATATAGTATTACGTTATAACGTATAAGGTTATATAGTATTACGTTATAACGTATAACGTTATATAGTATTGCGATATAAAGCTTAGCTTTATATAGTTCTACGTCATAACGTATAACGTTATATAGTATCACGTTATAACGTATAACGTTATGTAGTATTACGCTATAACGTATTACGTCATATAGTATCACGCTATAACGTATAACGTTATATAGTATCACGTTATAACGTAAACGTTATGTAGTATTACGCTATAACGTATTACGTCATATAGTATCACGCTATAACGTATAACGTTATATAGTATTACGTTATAACGTATAACGTTATATAGTATCACGTTATAACGTATAACGTTATGTAGTATTACGCTATAACGTATTACGTCATATAGTATCACGCTATAACGTATAACGTTATATAGTATCACGTTATAACGTATAGCGTTATATAGTACCACGTTTTAACGTGTTACGTTATATAGTATTACTTTTTAACGTATAACGTTATGTAGTATCACGTTATAACGTATAACGTTCGACAGTATCACGTTGTAACGTATAACGTTATATAGTATTACGTTATAACGTATAACGTTATATAGTATTGCGATATAAAGCTTAGCTTTATATAGTTCTACGTTATAACGTATAACGTTATATAGTATCACGTTATAACGTATGACATTACATAGTATTACGTTATAACGTATAACGTTACATAGTATTACTTTTTAACGTATAACGTTATGTAGTATCACGTTATAACGTATAACGTTCGACAGTATCACGTTGTAACGTATAACGTTATATAGTATTACGTTATAACGTATAACGTTATATAGTATTGAGATATAAAGCTTAGCTTTATATAGTTCTATGTTATAACGTATAACGTTATATAGTATCACGTTATAACGTATGACATTACATAGTATTACGTTATAACGTATAACGTTACATAGTATTACGTTATAACGTATAGCGTTATGTAGTATCACGTTATAACGTATAACGTTATATAGTATTGCGATATAAAGCTTAGCTTTATATAGTTCTGCGTTATAACGTATAACGTTATATAGTATCACGTTATAACGTATAACGTTATATAGTATTTCGTAATAACGTATAAAGTTATATAGTATTGAGATATAAAGCTTAGCTTTATATAGTTCTATGTTATAACGT
Organism: Bombus vestalis; assembly: GCA_963556215.1. Lineage (NCBI taxonomy): Eukaryota > Metazoa > Arthropoda > Insecta > Hymenoptera > Apidae > Bombus > Bombus vestalis. Next base: position 8,027,998 of record OY744578.1, read on the forward strand.
ATAACGTTATACAGTATCACGTTATAACGTATAACATTATATAGTATTACGTTATAACGTATAAGGTTATATAGTATTACGTTATAACGTATAACGTTATATAGTATTGCGATATAAAGCTTAGCTTTATATAGTTCTTCGTCATAACGTATAACGTTATATAGTATCACGTTATAACGTATAACGTTATGTAGTATTACGCTATAACGTATTACGTCATATAGTATCACGCTATAACGTATAACGTTATATAGTATCACGTTATAACGTAAACGTTATGTAGTATTACGCTATAACGTATTACGTCATATAGTATCACGCTATAACGTATAACGTTATATAGTATTACGTTATAACGTATAACGTTATATAGTATCACGTTATAACGTATAACGTTATGTAGTATTACGCTATAACGTATTACGTCATATAGTATCACGCTATAACGTATAACGTTATATAGTATCACGTTATAACGTATAGCGTTATATAGTACCACGTTTTAACGTGTTACGTTATATAGTATTACTTTTTAACGTATAACGTTATGTAGTATCACGTTATAACGTATAACGTTCGACAGTATCACGTTGTAACGTATAACGTTATATAGTATTACGTTATAACGTATAACGTTATATAGTATTGCGATATAAAGCTTAGCTTTATATAGTTCTACGTTATAACGTATAACGTTATATAGTATCACGTTATAACGTATGACATTACATAGTATTACGTTATAACGTATAACGTTACATAGTATTACTTTTTAACGTATAACGTTATGTAGTATCACGTTATAACGTATAACGTTCGACAGTATCACGTTGTAACGTATAACGTTATATAGTATTACGTTATAACGTATAACGTTATATAGTATTGAGATATAAAGCTTAGCTTTATATAGTTCTATGTTATAACGTATAACGTTATATAGTATCACGTTATAACGTATGACATTACATAGTATTACGTTATAACGTATAACGTTACATAGTATTACGTTATAACGTATAGCGTTATGTAGTATCACGTTATAACGTATAACGTTATATAGTATTACGTTATAACGTATAACGTTATATAGTATTGAGATATAAAGCTTAGCTTTATATAGTTCTATGTTATAACGTATAACGTTATATAGTATCACGTTATAACGTATGGCATTACATAGTATTACGTTTTAACGTATAACGTTACATAGTATTACGTTATAACGTATAACGTTATATAGTATCACGTTATAACGTATAACGTTATGTAGTATTACGCTATAACGTATTACGTTATATAGTATCACGCTATAACGTATAACGTTATATAGTATCACGTTATAACGTATAGCGTTATATAGTACCTCGTTTTAACGTATTACGTTATATAGTATACGTTATAACGTATAACGCTACATAGTATTACGTTAGAACGTATAACGTTATATAGTATCACGTTATAACGTATAACGTTATGTAGTATTACGCTATAACGTATTACGTCATATAGTATCACGCTATAACGTATAACGTTATATAGTATCACGTTATAACGTAAACGTTATGTAGTATTACGCTATAACGTATTACGTCATATAGTATCACGCTATAACGTATAACGTTATATAGTATTACGTTATAACGTATAACGTTATATAGTATCACGTTATAACGTATAACGTTATGTAGTATTACGCTATAACGTATTACGTCATATAGTATCACGCTATAACGTATAACGTTATATAGTATTACGTTATAACGAATAACGTCATATAGTATTGAGATATAAAGCTTAGCTTTATATAGTTCTATGTTATAACATATAACGTTATATAGTATCACGTTATAACGTATGACATTACATAGTATTACGTTTTAACGTATAACGTTACATAGTATTACGTTATAACGTATAACGTTATATAGTATCACGTTATAACGTATAACGTTATATAGTATCACGTTATAACGTATAACGTTATGTAGTATTACGCTATAACGTATTACGTCATATAGTATCACGCTATAACGTATAACGTTACATAGTATTACGTTATAACGTATAACGTTATATAGTATTGAGATATAAAGCTTAGCTTTATATAGTTCTATGTTATAACGTATAACGTTATATAGTATCACGTTATAACGTATGGCATTACATAGTATTACGTTTTAACGTATAACGTTACATAGTATTACGTTATAACGTATAACGTTATATAGTATTACGTTATAACGTATAACGTTATATAGTATTGAGATATAAAGCTTAGCTTTATATAGTTCTATGTTATAACGTATAACGTTATATAGTATCACGTTATAACGTATGGCATTACATAGTATTACGTTATAACGTATAACGTTACATAGTATTACGTTATAACGTATAACGTTATATAGTATTGAGATATAAAGCTTAGCTTTATATAGTTCTATGTTATAACGTATAACGTTATATAGTATCACGTTATAACGTATGGCATTACATAGTATTACGTTTTAACGTATAACGTTACATAGTATTACGTTATAACGTATAACGTTATATAGTATCACGTTATAACATATAACGTTATGTAGTATTACGCTATAACGTATTACGTTATATAGTATCACGCTATAACGTATAACGTTATATAGTATCACGTTATAACGTATAGCGTTATATAGTACCACGTTATAACGTATAACGTTATGTAGTATTACGCTATAACGTATTACGTCATATAGTATCACGCTATAACGTATAACGTTATATAGTATCACGTTATAACGTAAACGTTATGTAGTATTACGCTATAACGTATTACGTCATATAGTATCACGCTATAACGTATAACGTTATATAGTATTACGTTATAACGTATAACGTTATATAGTATCACGTTATAACGTATAACGTTATGTAGTATTACGCTATAACGTATTACGTCATATAGTATCACGCTATAACGTATAACGTTATATAGTATCACGTTATAACGTAAACGTTATGTAGTATTACGCTATGACGTATTACGTCATATAGTATCACGCTACAACGTATAACGTTATATAGTATTACGTTATAACGAATAACGTTATATAGTATTGAGATATAAAGCTTAGCTTTATATAGTTCTATGTTATAACGTATAACGTTATATAGTATCACGTTATAACGTATGACATTACATAGTATTACGTTTTAACGTATAACGTTACATAGTATCACGTTATAACGTATAGCGTTATATAGTACCTCGTTTTAACGTATTACGTTATATAGTATACGTTATAACGTATAACGTTATATAGTATTGCGATATAAAGCTTAGCTTTATATAGTTCTGCGTTATAACGTATAACGTTATATAGTATCACGTTATAACGTATAACGTTATATAGTATTACGTTATAACGTATAACGTTATATAGTATTGAGATATAAAGGTTAGCTTTATATAGTTCTATGTTATAACGTATAACGTTATACAGTATCACGTTATAACGTATTGCGTTATATAGTACAACGTTTTAACGTATTACGTTATATAGTATAAGTTATAACGTATAACGTTATATAGTATTGCGATATAAAGCTTAGCTTTATATAGTTCTACGTTATAACGTATAACGTTATATAGAATCACGTTATAACGTATGACATTACATAGTATTACGGTATAACGTATAACGTTACATAGTATTACTTTTTAACGTATAACGTTATGTAGTATCACGTTATAACGTATAACGTTAGACAGTATCACGTTATAACGTATAACGCTACATAGTATTACGTTATAACGTATAACGTTATATAGTATTGCGACATAAAGCTTAGCTTTATATAGTTCTACGTTATAACGTATAACGTTATATAGTATCACGTTATAACGTATGACATTACATAGTATTACGCTATAACGTATTACGTCATATAGTATCACGCTATAACGTATAACGTTATATAGTATCACGTTATAACGTATAACGTTATGTAGTATTACGCTATAACGTATTACGATTTATAGTATCACGCTATAACGTATAACGTTATATGGTATCACGTTATAACGTATAGCGTTATATAGTACCTCGTTTTAACGTATAACGTTATATAGTATTGCGATATAAAGCTTAGCTTTATATAGTTCTGCGTTATAACGTATAACGTTATATAGTATCACGTTATAACGTATAACGTTATATAGTATTTCGTAATAACGTATAAGGTTATATAGTATTACGTTATAACGTATAACGTTATATAGTATTGCGATATAGAGCTTAGCTTTATATAGTTCTACGTCATAACGTATAACGTTATATAGTATCACGTTATAACGTATAACGTTATGTAGTATTACGCTATAACGTATTACGTCATATAGTATCACGCTATAACGTATAACGTTATATAGTATCACGTTATAACGTAAACGTTATGTAGTATTACGCTATAACGTATTACGTCATATAGTATCACGCTATAACGTATAACGTTATATAGTATTACGTTATAACGTATAACGTTATATAGTATCACGTTATAACGTATAACGTTATGTAGTATTACGCTATAACGTATTACGTCATATAGTATCACGCTATAACGTATAACGTTATATAGTATCACGTTATAACGTATAGCGTTATATAGTACCACGTTTTAACGTGTTACGTTATATAGTATACCTTATAACGCATAACGTTATGAAGTATTACGTTATAACGTATTACGTTTTATAGTATTACGTTATAACGTATAGCGTTATATAGTATTACGTTATAACGTATAACGTTATATAGTATTGCGATATAAAGCTTAGCTTTATATAGTTCTACGTTATAACGTATAACGTTATATAGTATCACGTTATAACGTATGACATTACATAGTATTACGTTATAACGTATAACGTTACATAGTATTAGTTTTTAACGTATAACGTTATGTAGTATCACGTTATAACGTATAACGTTCGACAGTATCACGTTGTAACGTATAACGTTATATAGTATTACGTTATAACGTATAACGTTATATAGTATTGAGATATAAAGCTTAGCTTTATATAGTTCTATGTTATAACGTATAACGTTATATAGTATCACGTTATAACGTATGACATTACATAGTATTACGTTATAACGTATAACGTTACATAGTATTACGTTATAACGTATAGCGTTATGTAGTATCACGTTATAACGTATAACGTTATATAGTATTACGTTATAACGTATAACGTTATATAGTATTGAGATATAAAGCTTAGCTTTATATAGTTCTATGTTATAACGTATAACGTTATATAGTATCACGTTATAACGTATGGCATTACATAGTATTACGTTTTAACGTATAACGTTACATAGTATTACGTTATAACGTATAACGTTATATAGTATCACGTTATAACGTATAACGTTATGTAGTATTACGCTATAACGTATTACGTTATATAGTATCACGCTATAACGTATAACGTTATATAGTATCACGTTATAACGTATAGCGTTATATAGTACCTCGTTTTAACGTATTACGTTATATAGTATACGTTATAACGTATAACGCTACATAGTATTACGTTAGAACGTATAACGTTATATAGTATCACGTTATAACGTATAACGTTATGTAGTATTACGCTATAACGTATTACGTCATATAGTATCACGCTATAACGTATAACGTTATATAGTATCACGTTATAACGTAAACGTTATGTAGTATTACGCTATAACGTATTACGTCATATAGTATCACGCTATAACGTATAACGTTATATAGTATTACGTTATAACGTATAACGTTATATAGTATCACGTTATAACGTATAACGTTATGTAGTATTACGCTATAACGTATTACGTCATATAGTATCACGCTATAACGTATAACGTTATATAGTATCACGTTATAACGTAAACGTTATGTAGTATTACGCTATGACGTATTACGTCATATAGTATCACGCTATAACGTATAACGTTATATAGTATTACGTTATAACGAATAACGTCATATAGTATTGAGATATAAAGCTTAGCTTTATATAGTTCTATGTTATAACATATAACGTTATATAGTATCACGTTATAACGTATGACATTACATAGTATTACGTTTTAACGTATAACGTTATATAGTATCGCGTTATAACGTATAACGTTATGAAGTATCACGTTATAACGTATAACGTTATGTAGTATCACGCTATAACGTATTACGTTATTTAGTATTACGTTATAACGTATCACGTTATAACGTGTAACGTTATATAGCATCACGTAATAACATATAACGTTATGTAGTATCACGTTATAACGTATAACGTTATGTAGTATCACGTCATAACGTATAACGTTATGTAGTATCACGCTATAACGTATTATGTTATACAGCATTACGTTATATAGTATTACGTTATAACGTATAACGTTATATAGTATCACGTTATAACATATAACGTTATGTAGTATCACGCTATAACGTACAACGTTATATCGTATCACGTTATAACGTATAACGTTATATAGTATCACGTTATAACATATAACGTTATGTAGTATCACGTTATAACGTATAACGTTATATAGCATCGCGTTATAACGTATAACGTTATGTAGTATCACGCTATAACGTACAACGTTATATGGTATCACGTTATAACGTATAACGTTAAATAGTATCACGTTATGACGTATAACGTTATATTGTATCACGTTATATAGTATCACGTCATAACGTATAACGTTATATAGTATCGCGTTATAACGTTTAACGTTATATAGCATCACGTTATAACATATAACGTTATGTAGTATCACGCTATTACGTACAACGTTATATGGTATCACCTTATAACGTACAACGTTATATAGTATCACGTTATAACGTATAACGTTATATAGTATCACGTTATAACGTGTAACGTTATATAGCATCACGTAATAACATATAACGTTATGTAGTATCACGTTATAACGTATAACGTTTTGTAGTATCACGTCATAACGTATAACGTTATGTAGTATCACGCTATAACGTATTATGTTATACAGCATTACGTTATAACGTATAACGTTATGTAGTATCACGTCATAACGTATAACGTTATGTAGTATCACGTCATAACGTATAACGTTATGTAGTATCACGCTATAACGTATAACGTTATATAGTATCGCGTTATAACGTATAACGTTATATAGTATCGCGTTATAACGTATAACGTTATGTAGTATCACGTCATAACGTATAACGTTATGTAGTATCACGCTATAACGTATAACGTTATATAGTATCGCGTTATAACGTATAACGTTATATAGTATCGCGTTATAACGTATAACGTTATAACGTCTAACGTTATATAGTATCACGTTATAACGTATAACGTTATGTAGTATCACGCTATAACGTACAACGTTATATAGTATCACGTTATAACGTATAACGTTGTATAGTATCACGTTATAACGTATAAAGCTATATAGTATCACGTTATGACGTATAACGTTATATAGTATCACGTTATAACATATTATGTTATACAGCATTACGTTATATAGTATTACGTTATAACGTATAACGTTATATAGTATCACGTTATAACGTGTAACGTTATATAGCATCACGTAATAACATATAACGTTATGTAGTATCACGTTATAACGTATAACGTTATGTAGTATCACGTCATAACGTATAACGTTATGTAGTATCACGCTATAACGTATTATGTTATACAGCATTACGTTATAACGTATAACGTTATGTAGTATCACGTCATAACGTATAACGTTATGTAGTATCACGCTATAACGTATAACGTTATATAGTATCGCGTTATAACGTATAACGTTATGTAGTATCACGTCATAACGTATAACGTTATGTAGTATCACGCTATAACGTATTATGTTATACAGCATTACGTTATAACGTATAACGTTATGTAGTATCACGTCATAACGTATAACGTTATGTAGTATCACGCTATAACGTATAACGTTATATAGTATCGCGTTATAACGTATAACGTTATATAGTATCGCGTTATAACGTATAACGTTATGTAGTATCACGTCATAACGTATAACGTTATGTAGTATCACGCTATAACGTATAACGTTATATAGTATCGCGTTATAACGTATAACGTTATATAGTATCGCGTTATAACGTATAACGTTATGTAGTATCACGTCATAACGTATAACGTTATGTAGTATCACGCTATAACGTATAACGTTATATAGTATCGCGTTATAACGTATAACGTTATATAGTATCGCGTTATAACGTATAACGTTATAACGTCTAACGTTATATAGTATCACGTTATAACGTATAACGTTATGTAGTATCACGCTATAACGTACAACGTTATATAGTATCACGTTATAACGTATAACGTTGTATAGTATCACGTTATAACATATAACGTTATGAAGTATCACGTTATAACGTATAACGTTATAACGTCTAACGTTATATAGTATCACGTTATAACGTATAACGTTATGTAGTATCACGCTATAACGTACAACGTTATATAGTATTACGTTATAACGTATAACGTTGTATAGTATCACGTTATAACATATAACGTTATGAAGTATCACGTTATAACGTATAACGTTATGTAGTATCACGCTATAACGTATTACGTTATTTAGTATTACGTTATAACGTATCACGTTATAACGTGTAACGTTATATAGCATCACGTAATAACATATAACGTTATGTAGTATCACGTTATAACGTATAACGTTATGTAGTATCACGTCATAACGTATAACGTTATGTAGTATCACGCTATAACGTATTATGTTATACAGCATTACATTATATAGTATTACGTTATAACGTATAACGTTATATAGTATCACGTTATAACATATAACGTTATAACATATAACGTTATGTAGTATCACGCTATAACGTACAACGTTATATCGTATCACGTTATAACGTATAACGTTATATAGTATCACGTTATAACATATAACGTTATGTAGTATCACGTTATAACGTATAACGTTATATAGCATCGCGTTATAACGTATAACGTTATGTAGTATCACGCTATAATGTACAACGTTATATGGTATCACGTTATAACGTATAACGTTAAATAGTATCACGTTATGACGTATAACGTTATATTGTATCACGTTATATAGTATCACGTCATAACGTATAACGTTATATAGTATCGCGTTATAACGTATAACGTTATATAGCATCACGTTATAACATATAACGTTATGTAGTATCACGCTATTACGTACAACGTTATATGGTATCACCTTATAACGTATAACGTTATATAGTATCACGTTATAACGTATAACGTTATGTAGCATCGCGTTATAACGTGTAACGTTATATAGTATCACGTTATAACGTATAACATTATATAGTATCACGTTATAACATATAACGTTAGGTAGTATCACGCTATAACGTATAACGTTATGTAGTGTCACGTTATAACGTATAACGTTATGACGTATCACGTCATAACGTATAACGTTATGTAGTATCACGCTATAACGTATAACGTTATATAGTATCACGTTATAACATATAACGTTATATAGTATCGCGTTATAACGTATAACGTTATATAGTAACCCGTTATAACGTATAACGTTATATAGTATCACGTTATAACGTGTAACGCTATATAGCATCACGTAATAACATATAACGTTATGTAGTATCACGTTATAACGTATAACATTATATAGTATCACGTTATAACATATAACGTTATGAAGTATCACGCTATAACGTACAACGTTATATAGTATCGCGTTATAACGTATAACGTTATATAGTATCACGTTATAACGTATAACATTATATAGTATCGCGTTATAACATATAACGTTATGTAGTATCACGCTATAACGTATAACGTTATGTAGTATCACGTTATAACGTATAACGTTATGTAGTATCACGTCATAACGTATAACGTTATGTAGTATCACGCTATAACGTATAACGTTATGTAGTATCACGTTATAACATATAACGTTATATAGTATCACGTTATAACATATAACGTTATGTAGTATCACGCTATAACGTACAACGTTATATAGTATCACGTTATAACGTATAACGTTATATAGTATCACGTTATAACATATAACGTTATATAGTATCACGTTATAACGTGTAACGTTATATAGCATCACGTAATAACATATAACGTTATGTAGTATCACGCTATAACGTATTATGTTATACAGCATTACGTTATATAGTATTACTTTATAACGTATAACCTTATATAGTATCACGTTATAACATATAACGTTATGTAGTATCACGCTATAACGTACAACGTTATATCGTATCACGTTATAACGAGTAACGTTATATAGTATCACGTCATAACATATAACGTTATGTAGTATAACGTTAAAACGCATAACGTTATATAGCATCGCGTTATAACGTATAACGTTATGCAGTATCACGCTATAACGTACAACGTTATATGGTATCACGTTATAACGCGATATAACGTATAACGTTATATACTATCAGGTTATAACATATAACGTTATGTAGTATCACGCTATAACGTACAACGTTATATAGTATCGCCTTATAACGTATAACGTTATATAGTATCACGTTATAACGTATAACATTATATAGTATCACGTTATAACATATAACGTTATGAAGTATCACGCTATAACGTACAACGTTATATAGTATCGCGTTATAACGTATAACGTTATATAGTATCACGTTATAACGTATAACATTATATAGTATCGCGTTATAACATATAACGTTATGTAGTATCACGCTATAACGTATAACGTTATGTAGTATCACGTTATAACGTATAACGTTATGTAGTATCACGTCATAACGTATAACGTTATGTAGTATCACGCTATAACGTATAACGTTATATAGTATCACGTTATAACATATAACGTTATATAGTATCACGTTATAACATATAACGTTATGTAGTATCACGCTATAACGTACAACGTTATATAGTATCACGTTATAACGTATAACGTTATATAGTATCACGTTATAACATATAACGTTATATAGTATCACGTTATAACGTGTAACGTTATATAGCATCACGTAATAACATATAACGTTATGTAGTATCACGCTATAACGTATTATGTTATACAGCATTACGTTATATAGTATTACGTTATAACGTATAACGTTATATAGTATCACGTTATAACATATAACGTTATGTAGTATCACGCTATAACGTACAACGTTATATCGTATCACGTTATAACGTATAACGTTATATAGTATCACGTTATAACATATAACGTTATGTAGTATCACGTTATAACGTATAACGTTATATAGCATCGCGTTATAACGTATAACGTTATGTAGTATCACGCTATAATGTACAACGTTATATGGTATCACGTTATAACGTATAACGTTAAATAGTATCACGTTATGACGTATAACGTTATATTGTATCACGTTATATAGTATCACGTCATAACGTATAACGTTATATAGTATCGCGTTATAACGTATAACGTTATATAGCATCACGTTATAACATATAACGTTATGTAGTATCACGCTATTACGTACAACGTTATATGGTATCACCTTATAACGTATAACGTTATATAGTATCACGTTATAACGTATAACGTTATGTAGCATCGCGTTATAACGTGTAACGTTATATAGTATCACGTTATAACGTATAACATTATATAGTATCACGTTATAACATATAACGTTAGGTAGTATCACGCTATAACGTATAACGTTATGTAGTGTCACGTTATAACGTATAACGTTATGACGTATCACGTCATAACGTATAACGTTATGTAGTATCACGCTATAACGTATAACGTTATATAGTATCACGTTATAACATATAACGTTATATAGTATCGCGTTATAACGTATAACGTTATATAGTAACCCGTTATAACGTATAACGTTATATAGTATCACGTTATAACGTGTAACGCTATATAGCATCACGTAATAACATATAACGTTATGTAGTATCACGTTATAACGTATAACATTATATAGTATCACGTTATAACATATAACGTTATGAAGTATCACGCTATAACGTACAACGTTATATAGTATCGCGTTATAACGTATAACGTTATATAGTATCACGTTATAACGTATAACATTATATAGTATCGCGTTATAACATATAACGTTATGTAGTATCACGCTATAACGTATAACGTTATGTAGTATCACGTTATAACGTATAACGTTATGTAGTATCACGTCATAACGTATAACGTTATGTAGTATCACGCTATAACGTATAACGTTATGTAGTATCACGTTATAACATATAACGTTATATAGTATCACGTTATAACATATAACGTTATGTAGTATCACGCTATAACGTACAACGTTATATAGTATCACGTTATAACGTATAACGTTATATAGTATCACGTTATAACATATAACGTTATATAGTATCACGTTATAACGTGTAACGTTATATAGCATCACGTAATAACATATAACGTTATGTAGTATCACGCTATAACGTATTATGTTATACAGCATTACGTTATATAGTATTACTTTATAACGTATAACCTTATATAGTATCACGTTATAACATATAACGTTATGTAGTATCACGCTATAACGTACAACGTTATATCGTATCACGTTATAACGAGTAACGTTATATAGTATCACGTCATAACATATAACGTTATGTAGTATAACGTTAAAACGCATAACGTTATATAGCATCGCGTTATAACGTATAACGTTATGCAGTATCACGCTATAACGTACAACGTTATATGGTATCACGTTATAACGCGATATAACGTATAACGTTATATACTATCAGGTTATAACATATAACGTTATGTAGTATCACGCTATAACGTACAACGTTATATAGTATCGCCTTATAACGTATAACGTTATATAGTATCACGTTATAACGTATAACATTATATAGTATCACGTTATAACATATAACGTTATGAAGTATCACGCTATAACGTACAACGTTATATAGTATCGCGTTATAACGTATAACGTTATATAGTATCACGTTATAACGTATAACATTATATAGTATCGCGTTATAACATATAACGTTATGTAGTATCACGCTATAACGTATAACGTTATGTAGTATCACGTTATAACGTATAACGTTATGTAGTATCACGTCATAACGTATAACGTTATGTAGTATCACGCTATAACGTATAACGTTATATAGTATCACGTTATAACATATAACGTTATATAGTATCACGTTATAGCATATAACGTTATGTAGTATCACGCTATAACGTACAACGTTATATAGTATCACGTTATAACGTATAACGTTATATAGTATCACGTTATAACATATAACGTTATATAGTATCACGTTATAACGTGTAACGTTATATAGCATCACGTAATAACATATAACGTTATGTAGTATCACGCTATAACGTATTATGTTATACAGCATTACGTTATATAGTATTACGTTATAACGTATAACGTTATATAGTATCACGTTATAACATATAACGTTATGTAGTATCACGCTATAACGTACAACGTTATATCGTATCACGTTATAGCGAGTAACGTTATATAGTATCACGTTATAACATATAACGTTATGTAGTATCACGTTAAAACGCATAACGTTATATAGTATCACGTTATAACGTATAACGTTATGTAGTATCACGCTATAACGTATTACGTTATATAATATTACGTTATAACGTGTAACGTTATATAGTATCACGATATAACGTATAACGTTATGTAGTATCACGTTATAACGTATAACGTTATGTAGTATCACGCTATAACCTACATCGTTATATAGTATCGCGTTATAACGTATAACGTTATATAGTATCACGATATAACGTATAACGTTATGTAGTATCACGTTATAACGTATAACGTTATGTAGTATCACGCTATAACCTACATCGTTATATAGTATTACGTTATAACGTATAACGTTATATGGTATCACGTTATAACGCGATATAACGTATAACGTTATATACTATCAGGTTATAACGTATAACGGTATGTAGTATCACGATATAACGTATTACGTAATATAGTTTTACGTTATAACGTATAACGTTTTGTAGTATTACGTTATACCGTATTACGTTATATAGTATCACGTTATAACGTATAACGTTATGTAGTAACACGCTATAACGCATTACGTTATATAGTATTACGTTATAACTTATAACGTTACGTAGTATCACGCTATAACGTATAACGTTATATGGTATCACGTTATAACGCGATATAACGTATAACGTTATATACTATCAGGTTATAACGTATAACGGTATGTAGTATCACGATATAACGTATTACGTTATATAGTTTTACGTTATAACGTATAACGTTTTGTAGTATTACGTTATACCGTATTACGTTATATAGTATCACGTTATAACGTATAACGTTATGTAGTATCACGCTATAACGCATTACGTTATATAGTATTACGTTATAACTTATAAAGTTACGTAGTATCACGCTATAACGTATAACGTTATATGGTATCGCGTTATAACGTATAACGTTATGTAGTATCACGCTATAACCTACATCGTTATATAGTATCACGTTAGAACGTATAACGTTTTGTAGTATTACGTTATACCGTATTACGTTATATAGTATCACGTTATAACGTATAACGTTATGTAGTATCACGCTATAACGTACAACGTTATATGGTATCACGTTATAACGTATAACGTTATATAGTATCACGATATAACGTATAACGTTATGTAGTATCACGTTATAACGTATAACGTTATGTAGTATCACGCTATAACCTACATCGTTATATAGTATCGCGTTATAACGTATAACGTTATATAGTATCACGATATAACGTATAACGTTATGTAGTATCACGTTATAACGTATAACGTTATGTAGTATCACGCTATAACCTACATCGTTATATAGTATTACGTTATAACGTATAACGTTATATGGTATCACGTTATAACGCGATATAACGTATAACGTTATATACTATCAGGTTATAACGTATAACGGTATGTAGTATCACGATATAACGTATTACGTTATATAGTTTTACGTTATAACGTATAACGTTATATAGTATCACGTTATAACGTACTATGTTATACAGGATTACGTTATATAGTATTACGTTATAACGTATAACGTTATATAGTATCACGTTATAACGTGTAACGTTATATAGCATCACGTAATAACATATAACGTTATGTAGTATCACGTTATAACGTATAACGTTATGTAGTATCACGCTATAACCTACATCGTTATATAGTATCGCGTTATAACGTATAACGTTATATAGTATCACGATATAACGTATAACGTTATGTAGTATCACGTTATAACGTATAACGTTATGTAGTATCACGCTATAACCTACATCGTTATATAGTATTACGTTATAACGTACAACGTTATATGGTATCACGTTATAACGCGATATAACGTATAACGTTATATACTATCAGGTTATAACATATAACGTTATGTAGTATCACGCTATAACGTACAACGTTATATAGTATCGCCTTATAACGTATAACGTTATATAGTATCACGTTATAACGTATAACATTATATAGTATCACGTTATAACATATAACGTTATGAAGTATCACGCTATAACGTACAACGTTATATAGTATCGCGTTATAACGTATAACGTTATATAGTATCACGTTATAACGTATAACATTATATAGTATCGCGTTATAACATATAACGTTATGTAGTATCACGCTATAACGTATAACGTTATGTAGTATCACGTTATAACGTATAACGTTATGTAGTATCACGTCATAACGTATAACGTTATGTAGTATCACGCTATAACGTATAACGTTATATAGTATCACGTTATAACATATAACGTTATATAGTATCACGTTATAGCATATAACGTTATGTAGTATCACGCTATAACGTACAACGTTATATAGTATCACGTTATAACGTATAACGTTATATAGTATCACGTTATAACATATAACGTTATATAGTATCACGTTATAACGTGTAACGTTATATAGCATCACGTAATAACATATAACGTTATGTAGTATCACGCTATAACGTATTATGTTATACAGCATTACGTTATATAGTATTACGTTATAACGTATAACGTTATATAGTATCACGTTATAACATATAACGTTATGTAGTATCACGCTATAACGTACAACGTTATATCGTATCACGTTATAGCGAGTTACGTTATATAGTATCACGTTATAACATATAACGTTATGTAGTATCACGTTAAAACGCATAACGTTATATAGTATCACGTTATAACGTATAACGTTATGTAGTATCACGCTATAACGTATTACGTTATATAATATTACGTTATAACGTGTAACGTTATATAGTATCACGATATAACGTATAACGTTATGTAGTATCACGTTATAACGTATAACGTTATGTAGTATCACGCTATAACCTACATCGTTATATAGTATCGCGTTATAACGTATAACGTTATATAGTATCACGATATAACGTATAACGTTATGTAGTATCACGTTATAACGTATAACGTTATGTAGTATCACGCTATAACCTACATCGTTATATAGTATTACGTTATAACGTATAACGTTATATGGTATCACGTTATAACGCGATATAACGTATAACGTTATATACTATCAGGTTATAACGTATAACGGTATGTAGTATCACGATATAACGTATTACGTAATATAGTTTTACGTTATAACGTATAACGTTTTGTAGTATTACGTTATACCGTATTACGTTATATAGTATCACGTTATAACGTATAACGTTATGTAGTAACACGCTATAACGCATTACGTTATATAGTATTACGTTATAACTTATAAAGTTACGTAGTATCACGCTATAACGTATAACGTTATATGGTATCGCGTTATAACGTATAACGTTATGTAGTATCACGCTATAACCTACATCGTTATATAGTATCGCGTTATAACGTATAACGTTATATAGTATCACGATATAACGTATAACGTTATGTAGTATCACGTTATAACGTATAACGTTATGTAGTATCACGCTATAACCTACATCGTTATATAGTATTACGTTATAACGTATAACGTTATATGGTATCACGTTATAACGCGATATAACGTATAACGTTATATACTATCAGGTTATAACGTATAACGGTATGTAGTATCACGATATAACGTATTACGTAATATAGTTTTACGTTATAACGTATAACGTTTTGTAGTATTACGTTATACCGTATTACGTTATATAGTATCACGCTATAACGTACAACGTTATATAGTATCGCCTTATAACGTATAACGTTATATAGTATCACGTTATAACGTATAACATTATATAGTATCACGCTATAACGTATAACGTTATATGGTATCGCGTTATAACGTATAACGTTATGTAGTATCACGCTATAACCTACATCGTTATATAGTATCACGTTAGAACGTATAACGTTTTGTAGTATTACGTTATACCGTATTACGTTATATAGTATCACGTTATAACGTATAACGTTATGTAGTATCACGCTATAACGTACAACGTTATATGGTATCACGTTATAACGTATAACGTTATATAGTATCACGATATAACGTATAACGTTATGTAGTATCACGTTATAACGTATAACGTTATGTAGTATCACGCTATAACCTACATCGTTATATAGTATCGCGTTATAACGTATAACGTTATATAGTATCACGATATAACGTATAACGTTATGTAGTATCACGTTATAACGTATAACGTTATGTAGTATCACGCTATAACCTACATCGTTATATAGTATTACGTTATAACGTATAACGTTATATGGTATCACGTTATAACGCGATATAACGTATAACGTTATATACTATCAGGTTATAACGTATAACGGTATGTAGTATCACGATATAACGTATTACGTTATATAGTTTTACGTTATAACGTATAACGTTATATAGTATCACGTTATAACGTACTATGTTATACAGGATTACGTTATATAGTATTACGTTATAACGTATAACGTTATATAGTATCACGTTATAACGTGTAACGTTATATAGCATCACGTAATAACATATAACGTTATGTAGTATCACGTTATAACGTATAACGTTATGTAGTATCACGTCATAACGTATAACGTTATCTAGTATCACGCTATAACGTATTATGTTATACAGCATTACGTTATAACGTATAACGTTATGTAGTATCACGTCATAACGTATAACGTTATGTAGTATCACGCTATAACGTATAATGTTATATAGTATCGCGTTATAACGTATAACGTTATGTAGTATCACGTCATAACGTATAACGTTATGTAGTATCACGCTATAACGTATAACGTTATATAGTATCGCGTTATAACGTATAACGTTATATAGTATCGCGTTATAACGTATAACGTTATAACGTCTAACGTTATATAGTATCACGTTATAACGTATAACGTTATGTAGTATCACGCTATAACGTACAACGTTATATAGTATCACGTTATAACGTATAACGTTGTATAGTATCACGTTATAACATATAACGTTATGAAGTATCACGTTATAACATATAACGTTATGTAGTATCACGCTATAACGTATTACGTTATTTAGTATTACGTTATAACGTATCACGTTATAACGTGTAACGTTATATAGCATCACGATATAACGTATAACGTTATGTAGTATCACGTTATAACGTATAACGTTATGTAGTATCACGCTATAACCTACATCGTTATATAGTATCGCGTTATAACGTATAACGTTATATAGTATCACGATATAACGTATAACGTTATGTAGTATCACGTTATAACGTATAACGTTATGTAGTATCACGCTATAACCTACATCGTTATATAGTATCACGTTATAACGTATAACGTTTTGTAGTATTACGTTATACCGTATTACGTTATATAGTATCACGTTATAACGTATAACGTTATGTAGTATCACGCTATAACGTACAACGTTATATGGTATCACGTTATAACGTATAACGTTATATAGTATCACGATATAACGTATAACGTTATGTAGTATCACGTTATAACGTATAACGTTATGTAGTATCACGCAATAACCTACATCGTTATATAGTATTACGTTATAACGTATAACGTTATATGGTATCACGTTATAACGCGATATAACGTATAACGTTATATACTATCAGGTTATAACGTATAACGGTATGTAGTATCACGATATAACGTATTACGTTATATAGTTTTACGTTATAACGTATAACGTTATATAGTATCACGTTATAACGTACTATGTTATACAGCATTACGTTATATAGTATTACGTTATAACGTATAACGTTATGTAGTAACACGCTATAACGCATTACGTTATATAGTATTACGTTATAACTTATAACGTTACGTAGTATCACGCTATAACGTATAACGTTATATGGTATCGCGTTATAACGCGATATAACGTATAACGTTATATAGTATCGCCTTATGACGTATAACGTTATATAGTATCGCGTTATAACGTATAACGTTATAACGTCTAACGTTATATAGTATCACGTTATAACGTATAACGTTATGTAGTATCACGTTATAACGTATAACGTTATGTAGTATCACGTCATAACGTATAACGTTATGTAGTATCACGCTATAACGTATTATGTTATACAGCATTACGTTATAACGTATAACGTTATGTAGTATCACGTCATAACGTATAACGTTATGTAGTATCACGCTATAACGTATAACGTTATATAGTATCGCGTTATAACGTATAACGTTATATAGTATCGCGTTATAACGTATAACGTGATGTAGTATCACGTCATAACGTATAACGTTATAACGTCTAACGTTATATAGTATCACGTTATAACGTATAACGTTATGTAGTATCACGCTATAACGTACAACGTTATATAGTATCACGTTATAACGTATAACGTTGTATAGTATCACGTTATAACATATAACGTTATGAAGTATCACGTTATAACGTATAACGTTATGTAGTATCACGCTATAACGTATTACGTTATTTAGTATTACGTTATAACGTATCACGTTATAACGTGTAACGTTATATAGCATCACGTAATAACATATAACGTTATGTAGTATCGCGTTATAACGTATAACGTTATATAGTATCACGTTATAACGTATAACGTTATGTAGTATCACGTTATAACTTATAACGTTATATAGTATCACGTTATAACGTATAACGTTAAGTAGTATCACGTTATAACGTATAACGTTATGTAGTATCACGCTATAACCTACATCGTTATATAGTATTACGTTGTAACGTATAACGTTATATGGTATCACGTTATAACGCGATATAACGTATAACGTTATATACTATCAGGTTATAACGTATAACGTTATATAGTATCACGATATAACGTATTACGTTATATAGTTTTACGTTATAACGTATAACGTTTTGTAGTATTACGTTATACCGTATTACGTTATATAGTATCACGTTATAACGTATAACGTTATGCAGTATCACGCTATAACGCATTACGTTATATAGTATTACGTTATAACTTATAACGTTACGTAGTATCACGCTATAACGTATAACGTTATATGGTGTCACGTTATAACGCGATATAACGTATAACGTTATATACTATCAGGTTATAACGTATAACGGTATGTAGTATCACGATATAACGTATTACGTTATATAGTTTTACGTTATAACGTATAACGTTTTGTAGTATTACGTTATACCGTATTACGTTATATAGTATCACGTTATAACGTATAACGTTATGTAGTATCACGCTATAACGCATTACGTTATATAGTATTATGTTATAACTTATAACGTTACGTAGTATCACGCTATAACGTATAACGTTATATGGTATCGCGTTATAACGCGATATAACGTATAACGTTATATAGTATCGCCTTATGACGTATAACGTTATGTAGTATCACGTCATAACGTATAACGTTATATAGTATCACGTTATAACGTATAACGTTTTGTAGTATTACGTTATACCGTATTACGTTATATAGTATCACGTTATAACGTATAACGTTATATAGTATTGCGATATAAAGCTTAGCTTTATACAGTTCTACGTTATAACGTATAACGTTATATAGTATTGCGATATAAAGCTTGGCTTTATATAGTTCTACGTTATAACGTTTAATTTTATATACCATATCAGTATAACGTATAATGTTATATATTATTGCGATATAACGTATAACGTTATATAGTATCACGTTTTAACGTATAACGTTATATAGTATTGAGATATAAAGCTTAGCTTTATATAGTTCTACGTTATAACGTATAACGTTATATAGTATCACGTTATAACGTATAACTTTATATAGTATCACGTTATAACGTATGACATTACATAGTATTACGTTATAACGTATAACGTTACATAGTATTACTTTATAGCGTATAACGTTATGTAGTAACACGTTATAACGTATAACGTTATATAGTATTGCGATATAAAGCTTAGCATTATATTGTTCTACGTTATAACGTTTAATTTTTTATATGATACCAGTATAACGTATAATGTTATATATTATTGCGATATAACGTATAACGTTATATAGTATCACGTTATAACGTATAACGTTACATAGTTTCACGTTATAACGTATAACGTTATATAGTATTGAGATATAAAGCTTAGCTATATATAGTTCTACCTTATAACGTATAACGTTATATAGTATCACGTTATAACGTATAACGTTATGTAGTATTACGCTATAACGTATTACGTTACATAGTATAACGTTATAACGTATAACGTTATGTAGTATCACGTTATAACGTATAACGTTATATAGTATTGCGATATAAAGCTTAACTTTATATAGTTCTACGTTATAAGGTTTAATTTTATATACCATATCAGTATAACGTATAACGTAATATATTATTGCGATATAACGTATAACGTTATATAGTATCACGTTTTAACGTATAACGCTACATAGCATTACGTTATAACGTATAACGTTATATAGTGTTGCGATATAGAGCTTAGCTTTATATAGTTCTACGTTATAACGTATAACGCTACATTGTATTACGTTATAACGTATAACGTTATACAGTATTGAGATATAAAGCTTAGCTTTATATAGTTCTACGTTATAACGTATAATGATATATAGTATCACGTTATAACGTATGACATTACATAGTTTTACGTTATAACGTATAACGTTACATAGTAATACTTCATAACGTATAATGTTATGTAGTAACCTTTATTACGTATAACGTTATATAGTATTGCGATATAAAGCTTAGCTTTATATAGTTCTACGTTATAACGTTTAATTTTATATACCATATCAGTATAACGCATAATGTTATAAATTATTGCGATATAACGTATAACGTTATATAGTATCACGTTATAACGTATAACGTTACATAGTTTCACTTTATAACGTATAACGTTATATAGTATTGCGATATAAAGCTTAGCTTTATACAGTTCTACGTTATAACGTATAACGTTAAATAGTATTACGTTATAACGCATAACGTTATATAGTATTGAGATATAAAGCTTAGCTTTATATAGTTCTACGTTATAACGTTTAATTTTATATACCATATCAGTATAACGTATAATGTTATATATTATTGCGATATAACGTATAACGTTATATAGTATCACGTTTTAACGTATAACGCTAAATAGTATTACGTTATAATGTATAACGTTATATAGTATTGCGATATAAAGCTTAGCTTTATATAGTTCTACGTTATAACGTTTAATTTTATATACCATAGCAGTATAACGTATAATGTTATATATTATTGCTATATAACGTATTACGTTATATAGTATCACGTTATAACGTATGACATTACATAGTATTACGTTATAACGTATGACATTACATAGTATTACGTTATACCGTATGACATTACATAGTATTACGTTATAACGTATAACGTTACATAGTATTACTTTATAACGTATAACGTTATGTAGTATCACGTTATAACGTATAACGTTATATAGTATCACGTTATAACGTATGACATTACATAGTTCTACGTTATAACGTATAACGTTAAATAGTATTATGTTATAACGTATATCGTTATGTAGTATTACGCTATAACGTATTACGTTACATAGTATTACGTTATAACGTATAACGTTACATAGTATCACGTTATAACGTATAACGCTATATAGTAGCGCGATATAAAGCTTAGCTTTATATAGTTCTACGTTATAAGGTATAACGTTATATAGTATCACGTTATAACGTATGACATTACATAGTTCTACGTTATAACGTAGAACGTTATATAATATTACGTTATAACGTATAACGTTAAATAGTATTATGTTATAGCGTATAACGTTATGCAGTATTACGCTATAACGTATTACGTTACATAATATAACGTTATAACGTATAATGTTATGTAGTATCACGTTATTACGTATAACGTTATATAGTATTGCGATATAAAGCTTAGCTTTATATAGTTCTACGTTATAACGAATAACGCTACATAGTATTACGTTATAACGTATAACGTTATATACTATTGCGATATAAAGCTTAGCTTTATACAGTTCTACGTTATAACGTATAACGTTAAATAGTATCACGTTATAACGTATGACATTACATAGTTCTACGTTATAACGTATAACGTTAAATAGTATTATGTTATAGCGTATAACGTTATGCAGTATTACGCTATAACGTATTACGTTACATAATATAACGTTATAACGTATAATGTTATGTAGTATCACGTTATTACGTATAACGTTATATAGTATTGCGATATAAAGCTTAGCTTTATATAGTTCTACGTTATAACGAATAACGCTACATAGTATTACGTTATAACGTATAACGTTATATACTATTGCGATATAAAGCTTAGCTTTATACAGTTCTACGTTATAACGTATAACGTTAAATAGTATTGCGTTATAACGTATTACGTTATATAGTATTGAGATATAAAGCTTAGCTTTATATAGTTCTACGTTATAACGTATAACGTTATATAGTATTGCGATATAAAGCTTAGCTTTATATAGTTCTACGTTATAACGTTTAATTTTATATACCATATCAGTATAACGTATAATGTTATATATTATTGCGATATAACGTATAACGTTATATAGTATCACGTTTTAACGTATAACGTTATATAGTATTGAGATATAAAGCTTAGCTTTATATAGTTCTACGTTATAACGTATAACGTTATATAGTATTGCGATATAAAGCTTAGCTTTATATAGTTCTACGTTATAACGTTTAATTTTATATACCATATCAGTATAACGTATAATGTTATATATTATTGCGATATAACGTATAACGTTATATAGTATCACGTTTTAACGTATAACGTTATATAGTATTGCGATATAATGCTTAGCATTATATTGTTCTACGTTATAACGTTTAATTTTTTATATGATACCAGTATAACGTATAATGTTATATATTATTGCGATATAACGTATAACGTTATATAGTATCACGTTATAACGTATAACGTTACATAGTTTCACGTTATAACGTATAACGTTATATAGTATTGCGATATAAAGCTTAGCTTTATACAGTTCTACGTTATAACGTATAACGTTAAATAGTATTACGTTATAACGTATATCGTTATGTAGTATCACGTTATAACGTATAACATTATGTAGTATTTCGTTATAACGGATTACGTTATATAGTAGTACGTTATAACGATTAACTTTATATACCATGTCAGTTTAACTTAAAACCTTATATAGTCCTACGTTGAAACGTATAACGTTACATAGTTTCACGTTATAACGTATAACGTTATGTAGTATTACGCTATAACGTATGACGTTACATAGTATTACGTTATGACGTATAACGTTATGTAGTATCACGTTATAACGTATAACGTTATATAGTATTGCGATATAAAGCTCAGCTTTATATAGTTCTACGTTATAACGTTTAATTTTATACACCGTATCAGTATAACGTATAACGCTACATAGTATTACGTTATAGCGTATAACGTTATATAGTATCACGTTATAACGTATGACATTGCATAGTATTACGTTATAACGTATATCGTTATGTAGTATTACGCTATAACGTATTACGATTTATAGTATCACGCTATAACGTATAACGTTATATGGTATCACGTTATAACGTATAGCGTTATATAGTACCTCGTTTTAACGTATTACGTTATATAGTTCTACGTTATAACGTATAACGCTACATAGTATTGCGATATAAAGCTTAGCTTCATATAGTTCTACGTTATAACGTATAACGTTATATAGTATCACGTTATAACGTATGACATTACATAGTTCTACGTTATAACGTATAACGTTATATAGTATTACGTTATAACGTATAACGTTAAATAGTATAACATTATAACGTATATCGTTATGTTGTATTACGCTATAACGTATAACGTTATATAGTATTGCGATATAAAGCTTAGCTTTATACAGTTCTACGTTATAACGTATAACGTTATATAGTATCACGTTATAAGGTATAACGTTATGTAGTATTACGCTATAACGTATTACGTCATATAGTATCACGCTATAACGTATAACGTTATATAGTATCACGTTATAACGTATAACGTTATGTAGTATTACGCTATAACGTATTACGATTTATAGTATCACGCTATAACGTATAACGTTATATGGTATCACGTTATAACGTATAGCGTTATATAGTACCTCGTTTTAACGTATTACGTTATATAGTTCTACGTTATAACGTATAACGCTACATAGTATTACGTTATAACGTATAACGTTATATAGTATTGCGATATAAAGCTTAGCTTTATACAGTTCTACGTTATAACGTATAACGTTATATAGTATTGCGATATAAAGCTTAGCTTTATATAGTTCTACGTTATAACGTTTAATTTTATATACCATATCAGTATAACGTATAATGTTATATATTATTGCGATATAACGTATAACGTTATATAGTATCACGTTTTAACGTATAACGTTATTAGTATTGAGATATAAAGCTTAGCTTTATATAGTTCTACGTTATAACGTATAACGTTATATAGTATCACGTTATAACGTATGACATTACATAGTATTACGTTATAACGTATAACGTTACATAGTATTACTTTATAGCGTATAACGTTATGTAGTAACACGTTATAACGTATAACGTTATATAGTATTGCGATATAAAGCTTAGCATTATATTGTTCTACGTTATAACGTTTAATTTTTTATACCATACCAGTATAACGTATAATGTTATATATTATTGCGATATAACGTATAACGTTATATAGTATCACGTTATAACGTATAACGTTATGTAGTATTACGCTATAACGTATTACGTCATATAGTATCACGCTATAACGTATAAAGTTATATAGTATCACGTTATAACGTATAGCGTTATATAGTACCACGTTTTAACGTGTTACGTTATATAGTATACGTTATAACGCATAACGTTATGAAGTATTACGTTATAACGTATAACGATATATAGTATTACGTTATAACGTATAGCGTTATATAGTATTACGTTATAACGTATAACGTTATATAGTATTGCGATATAAATCTTAGCTTTATATAGTTCTACGTTATAACGTATAACGTTATATAGTATCACGTTATAACGTATGACATTACATAGTATTACGTTATAACGTATAACGTTACATAGTATTACTTTTTAACGTATAACGTTATGTAGTATCACGTTATAACGTATAACGTTAGACAGTATCACGTTATAACGTATAACGCTACATAGTATTACGTTATAACGTATATCGTTATATAGTATTGCGATATAAAGCTTAGCTTTATACAGTTCTACGTTATAACGTATAACGTTATATAGTATTACGTTATAACGTATAACGTTATATAGTATCACGTTATAACGTATAACGTTATGTAGTATTACGCTATAACGTATTATGATTTATAGTATCACGCTATAACGTATAACGTTATATAGTATCACGTTATAACGTGTACCGTTATATAGTACCTCGTTTTAACGTATTACGTTATATAGTATACGTTATAACGTATAACGTTATATAGTATTGCGATATAAAGCTTAGCTTTATATAGTTCTGCGTTATAACGTATAACGTTATATAGTATCACGTTATAACGTATAACGTTATGTAGTATCACGTTATAACGTATAACGTTATGTAGTATTACGCTATAACGTATTACGTCATATAGTATCACGCTATAACGTATAACGTTATATAGTATCACGTTATAACGTATAACGTTATGTAGTATTACGCTATAACGTATTACGTCATATAGTCTCACGCTATAACGTATAACGTTATATAGTAACACGTTATAACGTATAGCGTTATATAGTACCACGTTTTAACGTGTTACGTTATATAGTATACGTTATAACGCATAACGTTATGAAGTATTACGTTATAACGTATAACTTTATATAGTATTACGTTATAACGTATAGCGTTATATAGTATTACGTTATAACGTATAACCTTATATAGTATTGCGATATAAAGCTTAGCTTTATATAGTTCTACGTTATAACGTATAACGTTATATAATATTGCGATATAAAGCTTAGCTTTATATAGTTCTACGTTATAACGTATAACGTTATATAGTACCACGTTATAACGTATGACATTACATAGTATTACGTTATAACGTATAACGTTAAATAGTATTACTTTTTAACGTATAACGTTATGTAGTATCACGCTATAACGCATTACGTTATATAGTATTACGTTATAACTTATAACGTTACGTAGTATCACGCTATAACGTATAACGTTATATGGTATCACGTTATAACGCGATATAACGTATAACGTTATATACTATCAGGTTATAACGTATAACGGTATGTAGTATCACGATATAACGTATTACGTTATATCGTTTTTCGTTATAACGTATAACGTTTTGTAGTATCACGTTATAACGTATAACGCAACATAGTATTACGTTATAACGTATAACGTTATATAGTATTGCGATATAAAGCTTAGATTTATACAGTTCTACGTTATAACGTATAACGTTATATAGTATCACGTTATAACGTATAACGTTATATAGTATTACGCTATAACGTATTACGTCATATAGTATCACGCCATAACGTATAACGTTATATAGTATCACGTTATAACGTATAACGTTATGTAGTATTACGCTATAACGTATTACGATTTATAGTATCACGCTATAGCGTATAACGTTATATGGTATCACGTTATAACGTATAGCGTTATATAGTACCTCGTTTTAACGTATTACGTTATATAGTATACGTTATAACGTATAACGTTATATAGTATTGCGATATAAAGCTTAGCTTTATATAGTTCTGCGTTATACCGTATAACGTTAAATAGTATCACGTTATAACGTATAACGTTATATAGTATTTCGTAATTACGTATAACGTTATATAGTATTGAGATATAAAGCTTAGCTTTATATAGTTCTATGTTATAACGTATAACGTTATACAGTATCACGTTATAACGTATAACATTATATAGTATTACGTTATAACGTATAACGTTATATAGTATTACGTTATAACGTATAACGTTATATGGTATTGCGATATAAAGCTTAGCTTTATATAGTTCTACGTCATAACGTATAACGTTATATAGTATTACGTTATAACGTATAACGTTATATAGTATTACGTTATAACGTATAACGTTATATAGTATCACGTTATAACGTATAACGTTATGTAGTATTACGCTATAACGTATTACGATTTATAGTATCACGCTATAACGTATAACGTTATATAGTATTACGTTATAACGTATAACGTTATATAGTATTACGTTATAACGTATAACGTTATATAGTATTGCGATATAAAGCTTAGCTTTATATAGTTCTACGTCATAACGTATAACGTTATATAGTATTACGTTATAACGTATAACGTTATATAGTATCACGTTATAACGTATAACGTTATGTAGTATTACGCTATAACGTATAACGTTATATAGTATCACGTTATAACGTATAACGTTATGTAGCATTACGCTATAACGTATAACGTTATATAGTATCACGTTATAACGTATAGCGTTATATAGTACCACGTTTTAACGTGTTACGTTATATAGTATACGTTATAACGCATAACGTTATGAAGTATTACGTTATAACGTATAACGTTATATAGTATTACGTTATAACGTATAGCGTTATATAATATTACGTTATAACGTATAACGTTATATAGTATTGCGATATAAAGCTTAGCTTTATATAGTTCTACGTTATAACGTTTAACGTTATATAGTATTACGTTATAACGTATAACGTTATATAGTATCACGTTATAACGTATAACGTTATGTAGTATTACGCTATAACGTATTACGATTTATAGTATCACGCTATAACGTATAACGTTATATAGTAACACGTTATAACGTATACCGTTATATAGTACCTCGTTTTAACGTATTACGTTATATAGTATACGTTATAACGTATAACGTTATATAGTATTGCGATATAAAGCTTAGCTTTATATAGTTCTGCGTTATAACGTATAACGTTATATAGTATCACGTTATAACGTATATCGTTATGTATTATTACGCTATAACGTATTACGATTTATAGTATCACGCTATAACGTATAACGTTATATAGTATTACGTTATAACGTATAACGTTATATAGTATCACGTTATAACGTATAACGTTATGTAGTATTACGCTATAACGTATTACGTCATATAGTATCACGCTATAACGTATAACGTTATATAGTATCACGTTATAACGTATAGCGTTATATAGTACCACGTTTTAACGTGTTACGTTATATAGTATACGTTATAACGCATAACGTTATGAAGTATTACGTTATAACGTATAACGTTATAACGCATAACGTTATGAAGTATTACGTTATAACGTATAACGTTATATAGTATTACGTTATAACGTATAGCGTTATATAGTATTACTTTATAACGTATAACGTTATATAGTATTGCGATATAAATCTTAGCTTTATATAGTTCTACGTTATAACGTATAATGTTATATAGTATCACGTTATAACGTATGACATTACATAGTATTACGTTATGACGTATAACGTTACATAGTATTACTTTTTAACGTATAACGTTATGTAGTATCGCGTTATAACGTATAACGTTAGACAGTATCACGTTATAACGTATAACGTTATATAGTATTACGTTATAACGTATAACGTTATATAGCATTGAGATATAAAGATTAGCTTTATATAGTTCTATGTTATAACGTATAACGTTATATAGTATCACGTTATAACGTATGACATTACATAGTATTACGTTATAACGTATAACGTTACATAGTATTACGTTATAACGTATAGCGTTATGTAGTATAACGTTATAACGTATAACGTTATATAGTATTACGTTATAACGTATAACGTTATATAGTATTGAGATATAAAGCTTAGCTTTATATAGTTCTATGTTATAACGTATAACGTTATGTAGTATCACGTTATAACGTATAACGTTATGTAGTATTACGCTATAACGTATTACGTTATATAGTATCACGCTATAACGTATAACGTTATATAGTATCACGTTATAACGTATAGCGTTATATAGTACCTCGTTTTAACGTATTACGTTATATAGTATACGTTATAACGTATAACGCTACATAGTATTACGTTATAACGTATAACGTTATATAGTATCACGTTATAACGTATAACGTTATGTAGTATTACGCTATAACGTATTACGTCATATAGTATCACGCTGTAACGTATAACGTTATATAGTATCACGTTATAACGTAAACGTTATGTAGTATTACGCTATGACGTATTACGTCATATAGTATCACGCTATAACGTATAACGTTATATAGTATTACGTTATAACGAATAACGTTATATAGTATTGAGATATAAAGCTTAGCTTTATATAGTTCTATGTTATAACGTATAACGTTTTATAGTATCACGTTATAACGTATGACATTACATAGTATTACGTTTTAACGTATAACGTTACATAGTATTACGTTATAACGTATAACGTTATATAGTATCACGTTATAACGTATAACGTTATGTAGTATTACGCTATAACGTATTACGATTTATAGTATCACGCTATAACGTATAACGTTATATAGTATCACGTTATAACGTATAGCGTTATATAGTACCTCGTTTTAACGTATTACGTTATATAGTATACGTTATAACGTATAACGTTATATAGTATTGCGATATAAAGCTTAGCTTTATATAGTTCTGCGTTATAACGTATAACGTTATATAGTATCACGTTATAACGTATAACGTTATATAGTATTACGTTATAACGTATAACGTTATATAGTATTGAGATATAAAGCTTAGCTTTATATAGTTCTATGTTATAACGTATAACGTTATACAGTATCACGTTATAACGTATAGCGTTATATAGTACAACGTTTTAACGTATTACGTTATATAGTATAAGTTATAACGTATAACGTTATATAGTATTGCGATATAAAGCTTAGCTTTATATAGTTCTACGTTATAACGTATAACGTTATATAGTATCACGTTATAACGTATGACATTACATAGTATTACGATATAACGTATAACGTTACATAGTATTACTTTTTAACGTATAACGTTATGTAGTATCACGTTATAACGTATAACGTTAGACAGTATCACGTTATAACGTATAACGCTACATAGTATTACGTTATAACGTATAACGTTATATAGTATTGCGATATAAAGCTTAGCTTTATACAGTTCTACGTTGTAACGTATAACGTTATATAGTATCACGTTATAACGTATAACGTTATGTAGTATTACGCTATAACGTATTACGTCATATAGTATCACTCTATAACGTATAACGTTATATAGTATCACGTTATAACGTATAACGTTATGTAGTATTACGCTATAACGTATTACGATTTATAGTATCACGCTATAACGTATAACGTTATATGGTATCACGTTATAACGTATAGCGTTATATAGTACCTCGTTTTAACGTATTACGTTATATAGTATACGTTATAACGTATAACGTTATATAGTATCACGTTATAACGTATAACGTTATATAGTATTTCGTAATAACGTATAAAGTTATATAGTATTGAGATATAAAGCTTAGCTTTATATAGTTCTATGTTATAACGTATAACGTTATACAGTATCACGTTATAACGTATAACATTATATAGTATTACGTTATAACGTATAAGGTTATATAGTATTACGTTATAACGTATAACGTTATATAGTATCACGTTATAACGTATAGCGTTATGTAGTATTACGCTATAACGTATTATGTCATATAGTATCACGCTATAACGTATAACGTTATATAGTATCACGTTATAACGTATAACGTTATGTAGTATTACGCTATAACGTATTACGATTTATAGTATCACGCTATAACGTATAACGTTATATAGTATCACGTTATAACGTATAGCTTTATATAGTACCTCGTTTTAACGTATTACGTTATATAGTATACGTTATAACGTATAACGTTATATAGTATTGCGATATAAAGCTTAGCTTTATATAGTTCTACGTCATAACGTATAACGTTATATAGTATTACGTTATAACGTATAACGTTATATAGTATCACGTTATAACGTATAACGTTATATAGTATCACGTTATAACGTATAGCGTTATGTAGTATTACGCTATAACGTATTATGTCATATAGTATCACGCTATAACGTATAACGTTATATAGTATCACGTTATAACGTATAACGTTATGTAGTATTACGCTATAACGTATTACGATTTATAGTATCACGCTATAACGTATAACGTTATATAGTATCACGTTATCACGTATAGCGTTATATAGTACCTCGTTTTAACGTATTACGTTATATAGTATACGTTATAGCGTATAACGTTATATAGTATTGCGATATAAAGCTTAGCTTTATATAGTTCTATGTTATAACGTATAACGTTATACAGTATCACGTTATAACGTATTGCGTTATATAGTACAACGTTTTAACGTATTACGTTATATAGTATAAGTTATAACGTATAACGTTATATAGTATTGCGATATAAATCTTAGCTTTATATAGTTCTACGTTATAACGTATAACGTTATATAGAATCACGTTATAACGTATGACATTACATAGTATTACTTTTTAACGTATAACGTTATGTAGTATCACGTTATAACGTATAACGTTAGACAGTATCACGTTATAACGTATAACGCTACATAGTATTACGTTATAACGTATAACGTTATATAGTATTGCGACATAAAGCTTAGCTTTATATAGTTCTACGTTATAACGTATAACGTTATATAGTATCACGTTATAACGTATGACATTACATAGTATTACGCTATAACGTATTACGTCATATAGTATCACGCTATAACGTATAACGTTATATAGTATCACGTTATAACGTATAACGTTATGTAGTATTACGCTATAACGTATTACGATTTATAGTATCACGCTATAACGTATAACGTTATATGGTATCACGTTATAACGTATAGCGTTATATAGTACCTCGTTTTAACGTATTACGTTATATAGTATACGTTATAACGTATAACGTTATATAGTATTGCGATATAAAGCTTAGCTTTATATAGTTCTGCGTTACAACGTATAACGTTATATAGTATCACGTTATAACGTATAACGTTATATAGTATTTCGTAATAACGTATAAACTTATATAGTATTGAGATATAAAGCTTAGCTTTATATAGTTCTATGTTATAACGTATAACGTTATACAGTATCACGTTATAACGTATTACATTATATAGTATTACGTTATAACGTATAAGGTTATATAGTATTACGTTATAACGTATAACTTTATATAGTATTGCGATATAAAGCTTAGCTTTATATAGTTCTACGTCATAACGTATAACGTTATATAGTATTACGTTATAACGTATAACGTTATATAGTAACACGTTATAACGTATAACGTTATATAGTATCACGTTATAACGTATAGCGTTATGTAGTATTACGCTATAACGTATTATGTCATATAGTATCACGCTATAACGTATAACGTTATATAGTATCACGTTATAACGAATAACGTTATGTAGTATTACGCTATAACGTATTACGATTTATAGTATCACGCTATAACGTATAACGTTATATAGTATCACGTTATCACGTATAGCGTTATATAGTACCTCGTTTTAACGTATTACGTTATATAGTATACGTTATAACGTATAACGTTATATAGTATTGCGATATAAAGCTTAGCTTTATATAGTTCTACGTCATAACGTATAACGTTATATAGTATTACGTTATAACGTATAACGTTATATAGTATCACGTTATAACGTATAACGTTATGTAGTATTACGCTATAACGTATTGCGTCATATAGTATCACGCTATAACGTATAACGTTATATACTATCACGTTATAACGTATAGCGTTATATAGTACCACGTTTTATCGTGTTACGTTATATAGTATACGTTATAACGCATAACGTTATGAAGTATTACGTTATAACGTATAACGTTATATAGTATTACGTTATAACGTATAGCGTTATATAGTATTACGTTATAACGTATAACGTTATATAGTATTGAGATATAAAGCTTAGCTTTATATAGTTCTATGTTATAACGTATAACGTTATATAGTATCACGTTATAACGTATGACATTACATAGTATAACGTTATAACGTATAACGTTACATAGTATTACGTTATAACGTATAGCGTTATGTAGTATCACGTTATAACGTATAACGTTATATAGTATTACGTTATAACGTATAACGTTATATAGTATTGAGATATAAAGCTTAGCTTTATACAGTTCTATGTTATAACGTATAACGTTATATAGTATCACGTTATAACGTATGACATTACATAGTATTACGTTATAACGTATAACGTTACATAGTATTACGTTATAACGTATAGCGTTATGTAGTATCACGTTATAACGTATAACGTTATATAGTATTACGTTATAACGTATAACGTTATATAGTATTGAGATATAAAGCTTAGCTTTATATAGTTCTATGTTATAACGTATAACGTTATATAGTATCACGTTATAACGTATGGCATTACATAGCATTACGTTTTAACGTATAACGTTACATAGTATTACGTTATAACGTATAACGTTATATAGTATCACGTTATAACGTATAACGTTATGTAGTATTACGCTATAACGTATTACGTTATATAGTATCACGCTATAACGTATAACGTTATATAGTATCACGTTATAACGTATAGCGTTATATAGTACCTCGTTTTAACGTATTACGTTATATAGTATACGTTATAACGTATAACGCTACATAGTATTACGTTATAACGTATAACGTTATATAGTATCACGTTATAACGTATAACGTTATGTAGTATTACGCTATAACGTATTACGTCATATAGTATCACGCTATAACGTATAACGTTATATAGTATCACGTTATAACGTAAACGTTATGTAGTATTACGCTATAACGTATTACGTCATATAGTATCACGCTATAACGTATAACGTTACATAGTATTACGTTATAACGTATAACGTTATATAGTATCACGTTATAACGTATAACGTTATGTAGTATTACGCTATAACGTATTACGTTATATAGTATCACGCTATAACGTATAACGTTATATAGTATTGCGATATAAAGCTTAGCTTTATATAGTTCTACGTTATAACGTATAACGTTATATAGTATCACGTTATAACGTATGACATTACATAGTATTACGTTATAACGTATAACGTTACATAGTATTACTTTTTAACGTATAACGTTATGTAGTATCACGTTATAACGTATAACGTTAGACAGTATCACGTTGTAACGTATAACGTTATATAGTATTACGTTATAACGTATAACGTTATATAGTATTGAGATATAAAGCTTAGCTTTATATAGTTCTATGTTATAACGTATAACGTTATATAGTATCACGTTATAACGTATGACATTACATAGTATTACGTTATAACGTATAACGTTACATAGTATTACGTTATAACGTATAGCGTTATGTAGTATCACGTTATAACGTATAACGTTATATAGTATTGAGATATAAAGCTTAGCTTTATATAGTTCTATGTTATAACGTATAACGTTATATAGTATCACGTTATAACGTATGACATTACATAGTATTACGTTTTAACGTATAACGTTACATAGTATTACGTTATAACGTATAACGTTATACAGTATCACGTTATAACGTATAACGTTATGTAGTATTACGCTATAACGTATTACGTTATATAGTATCACGCTATAAAGTATAACGTTATATAGTATCACGTTATAACGTATAGCGTTATATAGTACCTCGTTTTAAGGTATTACGT
This sequence comes from Bombus vestalis, assembly GCA_963556215.1. NCBI lineage: Eukaryota > Metazoa > Arthropoda > Insecta > Hymenoptera > Apidae > Bombus > Bombus vestalis. The sequence goes on from OY744578.1 coordinate 8,064,721, forward strand.
TATATAGTATACGTTATAACGTATAACGCTACATAATATTACGTTATAACGTATAACGTTATATAGTATCACGTTATAACGTATAACGTTATGTAGTATTACGCTATAACGTATTACGTCATATAGTATCACGCTATAACGCATAACGTTATATAGTATCACGTTATAACGTATAGCGTTATATAGTACCACGTTTTAACGTGTTACGTTATATAGTATACGTTATAACGCATAACGTTATGAAGTATTACGTTATAACGTATAACGTTATATAGTATCACGTTATAACGTATAACGTTAGACAGTATCACGTTATAACGTATAACGCTACATAGTATTACGTTATAACGTATAACGTTATATAGTATTGCAATATAAAGCTTAGCTTTATACAGTTCTACGTTATAACGTATAACGTTATATAGTATTACGTTATAACGTATAACGTTATATAGTATCACGTTATAACGTATAATGTTATGTAGTATTACGCTATAACGTATTACGATTTATAGTATCACGCTATAACGTATAACGTTATATAGTATTGCGATATAAAGCTTAGCTTTATATAGTTCTGCGTTATAACGTATAACGTTATATAGTATCACGTTATAACGTATAACGTTATATAGTATTACGTTATAACGTATAACGTTATATAGTATTGAGATATAAAGCTTAGCTTTATATAGTTCTATGTTATAACGTATAACGTTATACAGTATCACGTTATAACGTATTGCGTTATATAGTACAACGTTTTAACGTATTACGTTATATAGTATAAGTTATAACGTATAACGTTATATAGTATTGCGATATAAAGCTTAGCTTTATATAGTTCTACGTTATAACGTATAACGTTATATAGTATCACGTTATAACGTATGACATTACATAGTATTACGATATAACGTAAAACGTTACATAGTATTACTTTTTAACGTATAACGTTATGTAGTATCACGTTATAACGTATAACGTTAGACAGTATCACGTTATAACGTATAACGCTACATAGTATTACGTTATAACGTATAACGTTATATAGTATTGCGATATAAAGCTTAGCTTTATACAGTTCTACGTTATAACGTATAACGTTATATAGTATCACGTTATAACGTATAACGTTATGTAGTATTACGCTATAACGTATTACGTCATATAGTATCACGCTATAACGTATAACGTTATATAGTATCACGTTATAACGTATAACGTTATATAGTATCACGTTATAACGTATAACGTTATATAGTATCACGTTATAACGTATAGCGTTATGTAGTATTACGCTATAACGTATTATGTCATATAGTATCACGCTATAACGTATAACGTTATATAGTATCACGTTATAACGTATAACGTTATGTAGTATTACGCTATAACGTATTACGATTTATAGTATCACGCTATAACGTATAACGTTATATAGTATCACGTTATCACGTATAGCGTTATATAGTACCTCGTTTTAACGTATTACGTTATATAGTATACGTTATAACGTATAACGTTATATAGTATTGCGATATAAAGCTTAGCTTTATATATTTCTACGTCATAACGTATAACGTTATATAGTATTACGTTATAACGTATATCGTTATATAGTATCACGTTATAACGTATAACGTTATGTAGTATTACGCTATAACGTATTACGTCATATAGTATCACGCTATAACGTATAACGTTATATACTATCACGTTATAACGTATAGCGTTATATAGTACCACGTTTTAACGTGTTACGTTATATAGTATACGTTATAACGCATAACGTTATGAAGTATTACGTTATAACGTATAACGTTATATAGTATTACGTTATAACGTATAGCGTTATATAGTATTACGTTATAACGTATAACGTTATATAGTATTGCGATATAAAGCTTAGCTTTATATAATTCTGCGTTATAACGTATAACGTTATATAGTATCACCCTATAACGTATAACGTTATATAGTATCACGTTATCACGTATAGCGTTATATAGTACCTCGTTTTAACGTATTACGTTATATAGTATACGTTATAACGTATAACGTTATATAGTATTGCGATATAAAGCTTAGCTTTATATATTTCTACGTCATAACGTATAACGTTATATAGTATTACGTTATAACGTATAACGTTACATAGTATTACTTTTTAACGTATAACGTTATGTAGTATCACGTTATAACGTATAACGTTAGACAGTACCTCGTTTTAACGTATAACGTTATATAGTATTACGTTATAACGAATAACGTTATATAGTATTGAGATATAAAGCTTAGCTTTATATAGTTCTATGTTATAACGTATAACGTTATATAGTATCACGTTATAACGTATGACATTACATAGTATTACGTTTTAACGTATAACGTTACATAGTATTACGTTATAACGTATAACGTTATATAGTATCACGTTATAACGTATAACGTTATGTAGTATTACGCTATAACGTATTACGATTTATAGTATCACGCTATAACGTATAACGTTATATAGTATCACGTTATAACGTATAGCGTTATATAGTACCTCGTTTTAACGTATTACGTTATATAGTATACGTTATAACGTATAACGTTATATAGTATTGCGATATAAAGCTTAGCTTTATATAGTTCTGCGTTATAACGTATAACGTTATATAGTATCACGTTATAACGTATAACGTTATATAGTATTACGTTATAACGTATAACGTTATATAGTATTGAGATATAAAGCTTAGCTTTATATAGTTCTATGTTATAACGTATAACGTTATTCAGTATCACGTTATAACGTATTGCGTTATATAGTACAACGTTTTAACGTATTACGTTATATAGTATAAGTTATAACGTATAACGTTATATAGTATTGCGATATAAAGCTTAGCTTTATATAGTTCTACGTTATAACGTATAACGTTATATAGTATCACGTTATAACGTATGACATTACATAGTATTACGATATAACGTATAACGTTACATAGTATTACTTTTTAACGTATAACGTTATGTAGTATCACGTTATAACGTATAACGTTAGACAGTATCACGTTATAATGTATAACGCTACATAGTATTACGTTATAACGTATAACGTTATATAGTATTGCGATATAAAGCTTAGCTTTATACAGTTCTACGTTATAACCTATAACGTTATATAGTATCGCGTTATAACGTATAACGTTATGTAGTATTACGCTATAACGTATTACGTCATATAGTATCACGCTATAACGTATAACGTTATATAGTATCACGTTATAACGTATAACGTTATGTAGTATTACGCTATAACGTATTACGATTTATAGTATTGCGATATAAAGCTTAGCTTTATATAGTTCTGCGTTATAACGTATAACGTTATATAGTATCACGTTATAACGTATAACGTTATATAGTATTTCGTAATAACGTATAAAGTTATATAGTATTGAGATATAAAGCTTAGCTTTATATAGTTCTATGTTATAACGTATAACGTTATACAGTATCACGTTATAACGTATAACATTATATAGTATTACGTTATAACGTATAACGTTATATAGTATTGCGATATAAAGCTTAGCTTTATATAGTTCTACGTCATAACGTATAACGTTATATAGTATCACGTTATAACGTATAACGTTATGTAGTATTACGCTATAACGTATTACGATTTATAGTATCACGCTATAACGTATAACGTTATATAGTATCACGTTATAACGTATAACGTTATGTAGTATTACGCTATAACGTATTACGATTTATAGTATCACGCTATAACGTATAACGTTATATGGTATCACGTTATAACGTATAGCGTTATATAGTACCTCGTTTTAACGTATTACGTTATATAGTATACGTTATAACGTATAACGTTATATAGTATTGCGATATAAAGCTTAGCTTTATATAGTTCTGCGTTATAACGTATAACGTTATGTAGTATTACGCTATAACGTATTACGTCATATAGTATCACGCTATAACGTATAACGTTATATAGTATCACGTTATAACGTATAACGTTATGTAGTATTACGCTATAACGTATTACGATTTATAGTATCACGCTATAACGTATAACGTTATATGGTATCACGTTATAACGAATAACGTTATATAGTATTGAGATATAAAGCTTAGCTTTATATAGTTCTATGTTATAACGTATAACGTTATATAGTATCACGTTATAACGTATTACGTCATATAGTATCACGCTATAACGTATAACGTTATATAGTATCACGTTATAACGTAAACGTTATGTAGTATTACGCTATGACGTATTACGTCATATAGTATCACGCTATAACGTATAACGTTATATAGTATTACGTTATAACGAATAACGTTATATAGTATTGAGATATAAAGATTAGCTTTATATAGTTCTATGTTATAACGTATAACGTTATATAGTATCACGTTATAACGTATGACATTACATAGTATTACGTTTTAACTTATAACGTTACATAGTATTACGTTATAACGTATAACGTTATATAGTATCACGTTATAACGTATAACGTTATGTAGTATTACGCTATAACGTATTACGATTTATAGTATCACGCTATAACGTATAACGTTATATAGTATCACGTTATAACGTATAGCGTTATATAGTACCTCGTTTTAACGTATTACGTTATATAGTATACGTTATAACGTATAACGTTATATAGTATTGCGATATAAAGCTTAGCTTTATATAGTTCTGCGTTATAACGTATAACGTTATATAGTATCACGTTATAACGTATAACGTTATATAGTATTACGTTATAACGTATAACGTTATATAGTATTGAGATATAAAGCTTAGCTTTATATAGTTCTATGTTATAACGTATAACGTTATACAGTATCACGTTATAACGTATTGCGTTATATAGTACAACGTTTTAACGTATTACGTTATATAGTATAAGTTATAACGTATAACGTTATATAGTATTGCGATATAAAGCTTAGCTTTATATAGTTCTACGTTATAACGTATAACGTTATATAGTATCACGTTATAACGTATGACATTACATAGTATTACGATATAACGTATAACGTTACATAGTATTACTTTTTAACGTATAACGTTATGTAGTATCACGTTATAACGTATAACGTTAGACAGTATCACGTTATAACGTATAACGCTACATAGTATTACGTTATAACGTATAACGTTATATAGTATTGCGATATAAAGCTTAGCTTTATACAGTTCTACGTTATAACGTATAACGTTATATAGTATCACGTTATAACGTATAACGTTATGTAGTATCACGCTATAACGTATTACGTTATATAGTATCGCGTTATGACGTATAACGTTATGTAGTATCACGTTATAACGGATAACGTTATATAGTATCACGTTATAACGTATAACGTTTTGTAGTATTACGTTATACCGTATTACGTTATATAGTATCACGTTATAACGTATAACGTTATGTAGTATCACGCTATAACGTATTACGTTATTTAGTATTACGTTATAACGTATAACGTTATATAGTATTACGTTACAACGTATAACGTTATATAGTATTACGTTATAACGTATAACGTTATATGGTATCACGTTATAACGTATAACGTTATATGGTATCACGTTATAACGCGATATAACGAATAACGTTATATACTATCAGGTTATAACGTATAACGTTATGTAGTATCACGCTATAACGCATTACGTTATATAGTATTACGTTATAACTTATAACGTTACGTAGTATCACGCTATAACGTATAACGTTATATGGTATCACGTTATAACGCGATATAACGTATAACGTTATATACTATCAGGTTATAACGTATAACGGTATGTAGTATCACGATATAACGTATTACGTTATATAGTTTTACGTTATAACGTATAACGTTTTGTAGTATTACGTTATACCGTATTACGTTATATAGTATCACGTTATAACGTATAACGTTATGTAGTATCACGCTATAACGCATTACGTTATATAGTATTACGTTATAACTTATAACGTTACGTAGTATCACGCTATAACGTATAACGTTATATGGTATCGCGTTATAACGCGATATAACGTATAACGTTATATAGTATCGCCTTATGACGTATAACGTTATGTAGTATCACGTTATAACGTATAACGTTATATAGTATCACGTTATAACGTATAACGTTTTGTAGTATTACGTTATACCGTATTACGTTATATAGTATCACGTTATAACGTATAACGTTATGTAGTATCACGCTATAACGTATTACGTTATATAATATTACGTTATAACGTGTAACGTTATGTAGTATCACGCTATAACGTATAACGTTATATAGTATCACGTTATAACGTATAACGTTATATAGTATCACGTTATGACGTATAACGTTATATTGTATCACGTTATAACGTATTATGTTATACAGCATTACGTTATATAGTATTACGTTATAACGTCTAACGTTATATAGTATCACGTTATAACGTATAACGTTATATAGCATCGCGTTATAGCGTACAACGTTATATGGTATCACCTTATAACGTATAACGTTATATAGTATCACGTTATAACGTATAACGTTATGTAGTATCACGTTATAACGTATTACGTTATATAGTATTACGTTATAACGTATTACGTTATAACGTATAACGTTATATAGTATCACGTTATAACGTATAACGTTATATAGTATCACGATATAACGTATAACGTTATGTAGTGTCTCGTTATAACTTATAACGTTATATAGTATCACGTTATAACGTATAACGATAAGTAGTGTCACGCTACAACGTATCACGTTATGACGTATAACGTTATATAGTATCACGCTATAACGTACAACGTTATATAGTATCACGTTATAACGTATAACGTTATGTAGTATCACGCTATAACGTACAACGTTATATGGTATCACGTTATAACGTATAACGTTATATAGTATCACGATATAACGTATAACGTTATGTAGTATCACGTTATAACGTATAACGTTATGTAGTATCACGCTATAACCTACATCGTTATATAGTATCGCGTTATAACGTATAACGTTATATAGTATCACGATATAACGTATAACGTTATGTAGTATCACGTTATAACGTATAACGTTATGTAGTATCACGCTATAACCTACATCGTTATATAGTATTACGTTATAACGTATAACGTTATATGGTATCACGTTATAACGCGATATAACGTATAACGTTATATACTATCAGGTTATAACGTATAACGGTATGTAGTATCACGATATAACGTATTACGTTATATAGTTTTACGTTATAACGTATAACGTTTTGTAGTATTATGTTATACCGTATTACGTTATATAGTATCACGTTATAACGTATAACGTTATGTAGTATCACGCTATAACGCATTACGTTATATAGTATTACGTTATAACTTATAACGTTACGTAGTATCACGCTATAACGTATAACGTTATATGGTATCACGTTATAACGCGATATAACGTATAACGTTATATAGTATCGCGTTATGATGTATAACGTTAAGTAGTATCACGTTATAAGGTATAACGTTATATAGTATCACGTTATAACGTATAACGTTATGTAGTATCACGCTATAACGTATTACGTTATATAGTATCGCCTTATGACGTATAACGTTATGTAGTATCACGTTATAACGTATAACGTTATATAGTATCACGTTATAACGTATAACGTTTTGTAGTATTACGTTATACCGTATTACGTTATATAGTATCACGTTATAACGTATAACGTTATGTAGTATCACGCTATAACGTATTACGTTATATAATATTACGTTATAACGTGTAACGTTATGTAGTATCACGCTATAACGTATAACGTTATATAGTATTACGTTATAACGTATAACGTTATGCAGTATCACGCTATAACATATTACGTTATATAGTATCGCGTTATGACGTATAACGTTATGTAGTATCACGTTATAACGTATAACGTTATATAGTATCGCGTTATGACGTATAACGTTATGTAGTATCACGTTATAACGTATAACGTTATATAGTAGTACGTTATTACATATAACGTTATATAGTACAACGTTTTAACGTATTACGTTATATAGTACACGTTATAACGTATAACGTTATGAAGTATAACGTTATGTAGTATCACGCTATAACGTATTACGTTATATAGTACACGTTATAACGTATAACGTTATGAAGTATAACGTTATGAAGTATAACGTTATAACGTATAACGTTATATAGCATTACGTTATATAGTACTACGTTATAACGTATAACGTTATATAGCATCACGTTATAACGTATAACGTTATATAGTAGCACGTTATAACGTATAACGTTATGTAGTATCACGCTATAACGTATAACGTTATGTAGTATCACGCTATAACGTATAACGTTATATAGTATCACGTTATAACGTATTACGTTATAACGTATAACGTTATATAGTATTACCTATAACGTATTACGTTATATAGTATCACGTTATTACGTATAACGTTATGTAGTATCACGCTATAACGTATTACGTTATATAGTATTACGTTATAACGTATGACGTTATATAGTATTACGTTATAACGTGTAACGTTATGTAGTATTACGTTATTACGTATAACGTTATATAGTATTACGTTATAACATATAACGTTATGTAGTAGCACGTTATAACGTACAACGTTATGTAGTATCACGCTATAACGTATTACGTTATATAGTATTACGTTATAAAGTATAACGTTATATAGTATTACCTTATAACGTATAACGTTGCATAGTAATTCGTTATAACGTATAATGTTATACAGTATCACGTTATAACGTATAACGTTAAATAGTATTACGTTATAACGTGTAACGTTATATAGTATTACGTTATTACGTACAACGTTATATAGTATTACGTTATTACGTACAACGTTATATAGTATTACGTTATAACGTATAACGTTATGTAGTAGCACGCTATGACGTATAACGTTATATAGTATTACGTTATAACGTATAACGTTACATAGTATTACGTTATACCGTATTACGTTATATAGTATCACGTTATAACGTATAACGTTATGTAGTATCACGCTATAACGTATTACGTTATTTAGTATTACGTTATAACGTATAACGTTATATAGTATTACGTTACAACGTATAACGTTATATAGTATTACGTTATAACGTATAACGTTATATGGTATCACGTTATAACGTATAACGTTATATGGTATCACGTTATAACGCGATATAACGAATAACGTTATATACTATCAGGTTATAACGTATAACGTTATGTAGTATCACGCTATAACGCATTACGTTATATAGTATTACGTTATAACTTATAACGTTACGTAGTATCACGCTATAACGTATAACGTTATATGGTATCACGTTATAACGCGATATAACGTATAACGTTATATACTATCAGGTTATAACGTATAACGGTATGTAGTATCACGATATAACGTATTACGTTATATAGTTTTACGTTATAACGTATAACGTTTTGTAGTATTACGTTATACCGTATTACGTTATATAGTATCACGTTATAACGTATAACGTTATGTAGTATCACGCTATAACGCATTACGTTATATAGTATTACGTTATAACTTATAACGTTACGTAGTATCACGCTATAACGTATAACGTTATATGGTATCGCGTTATAACGCGATATAACGTATAACGTTATATAGTATCGCCTTATGACGTATAACGTTATGTAGTATCACGTTATAACGTATAACGTTATATAGTATCACGTTATAACGTATAACGTTTTGTAGTATTACGTTATACCGTATTACGTTATATAGTATCACGTTATAACGTATAACGTTATGTAGTATCACGCTATAACGTATTACGTTATATAATATTACGTTATAACGTGTAACGTTATGTAGTATCACGCTATAACGTATAACGTTATATAGTATCACGTTATAACGTATAACGTTATATAGTATCACGTTATGACGTATAACGTTATATTGTATCACGTTATAACGTATTATGTTATACAGCATTACGTTATATAGTATTACGTTATAACGTCTAACGTTATATAGTATCACGTTATAACGTATAACGTTATATAGCATCGCGTTATAGCGTACAACGTTATATGGTATCACCTTATAACGTATAACGTTATATAGTATCACGTTATAACGTATAACGTTATGTAGTATCACGTTATAACGTATTACGTTATATAGTATTACGTTATAACGTATTACGTTATAACGTATAACGTTATATAGTATCACGTTATAACGTATAACGTTATATAGTATCACGATATAACGTATAACGTTATGTAGTGTCACGTTATAACTTATAACGTTATATAGTATCACGTTATAACGTATAACGATAAGTAGTGTCACGCTACAACGTATCACGTTATGACGTATAACGTTATATAGTATCACGCTATAACGTACAACGTTATATAGTATCACGTTATAACGTATAACGTTATGTAGTATCACGCTATAACGTACAACGTTATATGGTATCACGTTATAACGTATAACGTTATATAGTATCACGATATAACGTATAACGTTATGTAGTATCACGTTATAACGTATAACGTTATGTAGTATCACGCTATAACCTACATCGTTATATAGTATCGCGTTATAACGTATAACGTTATATAGTATCACGATATAACGTATAACGTTATGTAGTATCACGTTATAACGTATAACGTTATGTAGTATCACGCTATAACCTACATCGTTATATAGTATTACGTTATAACGTATAACGTTATATGGTATCACGTTATAACGCGATATAACGTATAACGTTATATACTATCAGGTTATAACGTATAACGGTATGTAGTATCACGATATAACGTATTACGTTATATAGTTTTACGTTATAACGTATAACGTTTTGTAGTATTACGTTATACCGTATTACGTTATATAGTATCACGTTATAACGTATAACGTTATGTAGTATCACGCTATAACGCATTACGTTATATAGTATTACGTTATAACTTATAACGTTACGTAGTATCACGCTATAACGTATAACGTTATATGGTATCACGTTATAACGCGATATAACGTATAACGTTATATAGTATCGCGTTATGATGTATAACGTTAAGTAGTATCACGTTATAAGGTATAACGTTATATAGTATCACGTTATAACGTATAACGTTATGTAGTATCACGCTATAACGTATTACGTTATATAGTATCGCCTTATGACGTATAACGTTATGTAGTATCACGTTATAACGTATAACGTTATATAGTATCACGTTATAACGTATAACGTTTTGTAGTATTACGTTATACCGTATTACGTTATATAGTATCACGTTATAACGTATAACGTTATGTAGTATCACGCTATAACGTATTACGTTATATAATATTACGTTATAACGTGTAACGTTATGTAGTATCACGCTATAACGTATAACGTTATATAGTATTACGTTATAACGTATAACGTTATGCAGTATCACGCTATAACATATTACGTTATATAGTATCGCGTTATGACGTATAACGTTATGTAGTATCACGTTATAACGTATAACGTTATATAGTATCGCGTTATGACGTATAACGTTATGTAGTATCACGTTATAACGTATAACGTTATATAGTAGTACGTTATTACATATAACGTTATATAGTACAACGTTTTAACGTATTACGTTATATAGTACACGTTATAACGTATAACGTTATGAAGTATAACGTTATGTAGTATCACGCTATAACGTATTACGTTATATAGTACACGTTATAACGTATAACGTTATGAAGTATAACGTTATGAAGTATAACGTTATAACGTATAACGTTATATAGCATTACGTTATATAGTACTACGTTATAACGTATAACGTTATATAGCATCACGTTATAACGTATAACGTTATATAGTAGCACGTTATAACGTATAACGTTATGTAGTATCACGCTATAACGTATAACGTTATGTAGTATCACGCTATAACGTATAACGTTATATAGTATCACGTTATAACGTATTACGTTATAACGTATAACGTTATATAGTATTACCTATAACGTATTACGTTATATAGTATCACGTTATTACGTATAACGTTATGTAGTATCACGCTATAACGTATTACGTTATATAGTATTACGTTATAACGTATGACGTTATATAGTATTACGTTATAACGTGTAACGTTATGTAGTATTACGTTATTACGTATAACGTTATATAGTATTACGTTATAACGTATAACGTTATGTAGTAGCACGTTATAACGTACAACGTTATGTAGTATCACGCTATAACGTATTACGTTATATAGTATTACGTTATAAAGTATAACGTTATATAGTATTACCTTATAACGTATAACGTTGCATAGTAATTCGTTATAACGTATAATGTTATACAGTATCACGTTATAACGTATAACGTTAAATAGTATTACGTTATAACGTGTAACGTTATATAGTATTACGTTATTACGTACAACGTTATATAGTATTACGTTATTACGTACAACGTTATATAGTATTACGTTATAACGTATAACGTTATGTAGTAGCACGCTATGACGTATAACGTTATATAGTATTACGTTATAACGTATAACGTTACATAGTATTACGTTATAACGTATAACGTTATATAGTAGTACGTTATTACGTATAACGTCATATAGTACAACGTTTTAACGTATTACGTTATATAGTACACGTTTTAACGTATAACGTTATATAGTATTACGTTATAACGTATAACGTTACATAGTATTACGTTATAACGTATAACGTTATGTAGTATTACGTTATAACGTATAACGTTATATGGTATCACGTTATAACGCGATATAACGTATAACGTTATATACTATCAGGTTATAACGTATAACGGTATGTAGTATCACGATATAACGTATTACGTTATATAGTTTTACGTTATAACGTATAACGTTATATAGTATCGCGATATGACGTATAACGTTAAGTAGTATCACGTTATAACGTATAACGTTATATAGTATCACGTTATAACGTATAACGTTACGTAGTATCACGCTATAACGTATTACGTTATATAGTATCGCGTTATGACGTATAACGTTATGTAGTATCACGTTATAACGGATAACGTTATGTAGTATCACGCTATAACGCATTACGTTATATAGTATTACGTTATAACTTATAACGTTACGTAGTATCACGCTATAACGTATAACGTTATATGGTATCGCGTTATAACGCGATATAACGTATAACGTTATATAGTATCGCCTTATGACGTATAACGTTATGTAGTATCACGTTATAACGTATAACGTTATATAGTATCACGTTATAACGTATAACGTTTTGTAGTATTACGTTATACCGTATTACGTTATATAGTATCACGTTATAACGTATAACGTTATGTAGTATCACGCTATAACGTATTACGTTATATAATATTACGTTATAACGTGTAACGTTATGTAGTATCACGCTATAACGTATAACGTTATATAGTATCACGTTATAACGTATAACGTTATATAGTATCACGTTATGACGTATAACGTTATATTGTATCACGTTATAACGTATTATGTTATACAGCATTACGTTATATAGTATTACGTTATAACGTCTAACGTTATATAGTATCACGTTATAACGTATAACGTTATATAGCATCGCGTTATAGCGTACAACGTTATATGGTATCACGTTATAACGTATAACTTTATATAGTATCACGATATAACGTATAACGTTATGTAGTATCACGTTATAACTTATAACGTTATATAGTATCACGTTATAACGTATAACGTTAAGTAGTGTCACGCTACAACGTATCACGTTATGACGTATAACGTTATATAGTATCACGCTATAACGTACAACGTTATATAGTATCACGTTATAACGTATAACGTTATGTAGTATCACGCTATAACGTACAACGTTATATGGTATCACGTTATAACGTATAACGTTATATAGTATCACGATATAACGTATAACGTTATGTAGTATCACGTTATAACGTATAACGTTATGTAGTATCACGCTATAACCTACATCGTTATATAGTATCGCGTTATAACGTATAACGTTATATAGTATCACGATATAACGTATAACGTTATGTAGTATCACGTTATAACGTATAACGTTATGTAGTATCACGCTATAACCTACATCGTTATATAGTATTACGTTATAACGTATAACGTTATTTAGTATTACGTTATAACGTATAACGTTATATAGTATTACGTTACAACGTATAACGTTATATAGTATTACGTTATAACGTATAACGTTATATGGTATCACGTTATAACGTATAACGTTATATGGTATCACGTTATAACGCGATATAACGTATAACGTTATATACTATCAGGTTATAACGTATAACGTTATGTAGTATCACGCTATAACGCATTACGTTATATAGTATTACGTTATAACTTATAACGTTACGTAGTATCACGCTATAACGTATAACGTTATATGGTATCACGTTATAACGCGATATAACGTATAACGTTATATACTATCAGGTTATAACGTATAACGGTATGTAGTATCACGATATAACGTATTACGTTATATAGTTTTACGTTATAACGTATAACGTTTTGTAGTATTACGTTATACCGTATTACGTTATATAGTATCACGTTATAACGTATAACGTCATGTAGTATCACGCTATAACGCATTACGTTATATAGTATTACGTTATAACTTATAACGTTACGTAGTATCACGCTATAACGTATAACGTTATATGGTATCGCGTTATAACGCGATATAACGTATAACGTTATATAGTATCGCCTTATGACGTATAACGTTATGTAGTATCACGTTATAACGTATAACGTTATATAGTATCACGTTATAACGTATAACGTTTTGTAGTATTACGTTATACCGTATTACGTTATATAGTATCACGTTATAACGTATAACGTTATGTAGTATCACGCTATAACGTATTACGTTATATAATATTACGTTATAACGTGTAACGTTATGTAGTATCACGCTATAACGTATAACGTTATATAGTATCACGTTATAACGTATAACGTTATATAGTATCACGTTATGACGTATAACGTTATATTGTATCACGTTATAACGTATTATGTTATACAGCATTACGTTATATAGTATTACGTTATAACGTCTAACGTTATATAGTATCACGTTATAACGTATAACGTTATATAGCATCGCGTTATAGCGTACAACGTTATATGGTATCACCTTATAACGTATAACGTTATATAGTATCACGTTATAACGTATAACGTTATGTAGTATCACGTTATAACGTATTACGTTATATAGTATTACGTTATAACGTATTACGTTATAACGTATAACGTTATATAGTATCACGTTATAACGTATAACGTTATATAGTATCACGATATAACGTATAACGTTATGTAGTGTCACGTTATAACTTATAACGTTATATAGTATCACGTTATAACGTATAACGATAAGTAGTGTCACGCTACAACGTATCACGTTATGACGTATAACGTTATATAGTATCACGCTATAACGTACAACGTTATATAGTATCACGTTATAACGTATAACGTTATGTAGTATCACACTATAACGTACAACGTTATATGGTATCACGTTATAACGTATAACGTTATATAGTATCACGATATAACGTATAACGTTATGTAGTATCACGTTATAACGTATAACGTTATGTAGTATCACGCTATAACCTACATCGTTATATAGTATCGCGTTATAACGTATAACGTTATATAGTATCACGATATAACGTATAACGTTATGTAGTATCACGTTATAACGTATAACGTTATGTAGTATCACGCTATAACCTACATCGTTATATAGTATTACGTTATAACGTATAACGTTATATGGTATCACGTTATAACGCGATATAACGTATAACGTTATATACTATCAGGTTATAACGTATAACGGTATGTAGTATCACGATATAACGTATTACGTTATATAGTTTTACGTTATAACGTATAACGTTTTGTAGTATTACGTTATACCGTATTACGTTATATAGTATCACGTTATAACGTATAACGTTATGTAGTATCACGCTATAACGCATTACGTTATATAGTATTACGTTATAACTTATAACGTTACGTAGTATCACGCTATAACGTATAACGTTATATGGTATCACGTTATAACGCGATATAACGTATAACGTTATATAGTATCGCGTTATGATGTATAACGTTAAGTAGTATCACGTTATAAGGTATAACGTTATATAGTATCACGTTATAACGTATAACGTTATGTAGTATCACGCTATAACGTATTACGTTATATAGTATCGCCTTATGACGTATAACGTTATGTAGTATCACGTTATAACGTATAACGTTATATAGTATCACGTTATAACGTATAACGTTTTGTAGTATTACGTTATACCGTATTACGTTATATAGTATCACGTTATAACGTATAACGTTATGTAGTATCACGCTATAACGTATTACGTTATATAATATTACGTTATAACGTGTAACGTTATGTAGTATCACGCTATAACGTATAACGTTATATAGTATTACGTTATAACGTATAACGTTATGCAGTATCACGCTATAACATATTACGTTATATAGTATCGCGTTATGACGTATAACGTTATGTAGTATCACGTTATAACGTATAACGTTATATAGTATCGCGTTATGACGTATAACGTTATGTAGTATCACGTTATAACGTATAACGTTATATAGTAGTACGTTATTACATATAACGTTATATAGTACAACGTTTTAACGTATTACGTTATATAGTACACGTTATAACGTATAACGTTATGAAGTATAACGTTATGTAGTATCACGCTATAACGTATTACGTTATATAGTACACGTTATAACGTATAACGTTATGAAGTATAACGTTATGAAGTATAACGTTATTACGTATAACGTTATATAGTATTACGTTATAACGTATAACGTTATGTAGTAGCACGTTATAACGTACAACGTTATGTAGTATCACGCTATAACGTATTACGTTATATAGTATTACGTTATAAAGTATAACGTTATATAGTATTACCTTATAACGTATAACGTTGCATAGTAATTCGTTATAACGTATAATGTTATACAGTATCACGTTATAACGTATAACGTTAAATAGTATTACGTTATAACGTGTAACGTTATATAGTATTACGTTATTACGTACAACGTTATATAGTATTACGTTATTACGTACAACGTTATATAGTATTACGTTATAACGTATAACGTTATGTAGTAGCACGCTATGACGTATAACGTTATATAGTATTACGTTATAACGTATAACGTTACATAGTATTACGTTATAACGTATAACGTTATATAGTAGTACGTTATTACGTATAACGTCAAATAGTACAACGTTTTAACGTATTACGTTATATAGTACACGTTTTAACGTATAACGTTATATAGTATTACGTTATAACGTATAACGTTACATAGTATTACGTTATAACGTATAACGTTATGTAGTATTACGTTATAACGTATAACGTTATATGGTATCACGTTATAACGCGATATAACGTATAACGTTATATACTATCAGGTTATAACGTATAACGGTATGTAGTATCACGATATAACGTATTACGTTATATAGTTTTACGTTATAACGTATAACGTTATATAGTATCGCGATATGACGTATAACGTTAAGTAGTATCACGTTATAACGTATAACGTTATATAGTATCACGTTATAACGTATAACGTTACGTAGTATCACGCTATAACGTATTACGTTATATAGTATCGCGTTATGACGTATAACGTTATGTAGTATCACGTTATAACGGATAACGTTATGTAGTATCACGCTATAACGCATTACGTTATATAGTATTACGTTATAACTTATAACGTTACGTAGTATCACGCTATAACGTATAACGTTATATGGTATCGCGTTATAACGCGATATAACGTATAACGTTATATAGTATCGCCTTATGACGTATAACGTTATGTAGTATCACGTTATAACGTATAACGTTATATAGTATCACGTTATAACGTATAACGTTTTGTAGTATTACGTTATACCGTATTACGTTATATAGTATCACGTTATAACGTATAACGTTATGTAGTATCACGCTATAACGTATTACGTTATATAATATTACGTTATAACGTGTAACGTTATGTAGTATCACGTTATAACGTATAACGTTATGTAGTATCACGCTATAACGTATTACGTTATTTAGTATTACGTTATAACGTATAACGTTATATAGTATTACGTTACAACGTATAACGTTATATAGTATTACGTTATAACGTATAACGTTATATAGTATTAGGTTATTACGTATAAAGTTATGTAGTACAACGTTTTAACGTATAACGTTATATAGTATTACGTTATAACGTATAACGTTACATAGTATTACGTTATAACGTATAACGTTATATAGTATTACGTTATAACGTATAACGTTATATGGTATCACGTTATAACGTATAACGTTATATGGTATCACGTTATAACGCGATATAACGTATAACGTTATATACTATCAGGTTATAACGTATAACGTTATGTAGTATCACGCTATAACGCATTACGTTATATAGTATTACGTTATAACTTATAACGTTACGTAGTATCACGCTATAACGTATAACGTTATATGGTATCACGTTATAACGCGATATAACGTATAACGTTATATACTATCAGGTTATAACGTATAACGGTATGTAGTATCACGATATAACGTATTACGTTATATAGTTTTACGTTATAACGTATAACGTTTTGTAGTATTACGTTATACCGTATTGCGTTATATAGTATCACGTTATAACGTATAACGTTATGTAGTATCACGCTATAACGCATTACGTTATATAGTATTACGTTATAACTTATAACGTTACGTAGTATCACGCTATAACGTATAACGTTATATGGTATCGCGTTATAACGCGATATAACGTATAACGTTATATAGTATCGCCTTATGACGTATAACGTTATGTAGTATCACGTTATAACGTATAACGTTATATAGTATCACGTTATAACGTATAACGTTTTGTAGTATTACGTTATACCGTATTACGTTATATAGTATCACGTTATAACGTATAACGTTATGTAGTATCACGCTATAACGTATTACGTTATATAATATTACGTTATAACGTGTAACGTTATGTAGTATCACGCTATACCGTATTACGTTATATAGTATCACGTTATAACGTATAACGTTATATAGTATCACGTTATGACGTATAACGTTATATTGTATCACGTTATAACGTATTATGTTATACAGCATTACGTTACATAGTATTACGTTATAACGTCTAACGTTATATAGTATCACGTTATAACGTATAACGTTATATAGCATCGCGTTATAGCGTACAACGTTATATGGTATCACGTTATAACGTATAACTTTATATAGTATCACGATATAACGTATAACGTTATGTAGTATCACGTTATAACTTATAACGTTATATAGTATCACGTTATAACGTATAACGTTAAGTAGTGTCACGCTACAACGTATCACGTTATAACGTATAACGTTACGTAGTATCACGCTATAACGTATTACGTTATATAGTATCGCGTTATAACGTATAACGTTATGTAGTATCACGTTATAACGGATAACGTTATATAGTATCACGTTATAACGTATAACGTTTTGTAGTATTACGTTATACCGTATTACGTTATATAGTATCACGTTATAACGTATAACGTTATGTAGTATCACGCTATAACGTATTACGTTATATAGTATTACGTTATAACGTATAACGTTATATAGTATCACGATATAACGTATAACGTTATGTAGTATCACGTTATAACGTATAACGTTATGTAGTATCACGCTATAACCTACATCGTTATATAGTATTACGTTATAACGTGTAACGTTATGTAGTATCACGCTATAACGTATAACGTTATATAGTATTACGTTATAACGTATAACGTTATGCAGTATCACGCTATAACATATTACGTTATATAGTATCGCGTTATGACGTATAACGTTATGTAGTATCACGTTATAACGTATAACGTTATGTAGTATCACGCTATAACCTACATCGTTATATAGTATCGCGTTATAACGTATAACGTTATATAGTATCACGATATAACGTATAACGTTATGTAGTATCACGTTATAACGTATAACGTTATGTAGTATCACGCTATAACCTACATCGTTATATAGTATTACGTTATAACGTATAACGTTATATGGTATCACGTTATAACGCGATATAACGTATAACGTTATATACTATCAGGTTATAACGTATAACGGTATGTAGTATCACGATATAACGTATTACGTTATATAGTTTTACGTTATAACGTATAACGTTTTGTAGTATTACGTTATACCGTATTACGTTATATAGTATCACGTTATAACGTATAACGTTATGTAGTATCACGCTATAACGCATTACGTTATATAGTATTACGTTATAACTTATAACGTTACGTAGTATCACGCTATAACGTATAACGTTATATGGTATCACGTTATAACGCGATATAACGTATAACGTTATATAGTATCGCGTTATGATGTATAACGTTAAGTAGTATCACGTTATAAGGTATAACGTTATATAGTATCACGTTATAACGTATAACGTTATGTAGTATCACGCTATAACGTATTACGTTATATAGTATCGCCTTATGACGTATAACGTTATGTAGTATCACGTTATAACGTATAACGTTATATAGTATCACGTTATAACGTATAACGTTTTGTAGTATTACGTTATACCGTATTACGTTATATAGTATCACGTTATAACGTATAACGTTATGTAGTATCACGCTATAACGTATTACGTTATATAATATTACGTTATAACGTGTAACGTTATGTAGTATCACGCTATAACGTATAACGCTATATAGTATTACGTTATAACGTATAACGTTATGCAGTATCACGCTATAACATATTACGTTATATAGTATCGCGTTATGACGTATAACGTTATGTAGTATCACGTTATAACGTATAACGTTATATAGTATCGCGTTATGACGTATAACGTTATGTAGTATCACGTTATAACGTATAACGTTATATAGTAGTACGTTATTACATATAACGTTATATAGTACAACGTTTTAACGTATTACGTTATATAGTACACGTTATAACGTATAACGTTACGAAGTATAACGTTATGTAGTATCACGCTATAACGTATTACGTTATATAGTACACGTTATAACGTATAACGTTATGAAGTATAACGTTATGAAGTATAACGTTATAACGTATAACGTTATATAGCATTACGTTATATAGTACTACGTTATAACGTATAACGTTATATAGCATCACGTTATAACGTATAACGTTATATAGTAGCACGTTATAACGTATAACGTTATGTAGTATCACGCTGTAACGTATAACGTTATGTAGTATCACGCTATAACGTATAACGTTATATAGTATCACGTTATAACGTATTACGTTATAACGTATAACGTTATATAGTATTACCTATAACGTATTACGTTATATAGTATCACGTTATTACGTATATCGTTATGTAGTATCACGCTATAACGTATTACGTTATATAGTATTACGTTATAACGTATGACGTTATATAGTATTACGTTGTAACGTGTAACGTTATGTAGTATTACGTTATTACGTATAACGTTATATAGTATTACGTTATAACGTATAACGTTATGTAGTAGCACGTTATAACGTACAACGTTATGTAGTATCACGCTATAACGTATTACGTTATATAGTATTACGTTATAAAGTATAACGTTATATAGTATTACCTTATAACGTATAACGTTGCATAGTAATTCGTTATAACGTATAATGTTATACAGTATCACGTTATAACGTATAACGTTAAATAGTATTACGTTATAACGTGTAACGTTATATAGTATTACGTTATTACGTACAACGTTATATAGTATTACGTTATTACGTACAACGTTATATAGTATTACGTTATAACGTATAACGTTATGTAGTAGCACGCTATGACGTATAACGTTATATAGTATTACGTTATAACGTATAACGTTACATAGTATTACGTTATAACGTATAACGTTATATAGTAGTACGTTATTACGTATAACGTCAAATAGTACAACGTTTTAACGTATTACGTTATATAGTACACGTTTTAACGTATAACGTTATATAGTATTACGTTATAACGTATAACGTTACATAGTATTACGTTATAACGTATAACGTTATGTAGTATTACGTTATAACGTATAACGTTATATGGTATCACGTTATAACGCGATATAACGTATAACGTTATATACTATCAGGTTATAACGTATAACGGTATGTAGTATCACGATATAACGTATTACGTTATATAGTTTTACGTTATAACGTATAACGTTATATAGTATCGCGATATGACGTATAACGTTAAGTAGTATCACGTTATAACGTATAACGTTATATAGTATCACGTTATAACGTATAACGTTACGTAGTATCACGCTATAACGTATTACGTTATATAGTATCGCGTTATGACGTATAACGTTATGTAGTATCACGTTATAACGGATAACGTTATGTAGTATCACGCTATAACGCATTACGTTATATAGTATTACGTTATAACTTATAACGTTACGTAGTATCACGCTATAACGTATAACGTTATATGGTATCGCGTTATAACGCGATATAACGTATAACGTTATATAGTATCGCCTTATGACGTATAACGTTATGTAGTATCACGTTATAACGTATAACGTTATATAGTATCACGTTATAACGTATAACGTTTTGTAGTATTACGTTATACCGTATTACGTTATATAGTATCACGTTATAACGTATAACGTTATGTAGTATCACGCTATAACGTATTACGTTATATAATATTACGTTATAACGTGTAACGTTATGTAGTATCACGCTATAACGTATAACGTTATATAGTATCACGTTATAACGTATAACGTTATATAGTATCACGTTATGACGTATAACGTTATATTGTATCACGTTATAACGTATTATGTTATACAGCATTACGTTATATAGTATTACGTTATAACGTCTAACGTTATATAGTATCACGTTATAACGTATAACGTTATATAGCATCGCGTTATAGCGTACAACGTTATATGGTATCACGTTATAACGTATAACTTTATATAGTATCACGATATAACGTATAACGTTATGTAGTATCACGTTATAACTTATAACGTTATATAGTATCACGTTATAACGTATAACGTTAAGTAGTGTCACGCTACAACGTATCACGTTATGACGTATAACGTTATATAGTATCACGCTATAACGTACAACGTTATATAGTATCACGTTATAACGTATAACGTTATGTAGTATCACGCTATAACGTACAACGTTATATGGTATCACGTTATAACGTATAACGTTATATAGTATCACGATATAACGTATAACGTTATGTAGTATCACGTTATAACGTATAACGTTATGTAGTATCACGCTATAACGTATTACGTTATTTAGTATTACGTTATAACGTATAACGTTATATAGTATTACGTTACAACGTATAACGTTATATAGTATTACGTTATAACGTATAACGTTATATAGTATTAGGTTATTACGTATAAAGTTATGTAGTACAACGTTTTAACGTATAACGTTATATAGTATTACGTTATAACGTATAACGTTACATAGTATTACGTTATAACGTATAACGTTATATAGTATTACGTTATAACGTATAACGTTATATGGTATCACGTTATAACGTATAACGTTATATGGTATCACGTTATAACGCGATATAACGTATAACGTTATATACTATCAGGTTATAACGTATAACGTTATGTAGTATCACGCTATAACGCATTACGTTATATAGTATTACGTTATAACTTATAACGTTACGTAGTATCACGCTATAACGTATAACGTTATATGGTATCACGTTATAACGCGATATAACGTATAACGTTATATACTATCAGGTTATAACGTATAACGGTATGTAGTATCACGATATAACGTATTACGTTATATAGTTTTACGTTATAACGTATAACGTTTTGTAGTATTACGTTATACCGTATTGCGTTATATAGTATCACGTTATAACGTATAACGTTATGTAGTATCACGCTATAACGCATTACGTTATATAGTATTACGTTATTACGTACAACGTTATATAGTATTACGTTATTACGTACAACGTTATATAGTATTACGTTATAACGAATAACGTTATGTAGTAGCACGCTATGACGTATAACGTTATATAGTATTACGTTATAACGTATAACGTTACATAGTATTACGTTATAACGTATAACGTTATATAGTAGTACGTTATTACGTATAACGTCATATAGTACAACGTTTTAACGTATTACGTTATATAGTACACGTTTTAACGTATAACGTTATATAGTATTACGTTATAACGTATAACGTTACATAGTATTACGTTATAACGTATAACGTTATGTAGTATTACGTTATAACGTATAACGTTATATGGTATCACGTTATAACGCGATATAACGTATAACGTTATATACTATCAGGTTATAACGTATAACGGTATGTAGTATCACGATATAACGTATTACGTTATATAGTTTTACGTTATAACGTATAACGTTATATAGTATCGCGATATGACGTATAACGTTAAGTAGTATCACGTTATAACGTATAACGTTATATAGTATCACGTTATAACGTATAACGTTACGTAGTATCACGCTATAACGTATTACGTTATATAGTATCGCGTTATGACGTATAACGTTATGTAGTATCACGTTATAACGGATAACGTTATATAGTATCACGTTATAACGTATAACGTTTTGTAGTATTACGTTATACCGTATTACGTTATATAGTATCACGTTATAACGTATAACGTTATGTAGTATCACGCTATAACGTATTACGTTATTTAGTATTACGTTATAACGTATAACGTTATATAGTATTACGTTACAACGTATAACGTTATATAGTATTACGTTATAACGTATAACGTTATATAGTATTAGGTTATTACGTATAAAGTTATGTAGTACAACGTTTTAACGTATAACGTTATATAGTATTACGTTATAACGTATAACGTTACATAGTATTACGTTATAACGTATAACGTTATATAGTATTACGTTATAACGTATAACGTTATATGGTATCACGTTATAACGTATAACGTTATATGGTATCACGTTATAACGCGATATAACGTATAACGTTATATACTATCAGGTTATAACGTATAACGTTATGTAGTATCACGCTATAACGCATTACGTTATATAGTATTACGTTATAACTTATAACGTTACGTAGTATCACGCTATAACGTATAACGTTATATGGTATCACGTTATAACGCGATATAACGTATAACGTTATATACTATCAGGTTATAACGTATAACGGTATGTAGTATCACGATATAACGTATTACGTTATATAGTTTTACGTTATAACGTATAACGTTTTGTAGTATTACGTTATACCGTATTGCGTTATATAGTATCACGTTATAACGTATAACGTTATGTAGTATCACGCTATAACGCATTACGTTATATAGTATTACGTTATAACTTATAACGTTACGTAGTATCACGCTATAACGTATAACGTTATATGGTATCGCGTTATAACGCGATATAACGTATAACGTTATATAGTATCGCCTTATGACGTATAACGTTATGTAGTATCACGCTATAACGTATTACGTTATATAATATTACGTTATAACGTGTAACGTTATGTAGTATCACGCTATAACGTATAACGTTATATAGTATCACGTTATAACGTATAACGTTATATAGTATCACGTTATGACGTATAACGTTATATTGTATCACGTTATAACGTATTATGTTATACAGCATTACGTTACATAGTATTACGTTATAACGTCTAACGTTATATAGTATCACGTTATAACGTATAACGTTATATAGCATCGCGTTATAGCGTACAACGTTATATGGTATCACGTTATAACGTATAACTTTATATAGTATCACGATATAACGTATAACGTTATGTAGTATCACGTCATAACTTATAACGTTATATAGTATCACGTTATAACGTATAACGTTAAGTAGTGTCACGCTACAACGTATCACGTTATGACGTATAACGTTATATAGTATCACGCTATAACGTACAACGTTATATAGTATCACGTTATAACGTATAACGTTATGTAGTATCACGCTATAACGTACAACGTTATATGGTATCACGTTATAACGTATAACGTTATATAGTATCACGATATAACGTATAACGTTATGTAGTATCACGTTATAACGTATAACGTTATGTAGTATCACGCTATAACCTACATCGTTATATAGTATCGCGTTATAACGTATAACGTTATATAGTATCACGATATAACGTATAACGTTATGTAGTATCACGTTATAACGTATAACGTTATGTAGTATCACGCTATAACCTACATCGTTATATAGTATTACGTTATAACGTATAACGTTATATGGTATCACGTTATAACGCAATATAACGTATAACGTTATATACTATCAGGTTATAACGTATAACGGTATGTAGTATCACGATATAACGTATTATGTTATATAGTTTTACGTTATAACGTATAACGTTTTGTAGTATTACGTTATACCGTATTACGTTATATAGTATCACGTTATAACGTATAACGTTATGTAGTATCACGCTATAACGCATTACGTTATATAGTATTACGTTATAACTTATAACGTTACGTAGTATCACGCTATAACGTATAACGTTATATGGTATCACGTTATAACGCGATATAACGTATAACGTTATATACTATCAGGTTATAACGTATAACGGTATGTAGTATCACGATATAACGTATTACGTTATATAGTTTTTCGTTATAACGTATAACGTTTTGTAGTATTACGTTATACCGTATTACGTTATATAGTATCACGTTATAACGTATAACGTTATGTAGTATCACGCTATAACGCATTACGTTATATAGTATTACGTTATAACTTATAACGTTATGTAGTATCACGTTATAACGTATAATGTTATACAGTATCACGTTATAACGTATAACGTTAAATAGTATTACGTTATAACGTGTAACGTTATATAGTATTACGTTATTACGTACAACGTTATATAGTATTACGTTATAACGTATAACGTTATGTAGTAGCACGTTATAACGTACAACGTTATGTAGTATCACGTTATAACGTATTACGTGATGTAGCAGTACGTTATAACGTTTAATTTTATATACCATATCAGTATAACGTATAATGTTATATAGTGCTGCGATATAACGTGTAACGTTATATAGTAGCACGTTATAACGTACAACGTTATGTAGTATCACGCTATACCGTATTACGTTATATAGTATTACGTTATAACGTATAACGTTATATGGTATCGCGTTATGACGTATAACGTTATGTAGTATCACGCTATAACGTATAACGTTATATAGTTCTACGTTATAACGTATAACGTTATATAGTATTATGTTATAACGTATAACGTTATACAGTATCACGATATAACGTACAACGTTATGTAGTATCACGCTATAACGCATTACGTTATATAGTATTACGTTATAACTTATAACGTTACGTAGTATCACGCTATAACGTATAACGTTATATGGTATCACGTTATAACGCGATATAACGTATAACGTTATATAGTGTCGCGTTATGATGTATAACGTTAAGTAGTATCACGTTATAAGGTATAACGTTATATAGTAGCACGTTATAACGTATAACGTTATGTAGTATCATGCTATAACGTATTACGTTATATAGTATTACGTTATAAAGTATAACGTTTTATAGTATTACGTTATAACGTATAACGTTATATAGTATTACGTTATAACGTATAACGTTACATGGTATTACGTTATAACGTATAACGAAGTATAGTATTACGTTATAACGTATAACGTTATATAGTATTACGTATAACATATTACGTTATATAGTATTACGTTATAACGTATAACGTTATATAGTTTTACGTTATAACGTATAACGTTATAGAGAATTACGTTATAACGTATAACGTTATATGGTTTTACGTTATAACGTATAACGTTATATAGTATCACGTTATAACGTATAACGTTATGTAGCATCACCCTATAACGTATTACGTTATATAGTATTACGTTATAACGTATAACGTTATATAGTTTTACGTTATAATGTATAACGTTATATAGTATCACGTTATAACGTATTACGTTATATAGTAGTACGTTATAAAGTTTAATTTTATATACCATATCAGTATAACGTATAAAGTTATATAGTTTTACGTTATAACGTATAACGTTATATAGTATCACGTTATAACGTATAACGCTGTGTAGTATCACGCAATAACGTTTAACGTTATGTAGTATCACGCTATAACGTATTACGTAATATAGTATCACGTTAACACGTATAACGTTGTGTAGTATCACGCTATAACGTATAACGTTGTGTAGTATCACGCTATAACGTATAACGTTATGTAGTATCATGCTATAACGTATTACGTTATATAGTATCACGTTATAACGTATAACGTTGTGTAGTATCACGCTATAACGTATAACGTTATGTAGTATCACGCTATAACGTATTACGTTATATAATATTACGTTATAACGTGTAACGTTATATAGTATCGCGTTATGACGCATTACGTTATATAGTATTACGTTATAAAGTATAACGTTATACAGTATTACGTTATAACATATAACGTTATATAGTTTTACGTTATAACGTGTAACGTTATATAGTATCACGTTATAACGTATTACGTGATATAGTAGTACGTTATAACGTTTAATTTTATATACCATATCAGTATAACGTATAATGTTATATAGTGTTGCGATATAACGTGTAACGTTATATAGTATTACGTTATAACGTATTACGTTATATAGTTTTACGTTATAACGTATAACGTTATATAGTATTACGTATAACGTATTACGTTATATAGTATCACGTTATTACGTATAACGTTATGTAGTATCACGCTATAACGTATTACGTTATATAATATTACGTTATAACGTGTAACGTTATATAGTATCACGTTATAACGTATTACGTGATATAGTAGTACGTTATAACGTTTAATTCTATATACCATATCAGTATAACGTATAATGTAATATAGTGTTGCGATATAACGTGATATAGTAGTACGTTATAACGTTTAATTCTATATACCATATCAGTATAACGTATAATGTAATATAGTGTTGCGATGTAACGTGTAACGTTATATAGTAGCACGTTATATCGTACAACGTTATGTAGTATCACGCTATATAGTATTACGTTATAAAGTATAACGTTATAGAGAATTACGTTATAACGTATAACGTTATATAGTTTTACGTTATAACGTATAACGTTATATAGTTTTACGTTATAACGTATAACGTTATATAGTATCACGTTATAACGTATTACGTGATATAGTAGTACGTTATAACGTTTAATTTTATATACCATATCAGTATAACGTATAATGTTATATAGTGTTGCGATATAACGTGTAACGTTATATAGTATTACGCTATAACGTATTACGTTATATAGTTTTACGTTATAACGTATAACGTTATATAGTATCACGTTATAACGTATAACGTTATGTAGTATCACGCTATAACTTATCACGTTATATAGTGTTACGTTATAACGTGTAACGTTATATAGTATTACGTTATAACGTATAACGTTATGTAGTATCACGCTACAACGTATTACGTTATATAATATTACGTTATAACGTGTAACGTTATATAGTATCACGTTATAACGTATTACGCTATATAGTAGTACGTTATAACGTTTAATTTTATATACCATATCAGTATAACGTATAATGTTATATAGTGTTGCGATATAACGTGTAACGTTATATAGTACTACGTTATAACGTATTACGTTATATAGTATTACGTTATATAGTATTACGTTATAACGTATAACGTTATATAGTATCATGTTGTAACTTATTACGTTATATAGTGGTACATTATAACCTTTAACTAAATATACCATATCAGTATAACGTATGTCATATACTGTTGGGATATAACGTGTAAAGATATATAATAACACGTTATAACGTATAACGTTATGTAGTATCACCCTATAACATATTACGTTATATAGTATTACGTTATAAAGTATAACGTTATATAGTATTACGTTATAACGTATAACGTTATATAGTTTTACGTTATAACGTATAAAGTTATATAGTTTTACGTTATAACGTATAACGTTATATAGTATCATGTTGTAACATATTACGTTATATAGTGGTACATTATAACCTTTAACTAAATATACCATATCAGTATAACGTATAACGTTATATAGTTTTACGTTATAACGTATAACGTTATATAGTATCACGTTATAACGTATAACGTTGTGTAGTATCACGCAATAACGTATAACGTTATGTAGTATCACGCTATAACGTATTACGTTATATAGTATCACGTTATAACGTATAACGTTGTGTAGTATCACGCTATAACGTATAACGTTGTGTAGTATCACGCTATAACGTATAACGTTATGTAGTATCATGCTATAACGTATTACGTTATATAGTATCACGTTATAACGTATAACGTTGTGTAGTATCACGCTATAACGTATAACGTTATGTTGTATCACGCTATGACGTATTACGTTATATAATATTACGTTATAACGTGTAACGTTATATAGTATCGCGTTATGACGTATTACGTTATATAGTATTAAGTTTTAAAGTATAACGTTATATAGTATTACGTTATAACATATAACGTTATATAGTTTTACGTTATAACGTGTAACGTTATATAGTATCACGTTATAACGTATTACGTGATATAGTAGTACGTTATAACGTTTAATTTTATATACCATATCAGTATAACGTATAATGTTATATAGTGTTGTGATATAACGTGTAACGTTATATAGTATCACGTTATAACGTATAACGTTATATAGTAGCACGTTATAACGTATAACGTTATGTAGTATCATGCTATAACGTATAACGTTATGTAGTATTACGTTATAACGTATAACGTTATATAGTATCATGTTGTAACTTATTACGTTATATAGTGGTACATTATAACCTTTAACTAAATATACCATATCAGTATAACGTATGTCATATACTGTTGGGATATAACGTGTAAAGATATATAATACCACGTCATAACGTATACGGTTATGTAGTATCACCCTATAACATATTACGTTATATAGTATTACGTTATAAAGTATAACGTTATATAGTATTACGTTATAACGTATAACGTTATATAGTTTTACGTTATAACGTATAACGTTATATAGTTTTACGTTATAACGTATAACGTTATATAGTATCATGTTGTAACATATTACGTTATATAGTGGTACATTATAACCTTTAACTAAATATACGATATCAGTATAGCGTATGTCATATACTGTTGGGATATAACGTGTAAAGATATATAATACCACGTTATAACGTATAACGTTATGTAGTATCACCCTATAACATATTACGTTATATAGTATTACGTTATAACGTATAACGTTATGTAGTATCACGCTATAACGTATCACGTTATATAGTGTTACGTTATAACGTGTAACGTTATATAGTATCACGTTATAACGTATTACGTGATATAGTAGTACGTTATAACGTTTAATTCTATATACCATATCAGTATAACGTATAATGTAATATAGTGTTGCGATATAACGTGATATAGTAGTACGTTATAACGTTTAATTCTATATACCATATCAGTATAACGTATAATGTAATATAGTATTGCGATGTAACGTGTAACGTTATATAGTAGCACGTTACAACGTACAACGTTATGTAGTATCACGCTATATAGTATTACGTTATAAAGTATAACGTTGTAGAGAATTACGTTATAACGTATAACGTTATATAGTTTTACGTTATAACGTATAACGTTATATAGTTTTACGTTATAACGTATAACGTTATATAGTATCACGTTATAACGTATTACGTGATATAGTAGTACGTTATAACGTTTAATTTTATATACCATATCAGTATAACGTATAATGTTATATAGTGTTGCGATATAACGTGTAACGTTATATAGTATTACGTTATAACGTATTACGTTATATAGTTTTACGTTATAACGTATAACGTTATATAGTATCACGTTATAACGTATAACGTTATGTAGTATCACGCTATAACTTATCACGTTATATAGTGTTACGTTATAACGTGTAACGTTATATAGTATTACGTTATAACGTATAACGTTATGTAGTATCACGCTACAACGTATTACGTTATATAATATTACGTTATAACGTGTAACGTTATATAGTATCACGTTATAACGTATTACGCTATATAGTAGTACGTTATAACGTTTAATTTTATATACCATATCAGTATAACGTATAATGTTATATAGTGTTGCGATATAACGTGTAACGTTATATAGTACTACGTTATAACGTATTACGTTATATAGTATTACGTTATATAGTATTACGTTATAACGTATAACGTTATATAGTATCATGTTGTAACTTATTACGTTATATAGTGGTACATTATAACCTTTAACTAAATATACCATATCAGTATAACGTATGTCATATACTGTTGGGATATAACGTGTAAAGAGATATAATACCACGTTATAACGTATAACGTTATGTAGTATCACCCTATAACATATTACGTTATATAGTATTACGTTATAAAGTATAACGTTATATAGTATTACGTTATAACGTATAACGTTATATAGTTTTACGTTATAACGTATAACGTTATATAGTTTTACGTTATAACGTATAACGTTATATAGTATCATGTTGTAACATATTACGTTATATAGTGGTACATTATAACCTTTAACTAAATATACCATATCAGTATAACGTATAACGTTATATAGTTTTACGTTATAACGTATAACGTTATATAGTATCACGTTATAACGTATAACGTTGTGTAGTATCACGCAATAACGTATAACGTTATGTAGTATCACGCTATAACGTATTACGTTATATAGTATCACGTTATAACGTATAACGTTGTGTAGTATCACGCTATAACGTATAACGTTGTGTAGTATCACGCTATAACGTATAACGTTATGTAGTATCATGCTATAACGTATTACGTTATATAGTATCACGTTATAACGTATAACGTTGTGTAGTATCACGCTATAACGTATAACGTTATGTTGTATCACGCTATGACGTATTACGTTATATAATATTACGTTATAACGTGTAACGTTATATAGTATCGCGTTATGACGTATTACGTTATATAGTATTAAGTTTTAAAGTATAACGTTATATAGTATTACGTTATAACATATAACGTTATATAGTTTTACGTTATAACGTGTAACGTTATATAGTATCACGTTATAACGTATTACGTGATATAGTAGTACGTTATAACGTTTAATTTTATATACCATATCAGTATAACGTATAATGTTATATAGTGTTGTGATATAACGTGTAACGTTATATAGTATCCCGTTATAACGTATAACGTTATATAGTAGCACTTTATAACGTATAACGTTATGTAGTATCATGCTATAACGTATAACGTTATATAGTATTACGTTATAACGTATAACGTTATATAGTATCATGTTGTAACTTATTACGTTATATAGTGGTACATTATAACCTTTAACTAAATATACCATATCAGTATAACTTATGTCATATACTGTTGGGATATAACGTGTAAAGATATATAATACCACGTTATAACGTATACGGTTATGTAGTATCACCCTATAACATATTACGTTATATAGTATTACGTTATAAAGTATAACGTTATATAGTATTACGTTATAACGTATAACGTTATATAGTTTTACGTTATAACGTATAACGTTATATAGTTTTACGTTATAACGTATAACGTTATATAGTATCATGTTGTAACATATTACGTTATATAGTGGTACATTATAACCTTTAACTAAATATACGATATCAGTATAGCGTATGTCATATACTGTTGGGATATAACGTGTAAAGATATATAATACCACGTTATAACGTATAACGTTATGTAGTATCACCCTATAACATATTACGTTATATAGTATTACGTTATAAAGTATAACGTTATATAGTATCACGTTATAACGTATGACATTACATAGTATTACGTTATAACGTATAACGTTACATAGTATTACGTTATGACGTATAACGTTATGTAGTATCTCGTTATAACGTATAACGTTATATAGTACCACGTTTTAACGTATTACGTTATATAGTATACGTTATAACGTAGAACGATATATAGTATTGCGTTATAACGTATAACGTTATGTAGTATCACGCTATAACGTATAACGTTATGTAGTATCACGCTATAACGTATAACGTTATGTAGTATCACACTATAACGTATAACGTTATGTAGTATCACGCTATAACGTATAACGTTATATAGTATTGCGATATAAAGCTAAGCTTTGTATAGTATTACGTTATAACATATAACGTTACATAGTATTACGTTATAACGTATTACGTTATGAAGTATTACGTTGTAGCGTTTAACGTTATATACGATGTCAGTATAACTTTTAACGTTATATAGTATCACGTTATAACGTAAAACGATATATAGTATCACGTTACAACGCATTCCGTTATACAGTATTACGGTACAACGTATAACGTTATACAGTATTGCGATATAACGTGTAACGTTATATAGTATTATTACGATACAACTTAAAACCTTATATAGTTCTACGTTATAACGTATAACGTTATACAGTATACGTTATAACGTAGAACGATATATAGTATTGAGTTATAACGTATAACGTTATATAGCATTACGTTATACAGTATTACGTTATAACGTATAACGTAATGTAGTATCACGCTATAACGTATAACGTTATGTAGTATCACGCTATAACGTATAACGTTATGTAGTATCACGTTATAACGTATAACGTTATATAGCATTACGTTATATAGTATTACGTTATAACGTATAACGTTATATAGTATTATACGTTATAACGTATAACGTTATATAGTAGCACGTTATAACGTACAACGTTATACAGTATTACGTTATAACGTATAACGAAGTATATTATTACGTTATAACGTATAACGTTATATAGTATTACGTATAACATATTACGTTATATAGTATTACGTTATAACGTATAACGTTATATAGTTTTACGTTATAACGTATAACGTTATATAGTAGCACGTTATAACGTATAACGTTATGTAGTATCATGTTATAACGTATTACGTTATATAGTATTACGTTATAAAGTATAACGTTATATAGTATTACGTTATAACGTATAACGTTATATAGTATCACGTTTTAACGTATAACGCTACATAGCATTACGTTATAACGTATAACGTTATATGGTGTTGCGATATAACGTATAACGTTATATAGTATCACGTTTTAACGTATAACGCTACGTAGTATTACGTTATAACGTATAACGTTATATAGTATTGAGATATAAAGCTTAGCTTTATATAGTTCTACGTTATAACGTATAATGTTATATAGTATCACGTTATAACGTATGACATTACATAGTTTTACGTTATAACGTATAACGTTACATAGTAATACTTTATAACGTATAATGTTATGTAGTATCACGTTATTACGTATAACGTTATATAGTATTGCGATATAAAGCTTAGCTTTATATAGTTCTACGTTATAACGTTTAATTTCATATACCATATCAGTATAACGCATAATGTTATATATTATTGCGATATAACGTATAACGTTATATAGTATCACGTTATAACGTATAAAGTTACATAGTTTCACGTTATAACGTATAACGTTATATAGTATTGCGATATAAAGCTTAGCTTTATACAGTTCTACGTTATAACGTATAACGTTAAATAGTATTACGTTATAACGCATAACGTTATATAGTATTGAGATATAAAGCTTAGCTTTATATACTTCTACGTTATAACGTTTAATTTTATATACCATATCAGTATAACGTATAATGTTATATATTATTGCGATATAACGTATAACGTTATATAGTATTACGTTATAACGTATAACGTTATATAGTATTACGTTATAACGTATAACGTTATATAGTATTGAGATATAAAGCTTAGCATTATATTGTTCTACGTTATAACGTTTAATTTTATATACCATACCAGTATAACGTATAATGTTATATATTATTGCGATATAACGTATAACGTTATATAGTATCGCGATATAAAGCTTAGCTTCATATAGTCCTACGTTATAACGTATAACGCTACATAGTATTACGTTATAACGTATAACGTTATATAGTATTGCGATATAAAGCTTAGCTTTATATAGTTCTACGTTATAACGTATAACGTTATATAGTATTACGTTATAACGTATAACGTTATATAGTATTACGTTATAACGTATAACGTTATATAGTATTGAGATATAAAGCTTAGCATTATATTGTTCTACGTTATAACGTTTAATTTTATATACCATACCAGTATAACGTATAATGTTATATATTATTGCGATATAACGTATAACGTTATATAGTATCGCGATATAAAGCTTAGCTTCATATAGTCCTACGTTATAACGTATAACGCTACATAGTATTACGTTATAACGTATAACGTTAAATAGTATTGCGTTATAACGTATAACGTTATATAGTATTGAGATATAAAGCTTAGCTTTATATAGTTCTACGTTATAACGTATAACGCTATATAGTATTGCGATATAAAGCTTAGCTTTATATAGTTCTACGTTATAACGTATAACGCTACATAGTATTACGTTATAACGTATAACGTTATATAGTATTGCGATATAAAGCTTAGCTTTATATAGTTCTACGTTATAACGTATAACGTTATATAGTATCACGTTAAAACGTATGACATTACATAGTATTACGTTATAACGTATAACGTTACATAGTATTACGTTATAACGTATTACGTTATATAGTATTGCGTTATAACGTTTAATATGATATACCATATCAGTATAACGATTAGCGTCAAATAGTATTACGTTATAACGTATAACGTTATATAGTATTGAGACATAAAGCTCAGCTTTATATCGGTCTACGTTATAACGTATAACTTTATATAGTATCACGTTATAACGTATGACATTACATAGTATTACGTTATAACGTATAACGTTACATAGTATTACTTTATAGCGTATAACGTTATGTAGTGTCACGTTATAACGTATAACGTTATATAGTATTACGATATAAAGCTTAGCATTATATTGTTCTACGTTATAAAGTTTAATTTTATATACCATACCAGTATAACGTATAATGTTATATATTATTGCGATATAACGTATAACGTTATATAGTATCACGTTATAACGTATAACGTTACATAGTTTCACGTTATAACGTATAACGTTATATAGTATTGCGATATAAAGCTTAGCTTTATACAGTTCTACGTTATAACGTTTAATTTTATATACCATACCAGTATAACGTATAATGTTATATATTATTGCGATATAACGTATAACATTATGTAGTATTTCGTTATAACGGATTACGTTATATAGTAGTACGTTATAGCGATTAACTTTATATACCATATCAGTTTAACTTAAAACCTTATATAGTTCTACGGTGAAACGTATAACGTTACATAGTTTCACGTTGTAACGTATAACGTTATGTAGTATTACGCTATAACGTATTACGTTACATAGTATTACGTTATAACGTATAACGTTATGTAGTATCACGTTATAAAGTATAACGTTATATAGTATTGCGATATAAAGCTCAGCTTTATATAGTTCTACGTTATAACGTTTAATTTTATACACCGTATTAGTATAACGTATAACGCTACATAGTATTACGTTATAACGTATAACGTTATATAGTATCACGTTATAACGTATGACATTGCATAGTATTACGTTATAACGTATATCGTTATGTAGTATTACGCAATAACGTATTACGCTACATAGTATCACGTTATAACGTATAACGCTATATAGTATTGCGATATAAAGCTTAGCTTTATATAGTTCTACGTTATAACGTATAACGCTACATAGTATTGCGATATAAAGCTTAGCTTTATATAGTTCTACGTTATAACGTATAACGCTACATAGTATTGCGATATAAAGCTTAGCTTTATATAGTTCTACGTTATAACGTATAACGCTACATAGTATTGCGATATAAAGCTTAGCTTTATATAGTTCTACGTTATAACGTATAACGTTATATAGTATTACGTTATAACGTATAACGTTAAATAGTATTACGTTATAACGTATATCGTTATGTAGTATCACGTTATAACGTATAACGCTATATAGTATTGCGATATAAAGCTTAGCTTTATATAGTTCTACGTTATAACGTATAACGCTACATAGTATTGCGATATAAAGCTTAGCTTTATATAGTTCTACGTTATAACGTATAACGTTATATAGTATTACGTTATTACGTATAACGTTAAATAGTATTACGTTATAACGTATATCGTTATGTAGTATTACGCTATAACGTATTACGTTATATAGTATTGAGATATAAAGCTTAGCTTTATACAGTTCTACGTTATAACGTATAACTTTATATAGTATTGCGATATAAAGCTTAGCTTTATATAGTTCTACGTTCTAACGTATAACGTTATGTAGTATCACGTTATAACGTATAACGTTATATAGTATCACGTTAAAACGTATTACGTTATATAGTATTGCGTTATAACGTTTAATATGATATACCATATCAGTATAACGATTAGCGTTATATAGTATTACGTTATAACGTATAACGTTATATAGTATTGCGATATAATGCTTAGCTTTATATAGTTCTACATTATAACGTTTAATTTTATATACCATACCAGTATAACGTATAATGGTATATATTATTGCGATATAACGTATAACGTTATATGGTATCACGTTTTAACGTATAACGCTACGTAGTATTACGTTATAACGTATTACGTTATATAGTATTGCGTTATAACGTTTAATATGATATACCATATCAGTATAACGATTAGCGTTATATAGTATTACGTTATAACGTATAACGTTATATAGTATTACGTTATAACGTATAACGTTATATAGTATTGAGGTATAAAGCTCAGCTTTATATCGGTCTACGTTATAACGTATAACTTTATATAGTATCACGTTATAACGTATGACATTACATAGTATTACGTTATAACGTATAACGTTAAATAGTATTACGTTATAACGTATAACGTTACATAGTATTACGTTATAACGTATTACGTTATATAGTATTGCGTTATAACGTTTAATATGATATACCATATCAGTATAACGATTAGCGTTATATAGTATTACGTTATAACGTATAACGTTACATAGTATTACTTTATAGCGTATAACGTTATGTAGTATCACGTTATAACGTATAACGTTATATAGTATTGCGATATAAAGCTTAGCATTATATTGTTCTACGTTATAACGTTTAATTTTATATACCATACCAGTATAACGTATAATGGTATATATTATTGCGATATAACGTATAACGTTATATGGTATCACGTTTTAACGTATAACGCTACGTAGTATTACGTTATAACGTATAACGTTATATAGTATTGAGATATAAAGCTTAGCTTTATATAGTTCTACGTTATAACGTATAACGTTATATAGTATCACGTTAAAACGTATGACATTACATAGTATTACGTTATAACGTATAACGTTACATAGGATTACTTTATAACGTATAACGTTATGTAGTATCACGTTATAACGTATAACGTTATATAGTATTGCGATATAAAGCTTAGCTTTATACAGTTCTACGTTATAACGTATAACGTTATATAGTATTGCGATATAAAGCTTAGCTTTATATAGTTCTACGTTATAACGTTTAATTTTATATGCCATATCAGTATAACGTATAACGTAATATATTATTGCGATATAACGTATAACGTTATATAGTATCACGTTTTAACGTATAACGCTACATAGCATTACGTTATAACGTATAACGTTATATGGTGTTGCGATATAACGTATAACGTTACATAGTATTACTTTATAACGTATAACGTTATGTAGTATCACGTTATAACGTATAACGTTATATAGTATTGCGATATAAAGCTTAGCTTTATATAGTTCTACGTTATAACGTTTAATTTTATATACCATATCAGTATAACGTATAACGTTATATAGTATTGAGATATAAAGCTTAGCTTTATATAGTTCTACGTTATAACGTATAACGTTATATAGTATCACGTTAAAACGTATGACATTACATAGTATTACGTTATAACGTATAACGTTACATAGTATTACTTTATAACGTATAACGTTATGTAGTATCAAGTTATAACGTATAACGTTATATAGTATTGCGATATAAAGCTTAGCATTATACTGTTCTACGTTATAACGTTTAATTTTATATACCATACCAGTATAACGTATAATGTTATATATTATTGCGATATAACGTATAACGTTATATAGTATCACGTTATAACGTATAACGTTACACAGTTTCACGTTATAACGTATAACGTTATATAGTATTGCGATATGAAGCTTAGCTTTATACAGTTCTACGTTATAACGTATAACGTTAAATAGTATTACGTTATAACGTATATCGTTATGTAGTATCACGTTATAACGTATAACATTATGTAGTATTTCGTTATAACGTATTACGTTATATAGTAGTACGTTATAACCTTTAGCGAAGTATACCATATCAGTATAACGTATGTTATATACTGTTGCGATACAACGTGTAACGTTATATAGTATACGTTATAACGTATAACGCTTTATAGTGTTACGTAATAACGTGTAACGTTATATAGTATCATGTTGTAACGTATTACGTTATATAGTAGTACGTTATATCCATTAATTTTACATACCATATCAGTATAACGTATAATGTTATATAGTGTAGCGATATAACGTGTAACGCTATATAGTACCTCGTTAAAACGTATAACGTTACATAGTATTACGATATGACGAATAACGTTATATAGTATTGCGATATAAGGCTTAACTTTATATAGATCTACGTTACATCGTATAACGTTATATAGTATCACGTTATAACGTATAACGATATATAGTACCACGTTTTAAAGTATTACGTTATATAGTGTTAGGTAATAACGTGTAACGTTATATAGTATCATGTTGTAACGTATTACGTTATATAGTAGTACGTTATATCCATTAATTTTACATACCATATCAGTATAACGTATAATGTTATATAGTGTTGCGATATAACGTGTAA
Organism: Bombus vestalis; assembly: GCA_963556215.1. NCBI lineage: Eukaryota > Metazoa > Arthropoda > Insecta > Hymenoptera > Apidae > Bombus > Bombus vestalis. The sequence goes on from OY744578.1 coordinate 8,106,450, forward strand.
CGCTATATAGTATCACGTTATAACGTATAACGTTACATGGTATTACGTTATAACGTATAACGTTATATAGTAATGCGATGTAAAGCTTAGCTTTATATAGTTCTACGTTATAACGTATAACGTTATATAGTATCATGTTATAACGTATGGCATTACATAGTATCACGCTATAACGTATAACGTTACATAGTATTACGTTATAACGTATAACGTTATATAGTATTGCGATATAAAGCTTAGCTTTATACAGCTCTACGTTATAACGTATAACGTTATATAGTATCACGTTATAAAGTATGACATTACATAGTATTACGTTATAACGTATAACGTTAAATAGTATTACGTTATAACGTATATCGTTATGTAGTATTACGCTATAACGTATTACGTTACATAGTATTACGTTATAACGTATAACGTTACATAGTATCACGTTATAACGTATGACATTACATAGTATTACGTTATAACGTATAACGTTAAATAGTATTACGTTATAACGTATATCGTTATGTTGTATTACGCTATAACGTATTGCGTTACATAGTATTACGTTATAACGTATAACGTTACATAGTATCACGTTATAATGTATGACATTACATAGTATTACGTTATAACGTATATCGTTATGTAGTATTACGCTATAACGTATTACGTTTCATAGTATTACTTTATAGCGTATAACGTTATGTAGTATCACGTTATAACGTATATCGTTATATAGTATTGCGATATAAAGCTTAGCTTTATATTATACTACGTGATAACGTTTAACTTTATATAACATATCAGTATAACTTAAAACCTTATATAGTTCTACTTTAAAACGTAAAACGTTATATAGTATCACGGTATAGCGTTTAACGTTATGCAGTATTACGCTATAACGTATTACGTTACATAATATAACGTTATAACGTATAATGTTATGTAGTATCACGTTATTACTTATAACGTTATATAGTATTGCGATATAAAGCTTAGCTTTATATAGTTCTACGTTATAACGTATAACGCTACATAGTATTACGTTATAACGTATAACGTTATATAGTATTGCGATATAAAGCTTAGCTTTATACAGTTCTACGTTATAACGTATAACGTTAAATAGTATTAGATTATAACGTATAACGTTATATAGTATTGAGATATAAAGCTTAGCTTTATATAGTTCTACCTTATAACGTATAACGTTATATAGTATCACGTTATAACGTATAACGTTATGTAGTATTACGCTATAACGTATTACGTTACATAGTATAACGTTTTACCGTATGACATTACATAGTATTACGTTATAACGTATAACGTTACATAGTATTACTTTATAACGTATAACGTTATGTAGTATCACGTTATAACGTATAACGTTAAATAGTATTGCGTTATAACGTATTACGTTATATAGTATTGAGATATAAAGCTTAGCTTTATATAGATCTACGTTATAACGTATAACGCTATATAGTATTGCGATATAAAGCTTAGCTTTATATAGTTCTACGTTATAACGTATAACGCTACATAGTATTACGTTATAACGTATAACGTTATATAGTATTGCGATATAAAGCTTAGCTTTATACAATTCTACGTTATAACGTATAACGTTATACAGTATTGCGATATAAAGCTTAGCTTTATATAGTTCTACGTTATAACGTATAACGTTATATAGTATCACGTTAAAACGTATGACATTACATAGTATTACGTTATAACGTATAACGTTACATAGTATTACGTTATAACGTATTACGTTATATAGTATTGCGTTATAACGTTTAATATGATATACCATATCAGTATAACGATTAGCGTTATATAGTATTACGTTATAACGTATAACGTTATATAGTATTGAGACATAAAGCTCAGCTTTATATCGGTCTACGTTATAACGTATAACTTTATATAGTATCACGTTATAACGTATGACATTACATAGTATTACGTTATAACGTATAACGTTACATAGTATTACTTTATAGCGTATAACGTTATGTAGTGTCACGTTATAACGTATAACGTTATATAGTATTACGATATAAAGCTTAGCATTATATTGTTCTACGTTATAACGTTTAATTTTATATACCATACCAGTATAACGTATAATGTTATATATTATTGCGATATAACGTATAACGTTATATAGTATCACGTTATAACGTATAACGTTACATAGTTTCACGTTATAACGTATAACGTTATATAGTATTGCGATATAAAGCTTAGCTTTATACAGTTCTACGTTATAACGTTTAATTTTATATACCATACCAGTATAACGTATAATGTTATATATTATTGCGATATAACGTATAACATTATGTAGTATTTCGTTATAACGGATTACGTTATATAGTAGTACGTTATAGCGATTAACTTTATATACCATATCAGTTTAACTTAAAACCTTATATAGTTCTACGGTGAAACGTATAACGTTACATAGTTTCACGTTGTAACGTATAACGTTATGTAGTATTACGCTATAACGTATTACGTTACATAGTATTACGTTATAACGTATAACGTTATGTAGTATCACGTTATAAAGTATAACGTTATATAGTATTGCGATATAAAGCTCAGCTTTATATAGTTCTACGTTATAACGTTTAATTTTATACACCGTATTAGTATAACGTATAACGCTACATAGTATTACGTTATAACGTATAACGTTATATAGTATCACGTTATAACGTATGACATTGCATAGTATTACGTTATAACGTATATCGTTATGTAGTATTACGCTATAACGTATTACGTTACATAGTATCACGTTATAACGTATAACGCTATATAGTATTGCGATATAAAGCTTAGCTTTATATAGTTCTACGTTATAACGTATAACGCTACATAGTATTGCGATATAAAGCTTAGCTTTATATAGTTCTACGTTATAACGTATAACGCTACATAGTATTGCGATATAAAGCTTAGCTTTATATAGTTCTACGTTATAACGTATAACGCTACATAGTATTGCGATATAAAGCTTAGCTTTATATAGTTCTACGTTATAACGTATAACGTTATATAGTATTACGTTATAACGTATAACGTTAAATAGTATTACGTTATAACGTATATCGTTATGTAGTATCACGTTATAACGTATAACGCTATATAGTATTGCGATATAAAGCTTAGCTTTATATAGTTCTACGTTATAACGTATAACGCTACATAGTATTGCGATATAAAGCTTAGCTTTATATAGTTCTACGTTATAACGTATAACGTTATATAGTATTACGTTATTACGTATAACGTTAAATAGTATTACGTTATAACGTATATCGTTATGTAGTATTACGCTATAACGTATTACGTTATATAGTATTGAGATATAAAGCTTAGCTTTATACAGTTCTACGTTATAACGTATAACTTTATATAGTATTGCGATATAAAGCTTAGCTTTATATAGTTCTACGTTCTAACGTATAACGTTATGTAGTATCACGTTATAACGTATAACGTTATATAGTATCACGTTAAAACGTATTACGTTATATAGTATTGCGTTATAACGTTTAATATGATATACCATATCAGTATAACGATTAGCGTTATATAGTATTACGTTATAACGTATAACGTTATATAGTATTGCGATATAATGCTTAGCTTTATATAGTTCTACGTTATAACGTTTAATTTTATATACCATACCAGTATAACGTATAATGGTATATATTATTGCGATATAACGTATAACGTTATATGGTATCACGTTTTAACGTATAACGCTACGTAGTATTACGTTATAACGTATTACGTTATATAGTATTGCGTTATAACGTTTAATATGATATACCATATCAGTATAACGATTAGCGTTATATAGTATTACGTTATAACGTATAACGTTATATAGTATTACGTTATAACGTATAACGTTATATAGTATTGAGATATAAAGCTCAGCTTTATATCGGTCTACGTTATAACGTATAACTTTATATAGTATCACGTTATAACGTATGACATTACATAGTATTACGTTATAACGTATAACGTTAAATAGTATTACGTTATAACGTATAACGTTACATAGTATTACGTTATAACGTATTACGTTATATAGTATTGCGTTATAACGTTTAATATGATATACCATATCAGTATAACGATTAGCGTTATATAGTATTACGTTATAACGTATAACGTTACATAGTATTACTTTATAGCGTATAACGTTATGTAGTATCACGTTATAACGTATAACGTTATATAGTATTGCGATATAAAGCTTAGCATTATATTGTTCTACGTTATAACGTTTAATTTTATATACCATACCAGTATAACGTATAATGGTATATATTATTGCGATATAACGTATAACGTTATATGGTATCACGTTTTAACGTATAACGCTACGTAGTATTACGTTATAACGTATAACGTTATATAGTATTGAGATATAAAGCTTAGCTTTATATAGTTCTACGTTATAACGTATAACGTTATATAGTATCACGTTAAAACGTATGACATTACATAGTATTACGTTATAACGTATAACGTTACATAGGATTACTTTATAACGTATAACGTTATGTAGTATCACGTTATAACGTATAACGTTATATAGTATTGCGATATAAAGCTTAGCTTTATACAGTTCTACGTTATAACGTATAACGTTATATAGTATTGCGATATAAAGCTTAGCTTTATATAGTTCTACGTTATAACGTTTAATTTTATATGCCATATCAGTATAACGTATAACGTAATATATTATTGCGATATAACGTATAACGTTATATAGTATCACGTTTTAACGTATAACGCTACATAGCATTACGTTATAACGTATAACGTTATATGGTGTTGCGATATAACGTATAACGTTACATAGTATTACTTTATAACGTATAACGTTATGTAGTATCACGTTATAACGTATAACGTTATATAGTATTGCGATATAAAGCTTAGCTTTATATAGTTCTACGTTATAACGTTTAATTTTATATACCATATCAGTATAACGTATAACGTTATATAGTATTGAGATATAAAGCTTAGCTTTATATAGTTCTACGTTATAACGTATAACGTTATATAGTATCACGTTAAAACGTATGACATTACATAGTATTACGTTATAACGTATAACGTTACATAGTATTACTTTATAACGTATAACGTTATGTAGTATCAAGTTATAACGTATAACGTTATATAGTATTGCGATATAAAGCTTAGCATTATACTGTTCTACGTTATAACGTTTAATTTTATATACCATACCAGTATAACGTATAATGTTATATATTATTGCGATATAACGTATAACGTTATATAGTATCACGTTATAACGTATAACGTTACACAGTTTCACGTTATAACGTATAACGTTATATAGTATTGCGATATGAAGCTTAGCTTTATACAGTTCTACGTTATAACGTATAACGTTAAATAGTATTACGTTATAACGTATATCGTTATGTAGTATCACGTTATAACGTATAACATTATGTAGTATTTCGTTATAACGTATTACGTTATATAGTAGTACGTTATAACCTTTAGCGAAGTATACCATATCAGTATAACGTATGTTATATACTGTTGCGATACAACGTGTAACGTTATATAGTATACGTTATAACGTATAACGCTTTATAGTGTTACGTAATAACGTGTAACGTTATATAGTATCATGTTGTAACGTATTACGTTATATAGTAGTACGTTATATCCATTAATTTTACATACCATATCAGTATAACGTATAATGTTATATAGTGTAGCGATATAACGTGTAACGCTATATAGTACCTCGTTAAAACGTATAACGTTACATAGTATTACGATATGACGAATAACGTTATATAGTATTGCGATATAAGGCTTAACTTTATATAGATCTACGTTACATCGTATAACGTTATATAGTATCATGTTATAACGTATGACATTACATAGTATCACGCTATAACGTATAACGTTACATAGTATTACGTTATAACGTATAACGTTATATAGTATTGCGATATAAAGCTTAGCTTTATACAGCTCTACGTTATAACGTATAACGTTATATAGCATCACGTTATAAAGTATGACATTACATAGTATTACGTTATAACGTATAACGTTAAATAGTATTACGTTATAACGTATATCGTTATGTAGTATTACGCTATAACGTATTACGTTACATAGTATTACGTTATAACGTATAACGTTACATAGTATCACGTTATAACGTATGACATTACATAGTATTACGTTATAACGTATAACGTTAAATAGTATTACGTTATAACGTATATCGTTATGTTGTATTACGCTATAACGTATTGCGTTACATAGTATTACGTTATAACGTATAACGTTACATAGTATCACGTTATAATGTATGACATTACATAGTATTACGTTATAACGTATATCGTTATGTAGTATTACGCTATAACGTATTACGTTTCATAGTATTACTTTATAGCGTATAACGTTATGTAGTATCACGTTATAACGTATATCGTTATATAGTATTGCGATATAAAGCTTAGCTTTATATTATACTACGTGATAACGTTTAACTTTATATAACATATCAGTATAACTTAAAACCTTATATAGTTCTACTTTAAAACGTAAAACGTTATATAGTATCACGGTATAGCGTTTAACGTTATGCAGTATTACGCTATAACGTATTACGTTACATAATATAACGTTATAACGTATAATGTTATGTAGTATCACGTTATTACTTATAACGTTATATAGTATTGCGATATAAAGCTTAGCTTTATATAGTTCTACGTTATAACGTATAACGCTACATAGTATTACGTTATAACGTATAACGTTATATAGTATTGCGATATAAAGCTTAGCTTTATACAGTTCTACGTTATAACGTATAACGTTAAATAGTATTAGATTATAACGTATAACGTTATATAGTATTGAGATATAAAGCTTAGCTTTATATAGTTCTACCTTATAACGTATAACGTTATATAGTATCACGTTATAACGTATAACGTTATGTAGTATTACGCTATAACGTATTACGTTACATAGTATAACGTTTTACCGTATGACATTACATAGTATTACGTTATAACGTATAACGTTACATAGTATTACTTTATAACGTATAACGTTATGTAGTATCACGTTATAACGTATAACGTTAAATAGTATTGCGTTATAACGTATTACGTTATATAGTATTGAGATATAAAGCTTAGCTTTATATAGATCTACGTTATAACGTATAACGCTATATAGTATTGCGATATAAAGCTTAGCTTTATATAGTTCTACGTTATAACGTATAACGCTACATAGTATTACGTTATAACGTATAACGTTATATAGTATTGCGATATAAAGCTTAGCTTTATACAGTTCTACGTTATAACGTATAACGTTATATAGTATTGCGATATAAAGCTTAGCTTTATATAGTTCTACGTTATAACGTTTAATTTTATATACCATATCAGTATAACGTATAATGTTATATATTATTGCGATATAACGTATAACGTTATATAGTATCACGTTTTAACGTATAACGTTATATAGTATTGAGATATAAAGCTTAGCTTTATATAGTTCTACGTTATAACGTATAACGTTATATAGTATCACGTTATAACGTATAACTTTATATAGTATCACGTTATAACGTATGACATTACATAGTATTACGTTATAACGTATAACGTTACATAGTATTACTTTATAGCGTATAACGTTATATAGTATTGAGATATAAAGCTTAGCTATATATAGTTCTACCTTATAACGTATAACGTTATATAGTATCACGTTATAACGTATAACGTTATGTAGTATTACGCTATAACGTATTACGTTACATAGTATAACGTTATAACGTATAACGTTATATAGTATTGCGATATAAAGCTTAACTTTATATAGTTCTACGTTATAAGGTTTAATTTTTTATATGATACCAGTATAACGTATAATGTTATATATTATTGCGATATAACGTATAACGTTATATAGTATCACGTTATAACGTATAACGTTACATAGTTTCACGTTATAACGTATAACGTTATATAGTATTGAGATATAAAGCTTAGCTATATATAGTTCTACCTTATAACGTATAACGTTATATAGTATCACGTTATAACGTATAACGTTATGTAGTATTACGCTATAACGTATTACGTTACATAGTATAACGTTATAACGTATAACGTTATATAGTATTGCGATATAAAGCTTAACTTTATATAGTTCTACGTTATAAGGTTTAATTTTATATACCATATCAGTATAACGTATAACGTAATATATTATTGCGATATAACGTATAACGTTATATAGTATCACGTTTTAACGTATAACGCTACATAGCATTACGTTATAACGTATAACGTTATATAGTGTTGCGATATAGAGCTTAGCTTTATATAGTTCTACGTTATAACGTATAACGCTACATTGTATTACGTTATAACGTATAACGTTATACAGTATTGAGATATAAAGCTTAGCTTTATATAGTTCTACGTTATAACGTATAATATTATATAGTATCACGTTATAACGTATGACATTACATAGTTTTACGTTATAACGTATAACGATACATAGTAATACTTTATAACGTATAATGTTATGTAGTAACCTTTATTACGTATAACGTTATATAGTATTGCGATATAACGTATAACGTTATATAGTATCACGTTTTAACGTATAACGCTAAATAGTATTACGTTATAACGTATGACATTACATAGTATTACGTTATACCGTATGACATTACATAGTATTACGTTATAACGTATGACATTACATAGTATTACGTTATAACGTATAACGTTACATAGTATTACTTTATAACGTATAACGTTATGTAGTATAACGTTATAACGTATAACGTTATATAGTATTGCGATATAAAGCTTAGCTTTATATAGTTCTACGTTATAACGTATAACGTTATATAGTATCACGTTATAACGTATGACATTACATAGTTCTACGTTATAACGTATAACGTTATATAATATTACGTTATAACGTATAACGTTAAATAGTATTATGTTATAACGTATATCGTTATGTAGTATTACGCTATAACGTATTACGTTACATAGTATTACGTTATAACGTATAACGTTACATAGTATCACGTTATAACGTATAACGCTATATAGTATCGCGATATAAAGCTTAGCTTTATATAGTTCTACGTTATAAGGTATAACGCTACATAGTATTACGTTATAACGTATAACGTTACATAGTATTACTTTATAACGTATAACGTTATGTAGTATCACGTTATAACGTATAACTTTATATAGTATTGCGATATAAAGCTTAGCTTTATATAGTTCTACGTTATAACGTATAACGTTATATAGTATCACGTTATAACGTATGACATTACATAGTTCTACGTTATAACATATAACGTTATATAATATTACGTTATAACGTATAACGTTAAATAGTATTATGTTATAGCGTATAACGTTATGCAGTATTACGCTATAACGTATTACGTTACATAATATAACGTTATAACGTATAATGTTATGTAGTATCACGTTATTACGTATAACGTTATATAGTATTGCGATATAAAGCGTAGCTTTATATAGTTCTACGTTATAACGAATAACGCTACATAGTATTACGTTATAACGTATAACGTTATATACTATTGCGATATAAAGCTTAGCTTTATACAGTTCTACGTTATAACGTATAACGTTAAATAGTATTGCGCTATAACGTATTACGTTATATAGTATTGAGATATAAAGCTTAGCTTTATATAGTTCTACGTTATAACGTATAACGCTATATAGTATTGCGATATAAAGCTTAGCTTTATATAGTTCTACGTTATAACGTATAACGCTACATAGTATTACGTTATAACGTATAACGTTATATAGTATTGCGATATAAAGCTTAGCTTTATACAGTTCTACGTTATAACGTATAACGTTATATAGTATTGCGATATAAAGCTTAGCTTTATATAGTTCTACGTTATAACGTTTAATTTTATATACCATATCAGTATAACGTATTATGTTATATATTATTGCGATATAACGTATAACGTTATATAGTATCACGTTTTAACGTATAACGTTATATAGTATTGAGGTATAAAGCTTAGCTTTATATAGTTCTACGTTATAACGTATAACGTTATATAGTATCACGTTATAACGTATAACTTTATATAGTATCACGTTATAACGTATGACATTACATAGTATTACGTTATAACGTATAACGTTACATAGTATTACTTTATAGCGTATAACGTTATGTAGTAACACGTTATAACGTATAACGTTATATAGTATTGCGATATAAAGCTTAGCATTATATTGTTCTACGTTATAACGTTTAATTTTTTATATGATACCAGTATAACGTATAATGTTATATATTATTGCGATATAACGTATAACGTTATATAGTATCACGTTATAACGTATAACGTTACATAGTTTCACGTTATAACGTATAACGTTATATAGTATTGCGATATAAAGCTTAGCTTTATACAGTTCTACGTTATAACGTATAACGTTAAATAGTATTACGTTATAACGTATATCGTTATGTAGTATCACGTTATAACGTATAACATTATGTAGTATTTCGTTATAACGGATTACGTTATATAGTAGTACGTTATAACGATTAACTTTATATACCATGTCAGTTTAACTTAAAACCTTATATAGTTCTACGTTGAAACGTATAACGTTACATAGTTTCACGTTGTAACGTATAACGTTATGTAGTATTACGCTATAACGTATGACGTTACATAGTATTACGTTATGACGTATAACGTTATGTAGTATCACGTTATAACGTATAACGTTATATAGTATTGCGATATAAAGCTCAGCTTTATATAGTTCTACGTTATAACGTTTAATTTTATACACCGTATCAGTATAACGTATAACGCTACATAGTATTACGTTATAGCGTATAACGTTATATAGTATCACGTTATAACGTATGACATTGCATAGTATTACGTTATAACGTATATCGTTATGTAGTATTACGCTATAACGTATTACGTTATAACGTATAACGTTACATAGTATCACGTTATAACGTATAACGCTATATAGTATTGCGATATACAGCTTAGCTTTATATAGTTCTACGTTATAACGTATAACGCTACATAGTATTGCGATATAAAGCTTAGCTTTATATAGTTCTACGTTATAACGTATAACGTTATATAGTATCACGTTATAACGTATGACATTACATAGTTCTACGTTATAACGTATAACGTTATATAGTATTACGTTATAACGTATAACGTTAAATAGTATTACGTTATAACGTATATCGTTATGTAGTATTACGCTATAACGTATTACGTTACATAGTATTATGTTATAACGTATAACGTTACATAGTATCACGTTATAACGTATGACATTACATAGTATTACGTTATAACGTATAACGTTAAATAGTATTACGTTATAACGTATATCGTTATGTTGTATTACGCTATAACGTATTACGTTACATAGTATTACGTTATAACGTATAACGTTACATAGTATTACGTTATAACGTATTACGTTATATAGTATTGCGTTATAACGTTTAATATGATATACCATATCAGTATAACGATTAGCGTTATATAGTATTACGTTATAACGTATAACGTTATATAGTATTACGTTATAACGTATAACGTTATATAGTATTGAGACATAAAGCTCAGCTTTATATCGGTCTACGTTATAACGTATAACTTTATATAGTATCACGTTATAACGTATAACATTATGTAGTATTTCGTTATAACGGATTACGTTATATAGTAGTACGTTATAGCGATTAACTTTATATACCATATCAGTTTAACTTAAAACCTTATATAGTTCTACGTTGAAACGTATAACGTTACATAGTTTCACGTTGTAACGTATAACGTTATATAGTATTACGCTATAACGTATTACGTTACATAGTATTACGTTATAACGTATAACGTTATGTAGTATCACGTTATAAAGTATAACGTTATATAGTATTGCGATATAAAGCTCAGCTTTATATAGTTCTACGTTATAACGTTTAATTTTATACACCGTATCAGTATAACGTATAACGCTACATAGTATTACGTTATAACGTATAACGTTATATAGTATCACGTTATAACGTATGACATGGCATAGTATTACGTTATAACGTATATCGTTATGTAGTATTACGCTATAACGTATTACGTTACATAGTATTACGTTATAACGTATAACGTTACATAGTATCACGTTATAACGTATAACGCTATATAGTATTGCGATATAAAGCTTAGCTTTATATAGTTCTACGTTATAACGTATAACGCTACATAGTATTGCGATATAAAGCTTAGCTTTATATAGTTCTACGTTATAACGTATAACGTTATATAGTATTACGTTATAACGTATAACGTTAAATAGTATTACGTTATAACGTATATCGTTATGTAGTATTACGCTATAACGTATTACGTTATATAGTATTGAGATATAAAGCTTAGCTTTATACAGTTCTACGTTATAACGTATAACGTTATATAGTATTGAGATATAAAGCTTAGCTTTATATAGTTCTACCTTATAACGTATAACGTTATATAGTATCACATTATAACGTATAACGTTATGTAGTATTACGCTATAACGTATAACGTTATGTAGTATCACGTTATAACGTATAACGTTATATAGTATCACGTTAAAACGTATTACGTTATATAGTATTGCGTTATAACGTTTAATATAAATATACCATATCAGTATAACGATTAGCGTTATATAGTATTACGTTATAACGTATAACGTTATATAGTATTGCGATATAAAGCTTAGCTTTATATAGTTCTACGTTATAACGTATAACGCTACATAGTATTGCGATATAAAGCTTAGCTTTATATAGTTCTACGTTATAACGTATAACGTTATATAGTATTACGTTATAACGTATAACGTTAAATAGTATTACGTTATAACGTATAACGTTACATAGTATTACGTTATAACGTATTACGTTATATAGTATTGCGTTATAACGTTTAATATGATATACCATATCAGTATAACGATTAGCGTTATATAGTATTACGTTATAACGTATAACGTTATATAGTATTACGTTATAACGTATAACGTTATATAGTATTGAGATATAAAGCTCAGCGTTATATCGGTCTACGTTATAACGTATAACTTTATATAGTATCACGTTATAACGTATGACATTACATAGTATTACGTTATAACGTATAACGTTACATAGTATTACTTTATAGCGTATAACGTTATGTAGTATCACGTTATAACGTATAACGTTATATAGTATTGCGATATAAAGCTTAGCATTATATTGTTCTACGTTACAACGTTTAATTTTATATACCATACCAGTATAACGTATAATGGTATATATTATTGCGATATAACGTATAACGTTATATAGTATCACGTTTTAACGTATAACGCTACGTAGTATTACGTTATAACGTATAACGTTATATAGTATTGAGATATAAAGCTTAGCTTTATATAGTTCTACGTTATAACGTATAACGTTATGTAGTATCACGTTATAACGTATAACGTTCTATAGTATTGCGATATAAAGCTTAGCTTTATATAGTTCTACGTTATAACGTTTAATTTTATATACCATATCAGTATAACGTATTACGTAATATATTATTGCGATATAACGTATAACGTTATATAGTATCACGTTTTAACGTATAACGCTACATAGCATTACGTTATAACGTATAACGTTATATGGTGTTGCGATATAACGTATAACGTTACATAGTATTACTTTATAACGTATAACGTTATGTAGTATCACGTTATAACGTATAACGTTATATAGTATTGCGATATAAAGCTTAGCTTTATATAGTTCTACGTTATAACGTTTAATTTTATATACCATATCAGTATAACGTATAACGTTATATAGTATTGAGATATAAAGCTTAGCTTTATATAGTTCTACGTTATAACGTATAACGTTATATAGTATCACGTTAAAACGTATGACATTACATAGTATTACGTTATAACGTATAACGTTACATAGTATTACTTTATAACGTATAACGTTATGTAGTATCACGTTATAACGTATAACGTTATATAGTATTGCGATATAAAGCTTAGCATTATACTGTTCTACGTTATAACGTTTAATTTTATATACCATACCAGTATAACGTATAATGTTATATATTATTGCGATATAACGTATAACGTTATATAGTATCACGTTATAACGTATAACGTTACACAGTTTCACGTTATAACGTATAACGTTATATAGTATTGCGATATAAAGCTTAGCTTTATACAGTTCTACATTATAACGTATAACGTTAAATAGTATTACGTTATAACGTATATCGTTATGTAGTATCACGTTATAACGTATAACATTATGTAGTATTTCGTTATAACGTATTACGTTATATAGTAGTACGTTATAACCTTTAGCGAAGTATACCATATCAGTATAACGTATGTTATATACTGTTGCGATACAACGTGTAACGTTATATAGTATACGTTATAACGTATAACGCTTTATAGTGTTACGTAATAACGTGTAACGTTATATAGTATCATGTTGTAACGTATTACATTATATAGTAGTACGTTATATCCATTAATTTTACATACCATATCAGTATAACGTATAATGTTATATAGTGTTGCGATATAACGTGTAACGCTATATAGTACCTCGTTAAAACGTATAACGTTACATAGTATTACGATATGACGAATAACGTTATATAGTATTGCGATATAAGGCTTAACTTTATATAGATCTACGTTACATCGTATAACGTTATATAGTATCACGTTATAACGTATAACGATATATAGTACCACGTTTTAAAGTATTACGTTATATAGTGTTAGGTAATAACGTGTAACGTTATATAGTATCATGTTGTAACGTATTACGTTATATAGTAGTACGTTATATCCATTAATTTTACATACCATATCAGTATAACGTATAATGTTATATAGTGTTGCGATATAACGTGTAACGCTATATAGTATCACGTTTTAACGTATAACGTTATATAGTATTGAGATATAAAGCTTAGCTTTATATAGTTCTACGTTATAACGTATAACGTTATATAGTATCACGTTATAACGTATAACTTTATATAGTATCACGTTATAACGTATGACATTACATAGTATTACGTTATAACGTATAACGTTACATAGTATTACTTTATAGCGTATAACGTTATGTAGTAACACGTTATAACGTATAACGTTATATAGTATTGCGATATAAAGCTTAGCATTATATTGTTCTACGTTATAACGTTTAATTTTTTATATGATACCAGTATAACGTATAATGTTATATATTATTGCGATATAACGTATAACGTTATATAGTATCACGTTATAACGTATAACGTTACATAGTTTCACGTTATAACGTATAAAGTTATATAGTATTGCGATATAAAGCGTAGCTTTATATAGTTCTACGTTATAACGTTTAACGTTATATAGTATTACGTTATAACGTCTGACGTTATATAGTATCACGTTATAACGTATAACGTTATGTAGTATTACGCTATAACGTATTACGTCATATAGTATCACGCTATAACGTATAAAGTTATATAGTATCACGTTATAACGTATAGCGTTATATAGTACCACGTTTTAACGTGTTACGTTATATAGTATACGTTATAACGCATAACGTTATGAAGTATTACGTTATAACGTTTAACGATATATAGTATTACGTTATAAGGTATAGCGTTATATAGTATTACGTTATAACGTATAACGTTATATAGTATTGCGATATAAATCTTAGCTTTATATAGTTCTACGTTATAACGTATAACGTTATATAGTATCACGTTATAACGTATGACATTACATAGTATTACGTTATAACGTATAACGTTATATAGTATTACGTTATAACGTATAACGTTATATAGTATCACGTTATAACGTATAACGTTATGTAGTATTACGCTATAACGTATTACGTCATATAGTATCACGCTATAACGTATAACGTTATATAGTATCACTTTATAACGTATAACGTTATGTAGTATTACGCTATAACGTATTACGTCATATAGTCTCACGCTATAACGTATAACGTTATATAGTATCACGTTATAACGTATAGCGTTATATAGTACCACGTTTTAACGTGTTACGTTATATAGTATACGTTATAACGCATAACGTTATGAAGTATTACGTTATAACGTATAACTTTATATAGTATTACGTTATAACGTATAGCGTTATATAGTGTTACGTTATAACGTATAACCTTATATAGTATTGCGATATAAAGCTTAGCTTTATATAGTTCTACGTTATAACGTATAACGTTATATAATATTGCGATATAAAGCTTAGCTTTATATAGTTTTACGTTATAACGTATAACGTTATATAGTACCACGTTATAACGTATGACATTACATAGTATTACGTTATAACGTATAACGTTACATAGTATTACTTTTTAACGTATAACGTTATGTAGTATCACGTTATAACGTATAACGTTAGACAGTATCACGTTATAACGTATAACGCAACATAGTATTACGTTATAACGTATAACGTTATATTGTATTGCGATATAAAGCTTAGCTTTATACAGTTCTACGTTATAACGTATAACGTTATATAGTATCACGTTATAACGTATAACGTTATATAGAATTACGCTATAACGTATTACGTCATATAGTATCACGCCATAACGTATAACGTTATATAGTATCACGTTATAACGTATAACGTTATGTAGTATTACGCTATAACGTATTACGATTTATAGTATCACGCTATAACGTATAACGTTATATGGTATCACGTTATAACGTATAGCGTTATATAGTACCTCGTTTTAACGTATTACGTTATATAGTATACGTTATAACGTATAACGTTATATAGTACTACGATATAACGTATAACGTTGTATAGTACTACGTTATAACGTAAGACGTTGTATAGTTTTACGTAATAAAGTATAATGTTGTATAGTACTCCGTTATAACGTATAACGTTATATAGTACTACGTTATAACGTATATCGTTGTATACTATTGCGTGATAAGATATAACGTTATATAGTACTACGTTATAACGTATAACGTTATATATTACTACGCTATAACGTATAACGTTATATAGTACTACGTCATGACGTATAACGTGGTATAGTACTACGTTATAACGTATAACGTTATATAGTACTACGTTATAACGTAAGACGTTATATAGTTTTACGTAATAACGTATAATGTTGTATAGTACTACGTTATAACGTATAACGTTATATAGTACTACGATATAACGTATAACGTTGTATAGTACTACGTTATAACGTAAGACGTTGTATAGTCTTACGTAATAAAGTATAATGTTGTATAGTACTACGTTAAAACGTATAACGTTATATAGTACTACGATATAACGTATAACGTTGTAGAGTACTACGTTATAACGTAAGACGTTGTATAGTACAACGTTATAACGTAACAAGTCATATAGTATTACGTTATAACGTATATAGTTAAATAGTATCGCATTGGAAGGTATAACGTTATATAGTACTACGTTATAACGTATAACGTTATATAGTGCTACGTTTTAACGTAAGACGTTATAAAGTACTACGTTATAACGTAAGACGTTATATAGTACTACGTCATGACGTATAACGTGGTATAGTACTACGTTATAACGTATAACGTTATATAGTTTTACGTAATAACGTGTAATGTTGTATAGTACTACGTTATAACGTATAACGTTATATAGTACTACGATATAACGTATAACGTTGTATAGTACTACGTTATAACGTAAGACGTTGTATAGTTTTACGTAATAAAGTATAATGTTGTATAGTACTCCGTTATAACGTATAACGTTGTATAGTACTACGTTATAACGTATAACGTTGTATACTAGTGCGTGATAAGGTATAACGTTATATAGTACTACGTTATAACGTATAACGTTATATATTACTACGCTATAACGTATAACGTTATATAGTGTTACGTTATAACGTATGTAGTTACATAGTATCGCTTTATAACGTATAACGGTATATAGTACTACGCTATAACGTAAGACGTTATATAGTACTACGTCATGACGTATAACGTGGTATAGTACTACGTTATAACGTATAACGCTATATAGTTTTACGTAATAACGTGTAATGTTGTATAGTACTACGTTATAACGTATAACATTATATAGTACTACGATATAACGCATAACGTTGTATAGTACTACGATATAACGTAAGACGTTGTATAGTTTTACGTAATAAAGTATAATGTTGTATAGTACTACGTTATAACGTATATCGTTATATAGTACTACTTTATAACGTATAACGTTGTATACTAGTGCGTGATAAGAAATAACGTTACATAGTACTACGTTGTAACGTATAACGATATATAGTGCTACGTCATATAGTACTAGTTGATAACGTATAACGTTATATAGTACTACGTTATAGCGTATAACGTTGTATAGTACAACGTTATAACGTAAGACGTCATATAGTATTACGTTATAACGTATATGGTTACATAGTATCGCATTATAACGTATAACGTTATATAGTACTACTTTATAACGTATAACGTTATATAGTGCTACGTTATAACGTAAGACGTCATATGGTATTACGTTATAACGTATAATGTTGTACAGTACTACGTTATAACGTATAACGTTGTATACTAGTGCGTGATAAGAAATAACGTTACATAGTACTACGTTGTAACGTATAACGTTATATAGTGCTACGTCATATAGTACTAGGTGATAACGTATAACGTTATATAGTACTACGTTATAGCGTATAACGTTGTATAGTACAACGTTCTAACGTAACAAGTCATATAGTATTACGTTATAACGTATATAGTTACATAGTATCGCACTATAACGTATAACGTTGTATAGTACTACGTTATAACGTATAACGTTATATAGTACTACGTTATAGCGTATAACGTTGTATAGTACAACGTTATAACGTAAGACGTCATATAGTATTACGTTATAACGTATATGGTTACATAGTATCGCATTATAACGTATAACGTTATATAGTACTACGTTATAACGTATAACGTTGTATACTAGTGCGTGATAAAGTATAACGTTATATAGTACTACGTTATAATGCATAACGTTGTATAGTACTAAGTTATAACGTGTATAGATCTACGTTATAACGTATAACGTTATATAGTACTACGTTGTAACGTATAACGTTATATAGTACTACGTTATAACGCATAACGATATATAATATTACGTTATAACGTATGTAGTTACATAGTATCGCTTTATAACGTATAACGGTATATAGTACTACGCTATAACGTAAGACGTTATATACTACTACGTCATGACGTATAACGTGGTATAGTACTACGTTATAACGTATAACGTTATATAGTACTACGTTATAACGTCTATCGTTATATAGTACTACGGTATAACGTATAACGTAGTATAGTACTACGTTATAACATATAACGTTGTATACAAGTGCGTGATAAGATATAACGTTATATAGTACTACGTTATAACGTATAACGTTATGTATTACTACGCTATAACGTATAACGTTGTATAGTACTACGTTATAACGTATAACGTTATATAGTATTACGTTATAATGTATAATGTTGTATAGTACTACGTTATAACGTATAACGTTATATAGTATTACGTTATAACGTATGTAGTTACATAGTATCGCTTTATAACGTATAACGGTATATAGTACTACGCTATAACGTAAGACGTTATATAGTACTACGATATAACGTATAACGCTATATATTACTACGCTATAACGTGTAATGTTATATAGTACTACGTTATAACGTATAACGCTATATAGTACAACGTTATGACGTATAACGTTGTATAGTACTACGTTATAACGTATATCGTTATATAGTACTACGTTATAGCGTATAACGTTGTATAGTACAACGTTATAACGTATAACGTTATATATTACTACGCTATAACGTATAACGTTATATAGTACTACGTTATAACGCATAACGATATATAGTATTACGTTATAACGTATGTAGTTACATAGTGTCGCTTTATAACGTATAACGGTATATAGTACTACGCTATAACGTAAGACGTTATATAGTACTACGTCATGACATATAACGTGGTATAGTACTACGTTATAACGTATAACGTTATATAGTACTATGTTATAGCGTATAACGTTATATAGTGCTACGTTTTAACGTAAGACGTTATATAGTTTTACGTAATAACGTATAATGTTGTATAGTACTACGTTATAACGTATAACGTTATATAGTACTACGATATAAAGTATAACGTTGTATAGTACTACGTTATAACGTAAGACGTTGTATAGTTTTACGTAATAAAGTATAATGTTGTATAGTATTCCGTTATAACGTATAACGTTATATAGTACTACGTTATAACGTATATCGTTGTATACTAGTGCGTGATAAGATATAACGTTATATAGTACTACGTTATAACGTATAACGTTATATATTACTACGCTATAACGTATAACGTTGTATAGTACTACGTTATAATGTATAACGTTATATAGTACTACGATATAACGTATAACGTTATATAGTACTACGATATAACGTATAACGTTGTATAGTATTACGTTATAACGTATAACGTTATATTATAAAACGATATAACGTATAACGTTGTATAGTACTACGTTATAACGTAAGACGTTGTATAGTTTTACGTAATAAAGTATAATGTTGTATAGTACTCCGTTAAACGTATAACGTTATATAGTACTACGTTATAATGTATATCGTTGTATACTAGTGCGTGATAAGATATAACGTTATATAGTACTACGATATAACGTATAACGGTATATAGTACTACGCTATAATGTAAGACGTTATATAGTACAACGTCATGACGTATAACTTTGTATAGAACTACGTTATAACGTATAACGTTCTATTCTAGTGCGTGATAAGGTATAACGTTATATAGTACTACGTTATAACGTATAACGTTATATATTACTACGCTATAACGTATAACGTTATATAGTACTACGTTATAACGTATAACGTTATATAGTGCTACGTTATAGCGTATAACGTTGTATAGTACAACGTTATAACGTAACAAGTCATATAGTATTACGTTATAACGTATATAGTTACATAGTATCGCATTATAACGTATAACGTTATATAGTACTACGTTATAACGTATAACGTTATATAGTACTACGTTATAACGTATAACGTTATATAGTGCTATGTTATAACGTAAGACGTTATATAGTATTACGTTATAACGTAAGACGTTATATAGTTTTACGTAATAACGTATAATGTTGTATAGTACTACGTTATAACGTATAACGTTATATAGTACTACGATATAACGTATAACGTTGTATAGTACTACGTTATAACGTAAGACGTTGTATAGTCTTACGTAATAAAGTATAATGTTGTATAGTACTACGTTATAACGTATAACGTTATAAAGTACTACGATATAACGTATAACGTTGTATAGTACTACGTTATAACGTAAGACGTTGTATAGTTTTACTTAATAAAGTCTAATGTTGTATAGTACTCCGTTATAACGTATAACGTTACATAGTACTACGTTATAACGTATATCGTTGTATACTAGTGCGTGATAAGATATAACGTTATATAGTACTACGTTATAACGTATAACGTTATATATTACTACGCTATAACGTATAACGTTGTATAGTACTACGTTATAATGTATAACGTTATATAGTACTACGATATAACGTATAACGTTATATAGTACTACGATATAACGTATAACGTTATATAGTACTACCATATAACGTATAACGTTGTATAGTATTACGTTATAATGTATAACGTTATATAGTACTACGATATAACGTATAACGTTGTATAGTACTACGTTATAACGTAAGACGTTGTATAGTTTTACGTAATAAAGTATAATGTTGTATAGTACTCCGTTATAACGTATAACGTTATATAGTACTACGTTATAACGTATATCGTTGTATACTAGTGCGTGATAAGATATAACGTTATATAGTACTACGTTATAACGCATAACGATATATATTACTACGCTATAACGTATAACGTTATACAGTGCTACGTTATAACGTAAGACGTTATATATTTTTACGTAATAACGTATGATGTTGTATAGTACTACGTTATAACGTATATCGTTATATAGTACTACGTTATAACGTATAACGTTGTATAGTACTACGTTATAACGTATAACGTTGTATACTAGTGCGTGATAAGGTATAACGTTATATAGTACTACGTTATAACGTATAACGTTATATATTACTACGCTATAACGTATAACGTTATATAGTACTACGTTATAACGCATAACGTTATATAGTACTACGTTATAACGCATAACGATATATAGTATTACGTTATAACGTATGTAGTTACATAGTATCGCTTTATAACGTATAACGGTATATAGTACTACGCTATAACGTAAGACGTTATATAGTACTACGTCATGACGTATAACGTGGTATAGTACTACGTTATAACGTATAACGTTATATAGTTTTACGTAATAACGTGTAATGTTGTATAGTACTACGTTATAACGTATAACGTTATATAGTACTACGATATAACGTATAACGTTGTATAGTACTACGTTATAACGTAAGACGTTGTATAGTTTTACGTAATAAAGTATAATGTTGTATAGTACTCCGTTATAACGTATAACGTTATATAGTACTACGTTATAACGTATATCGTTGTATACTATTGCGTGATAAGATATAACGTTATATAGTACTACGTTACAACGTATAACGTTATATATTACTACGCTATAACGTAAGACGTTATATAGTACTACGTCATGACGTATAACGTGGTATAGTACTACGTTATAACGTATAACGTTATATAGTTTTACGTAATAACGTGTAATGTTGTATAGTACTACGTTATAACGTATAACGTTATATAGTACTACGATATAACGTATAACGTTGTATAGTACTACGTTATAACGTAAGACGTTGTATAGTCTTACGTAATAAAGTATAATGTTGTATAGTACTACGTTATAACGTATAACGTTATATAGTACTACGATATAACGTATAACGTTGTAGAGTACTACGTTATAACGTAAGACGTTGTATAGTACAACGTTATAACGTAACAAGTCATATAGTATTACGTTATAACGTATATAGTTAAATAGTATCGCATTGGAACGTATAACGTTATATAGTACTACGTTATAACGTATAACGTTATATAGTGCTACGTTTTAACGTAAGACGTTATAAAGTACTACGTTATAACGTAAGACGTTATATAGTACTACGTCATGACGTATAACGTGGTATAGTACTACGTTATAACGTATAACGTTATATAGTTTTACGTAATAACGTGTAATGTTGTATAGTACTACGTTATAACGTATAACGTTATATAGTACTACGATATAACGTATAACGTTGTATAGTACTACGTTATAACGTAAGACGTTGTATAGTTTTACGTAATAAAGTATAATGTTGTATAGTACTCCGTTATAACGTATAACGTTATATAGTACTACGTTATAACGTATATCGTTGTATACTACTGCGTGATAAGATATAACGTTATACAGTACTACGTTATAACGTATAACGTTATATATTACTACGGTATAACGTATAACGTTATATAGTACTACGTCATGACGTATAACGTGGTATAGTACTACGTTATAACGTATAACGTTATATAGTACTACGTTATAACGTAAGACGTTATATAGTTTTACGTAATAACGTATAATGTTGTATAGTACTACGTTATAAGGTATAACGTTATATAGTGCTATGTTATAACGTAAGACGTTATATAGTACTACGTTATAACGTAAGACGTTATATAGTTTTACGTAATAACGTATAATGTTGTATAGTACTACGTTATAACGTATAACGTTATATAGTACTACGATATAACGTATAACGTTGTATAGTACTACGTTATAACGTAAGACGTTGTATAGTCTTACGTAATAAAGTATAATGTTGTATAGTACTACGTTATAACGTATAACGTTATAAAGTACTACGATATAACGTATAACGTTGTATAGTACTACGTTATAACGTAAGACGTTGTATAGTTTTACGTAATAAAGTATAATGTTGTATAGTACTCCGTTATAACGTATAACGTTATATAGTACTACGTTATAACGTATATCGTTGTATACTAGTGCGTGATAAGATATAACGTTATATAGTACTACGTTATAACGTATAACGTTATATATTACTACGCTATAACGTATAACGTTGTATAGTACTACGTTATAATGTATAACGTTATATAGTACTACGATATAACGTATAACGTTATATAGTACTACGATATAACGTATAACGTTATATAGTACTACGATATAACGTATAACGTTGTATAGTATTACGTTATAATGTATAACGTTATATAGTACTACGATATAACGTATAACGTTGTATAGTACTACGTTATAATGTATAACGTTATATAGTACTACGATATAACGTATAACGTTGTATAGTACTACGTTATAACGTAAGACGTTGCATAGTTTTACGTAATAAAGTATAATGTTGTATAGTACTCCGTTATAACGTATAACGTTATATAGTACTACGTTATAACGTATATCGTTGTATACTAGTGCGTGATAAGATATAACGTTATATAGTACTACGTTATAACGCATAACGATATATATTACTACGCTATAACGTATAACGTTATACAGTGCTACGTTATAACGTAAGACGTTATATATTTTTACGTAATAACGTATGATGTTGTATAGTACTACGTTATAACGTATATCGTTATATAGTACTACGTTATAACGTATAACGTTGTATAGTACTACGTTATAACGTATAACGTTGTATACTAGTGCGTGATAAGGTATAACGTTATATAGTACTACGTTATAACGTATAACGTTATATATTACTACGCTATAACGTATAACGTTATATAGTACTACGTTATAACGCATAACGTTATATAGTACTACGTTATAACGCATAACGATATATAGTATTACGTTATAACGTATGTAGTTACATAGTATCGCTTTATAACGTATAACGGTATATAGTACTACGCTATAACGTAAGACGTTATATAGTACTACGTCATGACGTATAACGTGGTATAGTACTACGTTATAACGTATAACGTTATATAGTTTTACGTAATAACGTGTAATGTTGTATAGTACTACGTTATAACGTATAACGTTATATAGTACTACGGTATAACGTATAACGTTATATATTACTACGGTATAACGTATAACGTTATATAGTACTACGTCATGACGTATAACGTGGTATAGTACTACGTTATAACGTAAGACGTTGTATAGTTTTACGTAATAAAGTATAATGTTGTATAGTACTCCGTTAAACGTATAACGTTATATAGTACTACGTTATAATGTATATCGTTGTATACTAGTGCGTGATAAGATATAACGTTATATAGTACTACGATATAACGTATAACGGTATATAGTACTACGCTATAACGTAAGACGTTATATAGTACTACGTCATGACGTATAACGTGGTATAGTACTACGTTATAACGTATAACGTTATATAGTTTTACGTAATAACGTGTAATGTTGTATAGTACTACGTTATAACGTATATCGTTATATAGTACTACGTTATAACGTATAACGTTGTATAGTACTACGTTATAACGTATAACGTTGTATACTAGTGCGTGATAAGGTATAACGTTGTATAGTACTACGTTATAACGTAAGACGTTGTATAGTTTTACGTAATAAAGTATAATGTTGTATAGTACTCCGTTAAACGTATAACGTTATATAGTACTACGTTATAATGTATATCGTTGTATACTAGTGCGTGATAAGATATAACGTTACATAGTACTACGATATAACGTATAACGGTATATAGTACTACGCTATAATGTAAGACGTTATATAGTACAACGTCATGACGTATAACTTTGTATAGAACTACGTTATAACGTATAACGTTCTATTCTAGTGCGTGATAAGGTATAACGTTATATAGTACTACGTTATAACGTATAACGTTATATATTACTACGCTATAACGTATAACGTTATATAGTACTACGTTATAACGTATAACGTTATATAGTGCTACGTTATAGCGTATAACGTTGTATAGTACAACGTTATAACGTAACAAGTCATATAGTATTACGTTATAACGTATATAGTTACATAGTATCGCATTATAACGTATAACGTTATATAGTACTACGTTATAACGTATAACGTTATATAGTACTACGTTATAACGTATAACGTTATATAGTGCTATGTTATAACGTAAGACGTTATATAGTATTACGTTATAACGTAAGACGTTATATAGTTTTACGTAATAACGTATAATGTTGTATAGTACTACGTTATAACGTATAACGTTATATAGTACTACGATATAACGTATAACGTTGTATAGTACTACGTTATAACGTATAACGTTATATATTACTACGCTATAACGTATAACGTTGTATAGTACTACGTTATAATGTATAACGTTATATAGTACTACGATATAACGTATAACGTTATATAGTACTACGATATAACGTATAACGTTATATAGTACTACCATATAACGTATAACGTTGTATAGTATTACGTTATAATGTATAACGTTATATAGTACTACGATATAACGTATAACGTTGTATAGTACTACGTTATAACGTAAGACGTTGTATAGTTTTACGTAATAAAGTATAATGTTGTATAGTACTCCGTTATAACGTATAACGTTATATAGTACTACGTTATAACGTATATCGTTGTATACTAGTGCGTGATAAGATGTAACGTTATATAGTACTACGTTATAACGCATAACGATATATATTACTACGCTATAACGTATAACGTTATACAGTGCTACGTTATAACGTAAGACGTTATATATTTTTACGTAATAACGTATGATGTTGTATAGTACTACGTTATAACGTATATCGTTATATAGTACTACGTTATAACGTATAACGTTGTATAGTACTACGTTATAACGTATAACGTTGTATACTAGTGCGTGATAAGGTATAACGTTATATAGTACTACGTTATAACGTATAACGTTATATATTACTACGCTATAACGTATAACGTTATATAGTACTACGTTATAACGCATAACGTTATATAGTACTACGTTATAACGCATAACGATATATAGTATTACGTTATAACGTATGTAGTTACATAGTATCGCTTTATAACGTATAACGGTATATAGTACTACGCTATAACGTAAGACGTTATATAGTACTACGTCATGACGTATAACGTGGTATAGTACTACGTTATAACGTATAACGTTATATAGTTTTACGTAATAACGTGTAATGTTGTATAGTACTACGTTATAACGTATAACGTTATATAGTACTACGATATATCGTATAACGTTGTATAGTACTACGTTATAACGTAAGACGTTGTATAGTTTTACGTAATAGAGTATAATGTTGTATAGTACTCCGTTATAACGTATAACGTTATATAGTACTACGTTATAACGTATATCGTTGTATACTATTGCGTGATAAGATATAACGTTATATAGTACTACGTTATAACGTATAACGTTATATATTACTACGCTATAACGTATAACGTTATATAGTACTACGTCATGACGTATAACGTGGTATAGTACTACGTTATAACGTATAACGTTATATAGTACTACGTTATAACGTAAGACGTTATATAGTTTTACGTAATAACGTATAATGTTGTATAGTACTACGTTATAACGTATAACGTTATATAGTACTACGATATAACGTATAACGTTGTATAGTACTACGTTATAACATAAGACGTTGTATAGTCTTACGTAATAAAGTATAATGTTGTATAGTACTACGTTATAACGTATAACGTTATATAGTACTACGATATAACGTATAACGTTGTATAATACTACGTTATAACGTATAACGTTATATAGTACTACGTTATAGCGTATAACGTTGTATAGTACAACGTTATAACGTAACAAGTCATATAGCATTACGTTATAACGTATATAGTTACATAGTATCGCATTATAACGTATAACGTTATATAGTACTACGTTATAACGTATAACGTTATATAGTGCTATGTTATAACGTAAGACGTTATATAGTATTACGTTATAACGTAAGACGTTATATAGTTCTACGTAATAACGTATAATGTTGTATAGTACTACGTTATAACGTATAACGTTATATAGTACTACGATATAACGTATAACGTTGTATAGTACTACGTTATAACGTAAGACGTTGTATAGTCTTACGTAATAAAGTATAATGTTGTATAGTACTACGTTATAACGTATAACGTTATAAAGTACTACGATATAACGTATAACGTTGTATAGTACTACGTTATAACGTAAGACGTTGTATAGTTTTACGTAATAAAGTATAATGTTGTATAGTACTCCGTTATAACGTATAACGTTATATAGTACTACGTTATAACGTATATCGTTGTATACTAGTGCGTGATAAGATATAACGTTATATAGTACTACGATATAACGTATAACGTTATATAGTACTACCATATAACGTATAACGTTGTATAGTATTACGTTATAATGTATAACGTTATATAGTACTACGATATAACGTATAACGTTGTATAGTACTACGTTATAACGTAAGACGTTGTATAGTTTTACGTAATAAAGTATAATGTTGTATAGTACTCCGTTATAACGTATAACGTTATATAGTACTACGTTATAACGTATATCGTTGTATACTAGTGCGTGATAAGATATAACGTTATATAGTACTACGTTATAACGCATAACGATATATATTACTACGCTATAACGTATAACGTTATACAGTGCTACGTTATAACGTATGTAGTTACATAGTATCGCTTTATAACGTATAACGGTATATAGTACTACGCTATAACGTAAGACGTTATATAGTACTACGTCATGACGTATAACGTGGTATAGTACTACGTTATAACGTATAACGTTATATAGTTTTACGTAATAACGTGTAATGTTGTATAGTACTACGTTATAACGTATAACGTTATATAGTACTACGATATAACGTATAACGTTGTATAGTACTACGTTATAACGTAAGACGTTGTATAGTTTTACGTAATAAAGTATAATGTTGTAAAGTACTCCGTTATAACGTATAACGGTATATAGTACTACGCTATAACGTAAGACGTTATATAGTACTACGTCATGACGTATAACGTGGTATAGTACTACGTTATAACGTATAACGTTATATAGTTTTACGTAATAACGTGTAATGTTGTATAGTACTACGTTATAACGTATAACGTTATATAGTACTACGATATAACGTATAACGTTGTATAGTACTACGTTATAACGTAAGACGTTGTATAGTTTTACGTAATAAAGTATAATGTTGTATAGTACTCCGTTATAACGTATAACGTTATATAGTACTACGTTATAACGTATATCGTTGTATACTATTGCGTGATAAGATATAACGTTATATAGTACTACGTTACAACGTATAACGTTATATATTACTACGCTATAACGTAAGACGTTATATAGTACTACGTCATGACGTATAACGTGGTATAGTACTACGTTATAACGTATAACGTTATATAGTTTTACGTAATAACGTGTAATGTTGTATAGTACTACGTTATAACGTATAACGTTATATAGTACTACGATATAACGTATAACGTTGTATAGTACTACGTTATAACGTAAGACGTTGTATAGTCTTACGTAATAAAGTATAATGTTGTATAGTACTACGTTATAACGTATAACGTTATATAGTACTACGATATAACGTATAACGTTGTAGAGTACTACGTTATAACGTAAGACGTTGTATAGTACAACGTTATAACGTAACAAGTCATATAGTATTACGTTATAACGTATATAGTTAAATAGTATCGCATTGGAACGTATAACGTTATATAGTACTACGTTATAACGTATAACGTTATATAGTGCTACGTTTTAACGTAAGACGTTATAAAGTACTACGTTATAACGTAAGACGTTATATAGTACTACGTCATGACGTATAACGTGGTATAGTACTACGTTATAACGTATAACGTTATATAGTTTTACGTAATAACGTGTAATGTTGTATAGTACTACGTTATAACGTATAACGTTATATAGTACTACGATATAACGTATAACGTTGTATAGTACTACGTTATAACGTAAGACGTTGTATAGTTTTACGTAATAAAGTATAATGTTGTATAGTACTCCGTTATAACGTATAACGTTATATAGTACTACGTTATAACGTATATCGTTGTATACTACTGCGTGATAAGATATAACGTTATACAGTACTACGTTATAACGTATAACGTTATATATTACTACGGTATAACGTATAACGTTATATAGTACTACGTCATGACGTATAACGTGGTATAGTACTACGTTATAACGTATAACGTTATATAGTACTACGTTATAACGTAAGACGTTATATAGTTTTACGTAATAACGTATAATGTTGTATAGTACTACGTTATAAGGTATAACGTTATATAGTGCTATGTTATAACGTAAGACGTTATATAGTACTACGTTATAACGTAAGACGTTGTATAGTCTTACGTAATAAAGTATAATGTTGTATAGTACTACGTTATAACGTATAACGTTATAAAGTACTACGATATAACGTATAACGTTGTATAGTACTACGTTATAACGTAAGACGTTGTATAGTTTTACGTAATAAAGTATAATGTTGTATAGTACTCCGTTATAACGTATAACGTTATATAGTACTACGTTATAACGTATATCGTTGTATACTAGTGCGTGATAAGATATAACGTTATATAGTACTACGATATAACGTATAACGTTATATAGTACTACCATATAACGTATAACGTTGTATAGTATTACGTTATAATGTATAACGTTATATAGTACTACGATATAACGTATAACGTTGTATAGTACTACGTTATAACGTAAGACGTTGTATAGTTTTACGTAATAAAGTATAATGTTGTATAGTACTCCGTTATAACGTATAACGTTATATAGTACTACGTTATAACGTATATCGTTGTATACTAGTGCGTGATAAGATATAACGTTATATAGTACTACGTTATAACGCATAACGATATATATTACTACGCTATAACGTATAACGTTATACAGTGCTACGTTATAACGTATGTAGTTACATAGTATCGCTTTATAACGTATAACGGTATATAGTACTACGCTATA
Organism: Bombus vestalis; assembly: GCA_963556215.1. Classification (NCBI taxonomy): domain Eukaryota; kingdom Metazoa; phylum Arthropoda; class Insecta; order Hymenoptera; family Apidae; genus Bombus; species Bombus vestalis. The sequence continues at coordinate 8,138,055 of OY744578.1, forward strand.
ACGTAAGACGTTATATAGTACTACGTCATGACGTATAACGTGGTATAGTACTACGTTATAACGTATAACGTTATATAGTTTTACGTAATAACGTGTAATGTTGTATAGTACTACGTTATAACGTATAACGTTATATAGTACTACGATATAACGTATAACGTTGTATAGTACTACGTTATAACGTAAGACGTTGTATAGTTTTACGTAATAAAGTATAATGTTGTAAAGTACTCCGTTATAACGTATAACGGTATATAGTACTACGCTATAACGTAAGACGTTATATAGTACTACGTCATGACGTATAACGTGGTATAGTACTACGTTATAACGTATAACGTTATATAGTTTTACGTAATAACGTGTAATGTTGTATAGTACTACGTTATAACGTATAACGTTATATAGTACTACGATATAACGTATAACGTTGTATAGTACTACGTTATAACGTAAGACGTTGTATAGTTTTACGTAATAAAGTATAATGTTGTATAGTACTCCGTTATAACGTATAACGTTATATAGTACTACGTTATAACGTATATCGTTGTATACTATTGCGTGATAAGATATAACGTTATATAGTACTACGTTACAACGTATAACGTTATATATTACTACGCTATAACGTAAGACGTTATATAGTACTACGTCATGACGTATAACGTGGTATAGTACTACGTTATAACGTATAACGTTATATAGTTTTACGTAATAACGTGTAATGTTGTATAGTACTACGTTATAACGTATAACGTTATATAGTACTACGATATAACGTATAACGTTGTATAGTACTACGTTATAACGTAAGACGTTGTATAGTCTTACGTAATAAAGTATAATGTTGTATAGTACTACGTTATAACGTATAACGTTATATAGTACTACGATATAACGTATAACGTTGTAGAGTACTACGTTATAACGTAAGACGTTGTATAGTACAACGTTATAACGTAACAAGTCATATAGTATTACGTTATAACGTATATAGTTAAATAGTATCGCATTGGAACGTATAACGTTATATAGTACTACGTTATAACGTATAACGTTATATAGTGCTACGTTTTAACGTAAGACGTTATAAAGTACTACGTTATAACGTAAGACGTTATATAGTACTACGTCATGACGTATAACGTGGTATAGTACTACGTTATAACGTATAACGTTATATAGTTTTACGTAATAACGTGTAATGTTGTATAGTACTACGTTATAACGTATAACGTTATATAGTACTACGATATAACGTATAACGTTGTATAGTACTACGTTATAACGTAAGACGTTGTATAGTTTTACGTAATAAAGTATAATGTTGTATAGTACTCCGTTATAACGTATAACGTTATATAGTACTACGTTATAACGTATATCGTTGTATACTACTGCGTGATAAGATATAACGTTATACAGTACTACGTTATAACGTATAACGTTATATATTACTACGGTATAACGTATAACGTTATATAGTACTACGTCATGACGTATAACGTGGTATAGTACTACGTTATAACGTATAACGTTATATAGTACTACGTTATAACGTAAGACGTTATATAGTTTTACGTAATAACGTATAATGTTGTATAGTACTACGTTATAAGGTATAACGTTATATAGTGCTATGTTATAACGTAAGACGTTATATAGTACTACGTTATAACGTAAGACGTTGTATAGTCTTACGTAATAAAGTATAATGTTGTATAGTACTACGTTATAACGTATAACGTTATAAAGTACTACGATATAACGTATAACGTTGTATAGTACTACGTTATAACGTAAGACGTTGTATAGTTTTACGTAATAAAGTATAATGTTGTATAGTACTCCGTTATAACGTATAACGTTATATAGTACTACGTTATAACGTATATCGTTGTATACTAGTGCGTGATAAGATATAACGTTATATAGTACTACCATATAACGTATAACGTTGTATAGTATTACGTTATAATGTATAGCGTTATATTGTACCACGTTTTAACGTATTACGTTATATAGTATACGTTATAACGTATAACGTTATATAGTATTGCGATATAAAGCTTAGCTTTATATAGTTCTACGTTATAACGTATAAAGTTATATAGTATCACGTAATAACGTATGACATTACATAGTATTACGTTATAACGTGTAACGTTACATAGTATTACTTTTTAACGTATAACGTTATGTAGTATCACGTTATAACGTATAACGTTAGACAGTATCACGTTATAACGTATAACGCTACATAGTATTACGTTATAACGTATAACGTTATATAGTATCGCGATATAAAGCTTAGCTTTATACAGTTCTACGTTATAACGTATAACGTTATATAGTATCATGTTATAACGTATAACGTTATGTAGTATTACGCTATAACGTATTACGTCATATAGTATCACGCTATAACGTATAACGTTATATAGTATCACGTTATAACGTATAACGTTATGTAGTATTACGCTATAACGTATTACGATTTATAGTATCACGCTATAACGTATAACGTTATATAGTATCACGTTATAACGTATAGCGTTATATAGTACCTCGTTTTAACGTATTACGTTATATAGTATACGTTATAACGTACAACGTTATATAGTATTGCGATATAAAGCTTAGTTTTATATAGTTCTGCGTTATAACGTATAACGTTATATAGTACCACGTTATAACGTATAACGTTATATAGTATACGTTATAACGTATAACGTTATATAGTATTGCGATATAAAGCTTAGCTTTATACAGTTCTACGTTATAACGTATAACGTTATATAGTATTACGTTATAACGTATAACGTTATATAGTATCAGGTTATAACATATAACGTTATGTAGTATTACGCTATAACGTATTACGATTTATAGTATCACGCTATAACGTATAACGTTATATAGTATCACGTTATAACGTATAGCGTTATATAGTACCTCGTTTTAACGTATTACGTTATATAGTGTACGTTATAACGTATAACGTTATATAGAATTGCGATATAAAGCTTAGCTTTATATAGTTCTGCGATATAACGTATAACGTTATATAGTATCACGTTATAACGTATAACGTTATATAGTATTTCGTTATAACGGATAACGTTATATAGTATTGAGATATAAAGCTTAGCTTTATATAGTTCTATGTTATAACGTATAACGTTATATCGTATCACGTTATAACGTATGACATTACATAGTATTACGTTTTAACGTATAACGTTACATAGTATTACGTTATAACGTATAACGTTATGTAGAATCACGTTATAACGTATAACGTTATACAGTATCACGTTATAACGTATAACGCTACATAGTATTACGTTATAACGTATAACGTTATATAGTATTGCGATATAAAGCTTAGCATTATACAGTTCTACGTTATAACGTATAACGTTATATAGTATTACGTTATAACGTATAACGTTATATAGTATCACGTTATAACATATAACGTTATGTAGTATTACGCTATAACGTATTACGATTTATAGTATCACGCTATAACGTATAACGTTATATAGTATCACGTTATAACGTATAGCGTTATATAGTACCTCGTTTTAACGTATTACGTTATATAGTGTACGTTATAACGTATAACGTTATATAGTATTGCGATATAAAGCTTAGCTTTATATAGTTCTGCGTTATAACGTATAACGTTATATAGTATCACGTTATAACGTATAACGTTATATAGTATTTCGTTATAACGTATAACGTTATATAGTATTGAGATATAAAGCTTAGCTTTATATAGTTCTATGTTATAACGTATAACGTTACACAGTATCACGTTATAACGTATAACATTATATAGTATTACGTTATAACGTATAACGTTATATAGTATTACGTTATAACGTATAACGTTATATAGTATCACGTTATAACATATAACGTTATGTAGTATTACGCTATAACGTATTACGATTTATAGTATCACGCTATAACGTATAACGTTATATAGTATCACGTTATAACGTATAGCGTTATATAGTACCTCGTTTTAACGTATTACGTTATATAGTGTACGTTATAACGTATAACGTTATATAGTATTGCGATATAAAGCTTAGCTTTATATAGTTCTGCGTTATAACGTATAACGTTATATAGTATCACGTTATAACGTATAACGTTATATAGTATTTCGTTATAACGTATAACGTTATATAGTATTGAGATATAAAGCTTAGCTTTATATAGTTCTATGTTATAACGTATAACGTTACACAGTATCACGTTATAACGTATAACATTATATAGTATTACGTTATAACGTATAACGTTATATAGTATTACGTTATAACGTATAACGTTATATAGTATTGCGATATAAAGCTTAGCTTTATATAGTTTTACGTCATAACGTATAACGTTATATAGTATCACGTTATAACGTATGACATTACATAGTATTACGTTATAACGTATAACGTTATATAGTATTGAGATATAAAGCTTAGCTTTATATAGTTCAATGTTATAACGTATAACGATATACAGTATCACGTTATAACATATGACATTACATAGTATTACGTTATAACGTATAACGTTACATAGTATTACGTTATAACGTATAGCGTTATGTAGTATCACGTTATAACGTATAACGTTATATAGTATTACGTTATAACGTATAACGTTATATAGTATTGAGATATAAAGCTTAGCTTTATATAGTTCTATGTTATAACGTATAACGTTATATAGTATCACGTTATAACGTATGACATTACATAGTATTACGTTATAACGTATAACGTTATATAGTATTGAGATATAAAGCTTAGCTTTATATAGTTCTATGTTATAACGTATAACGTTATACAGTATCACGTTATAACATATGACATTACATAGTATTACGTTATAACGTATAACGTTACATAGTATCACGTTATAACGTATAACATTATATAGTATTACGTTATAACGTATAACGTTATATAGTATTACGTTATAACGTATAACGTTATATAGTATTGCGATATAAAGCTTAGCTTTATATAGTTTTACGTCATAACGTATAACGTTATATAGTATCACGTTATAACGTATGACATTACATAGTATTACGTTATAACGTATAACGTTATATAGTATTGAGATATAAAGCTTAGCTTTATATAGTTCTATGTTATAACGTATAACGTTATACAGTATCACGTTATAACATATGACATTACATAGTATTACGTTATAACGTATAACGTTACATAGTATTACGTTATAACGTATAGCGTTATGTAGTATCACGTTATAAGGTATAACGTTATATAGTATTACGTTATAACGTATAACGTTATATAGTATTGAGATATAAAGCTTAGCTTTATATAGTTCTATGTTATAACGTATAACGTTATATAGTATCACTTTATAACGTATGACATTACATAGTATTACGTTTTAACGTATAACGTTACATAGTATTACGTTATAACGTAGAACGTTATGTAGAATCACGTTATAACGTATAACGTTATACAGTATCACGTTATAACGTATAACGCTACATAGTATTACGTTATAACGTATAACGTTATATAGTATTGCGATATAAAGCTTAGCTTTATACAGTTCTACGTTATAACGTATAACGTTATATAGTATTACGTTATAACGTATAACGTTATATAGTATGACGTTATAACGTATAACGTTATGTAGTATTACGCTATAACGTATTACGATTTATAGTATCACGCTATAACGTATAACGTTATATAGTATCACGTTATAACGTATAGCGTTATATAGTACCTCGTTTTAACGTATTACGTTATATAGTGTACGTTATAACGTATAACGTTATATAGTATTGCGATATAAAGCTTAGCTTTATATAGTTCTGCGTTATAACGTATAACGTTATATAGTATCACGTTATAACGTATAACGTTATATAGTATTTTGTTATAACGTATAACGTTATACAGTATTGAGATATAAAGCTTAGCTTTATATAGTTCTATGTTATAACGTATAACGTTATACAGTATCACGTTATAACGTATAACATTATATAGTATTACGTTATAACGTATAACGTTATATAGTATTACGTTATAACGTATAACGTTATATAGTATTGAGATATAAAGCTTAGCTTTATATAGTTCTATGTTATAACGTATAACGTTATATAGTATCACGTTATAACGTATGACATTACATAGTATTACGTTTTAACGTATAACGTTACATAGTATTACGTTATAACGTATAACGTTATGTAGAATCACGTTATAACGTATAACGTTATACAGTATCACGTTATAACGTATAACGCTACATAGTATTACGTTATAACGTATAACGTTATATAGTATTGCGATATAAAGCTTAGCTTTATACAGTTCTACGTTATAACGTATAACGTTATATAGTATTACGTTATAACGTATAACGTTATATAGTATTGAGATATAATGCTTAGCTTTATATAGTTCTATGTTATAACGTATAACGTTATATAGTATCACGTTATAACGTATGACATTACATAGTATTACGTTATAACGTATAACGTTACATAGTATTACGTTATAACGTATAGCGTTATGTAGTATCACGTTATAACGTATAACGTTATATTGTATTACGTTATAACGTATAACGTTATATAGTATTGAGATATAAAGCTTAGCTTTATATAGTTCTATGTTATAACGTATAACGTTATACAGTATCACGTTATAACGTATGACATTACATAGTATTACGTTATAACGTATAACGTTACATAGTATTACGTTATAACGTATAGCGTTATGTAGTATCACGTTATAACGTATAACGTTATATAGTATTACGTTATAACGTATAACGTTATATAGTATTGAGATATAAAGCTTAGCTTTATATAGTTCTATGTTATAACGTATAACGTTATGTAGAATCACGTTATAACGTATAACGTTATACAGTATCACGTTATAACGTATAACGCTACATAGTATTACGTTATAACGTATAACGTTATATAGTATTGCGATATAAAGCTTAGCTTTATACAGTTCTACGTTATAACGTATAACGTTATATAGTATTACGTTATAACGTATAACGTTATATAGTATGACGTTATAACGTATAACGTTATGTAGTATTACGCTATAACGTATTACGATTTATAGTATCACGCTATAACGTATAACGTTATATAGTATCACGTTATAACGTATAGCGTTATATAGTACCTCGTTTTAACGTATTACGTTATATAGTGTACGTTATAACGTATAACGTTATATAGTATTGCGATATAAAGCTTAGCTTTATATAGTTCTGCGTTATAACGTATAACGTTATATAGTATCACGTTATAACGTATAACGTTATATAGTATTTCGTTATAACGTATAACGTTATACAGTATTGAGATATAAAGCTTAGCTTTATATAGTTCTATGTTATAACGTATAACGTTATACAGTATCACGTTATAACGTATAACATTATATAGTATTACGTTATAACGTATAACGTTATATAGTATTGCGATATAAAGCTTAGCTTTATATAGTTTTACGTCATAACGTATAACGTTATATAGTATCACGTTATAACGTATGACATTACATAGTATTACGTTATAACGTATAACGTTATATAGTATTGAGATATAAAGCTTAGCTTTATATAGTTCAATGTTATAACGTATAACGTTATACAGTATCACGTTATAACATATGACATTACATAGTATTACGTTATAACGTATAACGTTACATAGTATTACGTTATAACGTATAGCGTTATGTAGTATCACGTTATAACGTATAACGTTATATAGTATTACGTTATAACGTATAACGTTATATAGTATTGAGATATAAAGCTTAGCTTTATATAGTTCTATGTTATAACGTATAACGTTATATAGTATCACGTTATAACGTATGACATTACATAGTATTACGTTATAACGTATAACGTTATATAGTATTGAGATATAAAGCTTAGCTTTATATAGTTCTATGTTATAACGTATAACGTTATACAGTATCACGTTATAACATATGACATTACATAGTATTACGTTATAACGTATAACGTTACATAGTATCACGTTATAACGTATAACATTATATAGTATTACGTTATAACGTATAACGTTATATAGTATTACGTTATAACGTATAACGTTATATAGTATTGCGATATAAAGCTTAGCTTTATATAGTTTTACGTCATAACGTATAACGTTATATAGTATCACGTTATAACGTATGACATTACATAGTATTACGTTATAACGTATAACGTTATATAGTATTGAGATATAAAGCTTAGCTTTATATAGTTCAATGTTATAACGTATAACGTTATACAGTATCACGTTATAACATATGACATTACATAGTATTACGTTATAACGTATAACGTTACATAGTATTACGTTATAACGTATAGCGTTATGTAGTATCACGTTATAACGTATAACGTTATATAGTATTACGTTATAACGTATAACGTTATATAGTATTGAGATATAAAGCTTAGCTTTATATAGTTCTATGTTATAACGTATAACGTTATATAGTATCACGTTATAACGTATGACATTACATAGTATTACGTTTTAACGTATAACGTTACATAGTATTACGTTATAACGTATAACGTTATGTAGAATCACGTTATAACGTATAACGTTATACAGTATCACGTTATAACGTATAACGCTACATAGTATTACGTTATAACGTATAACGTTATATAGTATTGCGATATAAAGCTTAGCTTTATACAGTTCTACGTTATAACGTATAACGTTATATAGTATTACGTTATAACGTATAACGTTATATAGTATTGAGATATAATGCTTAGCTTTATATAGTTCTATGTTATAACGTATAACGTTATATAGTATCACGTTATAACGTATGACATTACATAGTATTACGTTATAACGTATAACGTTACATAGTATTACGTTATAACGTATAGCGTTATGTAGTATCACGTTATAACGTATAACGTTATATAGTATTACGTTATAACGTATAACGTTATACAGTATTGAGATATAAAGCTTAGCTTTATATAGTTCAATGTTATAACGTATAACGTTATACAGTATCACGTTATAACATATGACATTACATAGTATTACGTTATAACGTATAACGTTACATAGTATTACGTTATAACGTATAGCGTTATGTAGTATCACGTTATAACGTATAACGTTATATAGTATTACGTTATAACGTATAACGTTATATAGTATTGAGATATAAAGCTTAGCTTTATATAGTTCTATGTTATAACGTATAACGTTATATAGTATCACGTTATAACGTATGACATTACATAGTATTACGTTATAACGTATAACGTTATATAGTATTGAGATATAAAGCTTAGCTTTATATAGTTCTATGTTATAACGTATAACGTTATACAGTATCACGTTATAACATATGACATTACATAGTATTACGTTATAACGTATAACGTCACATAGTATCACGTTATAACGTATAACATTATATAGTATTACGTTATAACGTATAACGTTATATAGTATTACGTTATAACGTATAACGTTATATAGTATTGCGATATAAAGCTTAGCTTTATATAGTTTTACGTCATAACGTATAACGTTATATAGTATCACGTTATAACGTATGACATTACATAGTATTACGTTATAACGTATAACGTTATATAGTATTGAGATATAAAGCTTAGCTTTATATAGTTCTATGTTATAACGTATAACGTTATATAGTATCACGTTATAACGTATGACATTACATAGTATTACGTTTTAACGTATAACGTTACATAGTATTACGTTATAACGTATAACGTTATGTAGAATCACGTTATAACGTATAACGTTATACAGTATCACGTTATAACGTATAACGTTATATAGTATTGAGATATAATGCTTAGCTTTATATAGTTCTATGTTATAACGTATAACGTTATATAGTATCACGTTATAACGTCTGACATTACATAGTATTACGTTATAACGTATAACGTTACATAGTATTACGTTATAACGTATAGCGTTATGTAGTATCACGTTATAACGTATAACGTTATATTGTATTACGTTATAACGTATAACGTTATATAGTATTGAGATATAAAGCTTAGCTTTATATAGTTCTATGTTATAACGTATAACGTTATACAGTATCACGTTATAACGTATGACATTACATAGTATTACGTTATAACGTATAACGTTACATAGTATTACGTTATAACGTATAGCGTTATATAGTGTTACGTTATAACGTATAACCTTATATAGTATTGCGATATAAAGCTTAGCTTTATATAGTTCTACGTTATAACGTATAACGTTATATAATATTGCGATATAAAGCTTAGCTTTATATAGTTTTACGTTATAACGTATAACGTTATATAGTACCACGTTATAACGTATGACATTACATAGTATTACGTTATAACGTATAACGTTACATAGTATTACTTTTTAACGTATAACGTTATGTAGTATCACGTTATAACGTATAACGTTAGACAGTATCACGTTATAACGTATAACGCAACATAGTATTACGTTATAACGTATAACGTTATATTGTATTGCGATATAAAGCTTAGCTTTATACAGTTCTACGTTATAACGTATAACGTTATATAGTATCACGTTATAACGTATAACGTTATATAGAATTACGCTATAACGTATTACGTCATATAGTATCACGCCATAACGTATAACGTTATATAGTATCACGTTATAACGTATAACGTTATGTAGTATTACGCTATAACGTATTACGATTTATAGTATCACGCTATAACGTATAACGTTATATGGTATCACGTTATAACGTATAGCGTTATATAGTACCTCGTTTTAACGTATTACGTTATATAGTATACGTTATAACGTATAACGTTATATAGTACTACGATATAACGTATAACGTTGTATAGTACTACGTTATAACGTAAGACGTTGTATAGTTTTACGTAATAAAGTATAATGTTGTATAGTACTCCGTTATAACGTATAACGTTATATAGTACTACGTTATAACGTATATCGTTGTATACTATTGCGTGATAAGATATAACGTTATATAGTACTACGTTATAACGTATAACGTTATATATTACTACGCTATAACGTATAACGTTATATAGTACTACGTCATGACGTATAACGTGGTATAGTACTACGTTATAACGTATAACGTTATATAGTACTACGTTATAACGTAAGACGTTATATAGTTTTACGTAATAACGTATAATGTTGTATAGTACTACGTTATAACGTATAACGTTATATAGTACTACGATATAACGTATAACGTTGTATAGTACTACGTTATAACGTAAGACGTTGTATAGTCTTACGTAATAAAGTATAATGTTGTATAGTACTACGTTAAAACGTATAACGTTATATAGTACTACGATATAACGTATAACGTTGTAGAGTACTACGTTATAACGTAAGACGTTGTATAGTACAACGTTATAACGTAACAAGTCATATAGTATTACGTTATAACGTATATAGTTAAATAGTATCGCATTGGAAGGTATAACGTTATATAGTACTACGTTATAACGTATAACGTTATATAGTGCTACGTTTTAACGTAAGACGTTATAAAGTACTACGTTATAACGTAAGACGTTATATAGTACTACGTCATGACGTATAACGTGGTATAGTACTACGTTATAACGTATAACGTTATATAGTTTTACGTAATAACGTGTAATGTTGTATAGTACTACGTTATAACGTATAACGTTATATAGTACTACGATATAACGTATAACGTTGTATAGTACTACGTTATAACGTAAGACGTTGTATAGTTTTACGTAATAAAGTATAATGTTGTATAGTACTCCGTTATAACGTATAACGTTGTATAGTACTACGTTATAACGTATAACGTTGTATACTAGTGCGTGATAAGGTATAACGTTATATAGTACTACGTTATAACGTATAACGTTATATATTACTACGCTATAACGTATAACGTTATATAGTGTTACGTTATAACGTATGTAGTTACATAGTATCGCTTTATAACGTATAACGGTATATAGTACTACGCTATAACGTAAGACGTTATATAGTACTACGTCATGACGTATAACGTGGTATAGTACTACGTTATAACGTATAACGCTATATAGTTTTACGTAATAACGTGTAATGTTGTATAGTACTACGTTATAACGTATAACATTATATAGTACTACGATATAACGCATAACGTTGTATAGTACTACGATATAACGTAAGACGTTGTATAGTTTTACGTAATAAAGTATAATGTTGTATAGTACTACGTTATAACGTATATCGTTATATAGTACTACTTTATAACGTATAACGTTGTATACTAGTGCGTGATAAGAAATAACGTTACATAGTACTACGTTGTAACGTATAACGATATATAGTGCTACGTCATATAGTACTAGTTGATAACGTATAACGTTATATAGTACTACGTTATAGCGTATAACGTTGTATAGTACAACGTTATAACGTAAGACGTCATATAGTATTACGTTATAACGTATATGGTTACATAGTATCGCATTATAACGTATAACGTTATATAGTACTACTTTATAACGTATAACGTTATATAGTGCTACGTTATAACGTAAGACGTCATATGGTATTACGTTATAACGTATAATGTTGTACAGTACTACGTTATAACGTATAACGTTGTATACTAGTGCGTGATAAGAAATAACGTTACATAGTACTACGTTGTAACGTATAACGTTATATAGTGCTACGTCATATAGTACTAGGTGATAACGTATAACGTTATATAGTACTACGTTATAGCGTATAACGTTGTATAGTACAACGTTCTAACGTAACAAGTCATATAGTATTACGTTATAACGTATATAGTTACATAGTATCGCACTATAACGTATAACGTTGTATAGTACTACGTTATAACGTATAACGTTATATAGTACTACGTTATAGCGTATAACGTTGTATAGTACAACGTTATAACGTAAGACGTCATATAGTATTACGTTATAACGTATATGGTTACATAGTATCGCATTATAACGTATAACGTTATATAGTACTACGTTATAACGTATAACGTTGTATACTAGTGCGTGATAAAGTATAACGTTATATAGTACTACGTTATAATGCATAACGTTGTATAGTACTAAGTTATAACGTGTATAGATCTACGTTATAACGTATAACGTTATATAGTACTACGTTGTAACGTATAACGTTATATAGTACTACGTTATAACGCATAACGATATATAATATTACGTTATAACGTATGTAGTTACATAGTATCGCTTTATAACGTATAACGGTATATAGTACTACGCTATAACGTAAGACGTTATATACTACTACGTCATGACGTATAACGTGGTATAGTACTACGTTATAACGTATAACGTTATATAGTACTACGTTATAACGTCTATCGTTATATAGTACTACGGTATAACGTATAACGTAGTATAGTACTACGTTATAACATATAACGTTGTATACAAGTGCGTGATAAGATATAACGTTATATAGTACTACGTTATAACGTATAACGTTATGTATTACTACGCTATAACGTATAACGTTGTATAGTACTACGTTATAACGTATAACGTTATATAGTATTACGTTATAATGTATAATGTTGTATAGTACTACGTTATAACGTATAACGTTATATAGTATTACGTTATAACGTATGTAGTTACATAGTATCGCTTTATAACGTATAACGGTATATAGTACTACGCTATAACGTAAGACGTTATATAGTACTACGATATAACGTATAACGCTATATATTACTACGCTATAACGTGTAATGTTATATAGTACTACGTTATAACGTATAACGCTATATAGTACAACGTTATGACGTATAACGTTGTATAGTACTACGTTATAACGTATATCGTTATATAGTACTACGTTATAGCGTATAACGTTGTATAGTACAACGTTATAACGTATAACGTTATATATTACTACGCTATAACGTATAACGTTATATAGTACTACGTTATAACGCATAACGATATATAGTATTACGTTATAACGTATGTAGTTACATAGTGTCGCTTTATAACGTATAACGGTATATAGTACTACGCTATAACGTAAGACGTTATATAGTACTACGTCATGACATATAACGTGGTATAGTACTACGTTATAACGTATAACGTTATATAGTACTATGTTATAGCGTATAACGTTATATAGTGCTACGTTTTAACGTAAGACGTTATATAGTTTTACGTAATAACGTATAATGTTGTATAGTACTACGTTATAACGTATAACGTTATATAGTACTACGATATAAAGTATAACGTTGTATAGTACTACGTTATAACGTAAGACGTTGTATAGTTTTACGTAATAAAGTATAATGTTGTATAGTATTCCGTTATAACGTATAACGTTATATAGTACTACGTTATAACGTATATCGTTGTATACTAGTGCGTGATAAGATATAACGTTATATAGTACTACGTTATAACGTATAACGTTATATATTACTACGCTATAACGTATAACGTTGTATAGTACTACGTTATAATGTATAACGTTATATAGTACTACGATATAACGTATAACGTTATATAGTACTACGATATAACGTATAACGTTGTATAGTATTACGTTATAACGTATAACGTTATATTATAAAACGATATAACGTATAACGTTGTATAGTACTACGTTATAACGTAAGACGTTGTATAGTTTTACGTAATAAAGTATAATGTTGTATAGTACTCCGTTAAACGTATAACGTTATATAGTACTACGTTATAATGTATATCGTTGTATACTAGTGCGTGATAAGATATAACGTTATATAGTACTACGATATAACGTATAACGGTATATAGTACTACGCTATAATGTAAGACGTTATATAGTACAACGTCATGACGTATAACTTTGTATAGAACTACGTTATAACGTATAACGTTCTATTCTAGTGCGTGATAAGGTATAACGTTATATAGTACTACGTTATAACGTATAACGTTATATATTACTACGCTATAACGTATAACGTTATATAGTACTACGTTATAACGTATAACGTTATATAGTGCTACGTTATAGCGTATAACGTTGTATAGTACAACGTTATAACGTAACAAGTCATATAGTATTACGTTATAACGTATATAGTTACATAGTATCGCATTATAACGTATAACGTTATATAGTACTACGTTATAACGTATAACGTTATATAGTACTACGTTATAACGTATAACGTTATATAGTGCTATGTTATAACGTAAGACGTTATATAGTATTACGTTATAACGTAAGACGTTATATAGTTTTACGTAATAACGTATAATGTTGTATAGTACTACGTTATAACGTATAACGTTATATAGTACTACGATATAACGTATAACGTTGTATAGTACTACGTTATAACGTAAGACGTTGTATAGTCTTACGTAATAAAGTATAATGTTGTATAGTACTACGTTATAACGTATAACGTTATAAAGTACTACGATATAACGTATAACGTTGTATAGTACTACGTTATAACGTAAGACGTTGTATAGTTTTACTTAATAAAGTCTAATGTTGTATAGTACTCCGTTATAACGTATAACGTTACATAGTACTACGTTATAACGTATATCGTTGTATACTAGTGCGTGATAAGATATAACGTTATATAGTACTACGTTATAACGTATAACGTTATATATTACTACGCTATAACGTATAACGTTGTATAGTACTACGTTATAATGTATAACGTTATATAGTACTACGATATAACGTATAACGTTATATAGTACTACGATATAACGTATAACGTTATATAGTACTACCATATAACGTATAACGTTGTATAGTATTACGTTATAATGTATAACGTTATATAGTACTACGATATAACGTATAACGTTGTATAGTACTACGTTATAACGTAAGACGTTGTATAGTTTTACGTAATAAAGTATAATGTTGTATAGTACTCCGTTATAACGTATAACGTTATATAGTACTACGTTATAACGTATATCGTTGTATACTAGTGCGTGATAAGATATAACGTTATATAGTACTACGTTATAACGCATAACGATATATATTACTACGCTATAACGTATAACGTTATACAGTGCTACGTTATAACGTAAGACGTTATATATTTTTACGTAATAACGTATGATGTTGTATAGTACTACGTTATAACGTATATCGTTATATAGTACTACGTTATAACGTATAACGTTGTATAGTACTACGTTATAACGTATAACGTTGTATACTAGTGCGTGATAAGGTATAACGTTATATAGTACTACGTTATAACGTATAACGTTATATATTACTACGCTATAACGTATAACGTTATATAGTACTACGTTATAACGCATAACGTTATATAGTACTACGTTATAACGCATAACGATATATAGTATTACGTTATAACGTATGTAGTTACATAGTATCGCTTTATAACGTATAACGGTATATAGTACTACGCTATAACGTAAGACGTTATATAGTACTACGTCATGACGTATAACGTGGTATAGTACTACGTTATAACGTATAACGTTATATAGTTTTACGTAATAACGTGTAATGTTGTATAGTACTACGTTATAACGTATAACGTTATATAGTACTACGATATAACGTATAACGTTGTATAGTACTACGTTATAACGTAAGACGTTGTATAGTTTTACGTAATAAAGTATAATGTTGTATAGTACTCCGTTATAACGTATAACGTTATATAGTACTACGTTATAACGTATATCGTTGTATACTATTGCGTGATAAGATATAACGTTATATAGTACTACGTTACAACGTATAACGTTATATATTACTACGCTATAACGTAAGACGTTATATAGTACTACGTCATGACGTATAACGTGGTATAGTACTACGTTATAACGTATAACGTTATATAGTTTTACGTAATAACGTGTAATGTTGTATAGTACTACGTTATAACGTATAACGTTATATAGTACTACGATATAACGTATAACGTTGTATAGTACTACGTTATAACGTAAGACGTTGTATAGTCTTACGTAATAAAGTATAATGTTGTATAGTACTACGTTATAACGTATAACGTTATATAGTACTACGATATAACGTATAACGTTGTAGAGTACTACGTTATAACGTAAGACGTTGTATAGTACAACGTTATAACGTAACAAGTCATATAGTATTACGTTATAACGTATATAGTTAAATAGTATCGCATTGGAACGTATAACGTTATATAGTACTACGTTATAACGTATAACGTTATATAGTGCTACGTTTTAACGTAAGACGTTATAAAGTACTACGTTATAACGTAAGACGTTATATAGTACTACGTCATGACGTATAACGTGGTATAGTACTACGTTATAACGTATAACGTTATATAGTTTTACGTAATAACGTGTAATGTTGTATAGTACTACGTTATAACGTATAACGTTATATAGTACTACGATATAACGTATAACGTTGTATAGTACTACGTTATAACGTAAGACGTTGTATAGTTTTACGTAATAAAGTATAATGTTGTATAGTACTCCGTTATAACGTATAACGTTATATAGTACTACGTTATAACGTATATCGTTGTATACTACTGCGTGATAAGATATAACGTTATACAGTACTACGTTATAACGTATAACGTTATATATTACTACGGTATAACGTATAACGTTATATAGTACTACGTCATGACGTATAACGTGGTATAGTACTACGTTATAACGTATAACGTTATATAGTACTACGTTATAACGTAAGACGTTATATAGTTTTACGTAATAACGTATAATGTTGTATAGTACTACGTTATAAGGTATAACGTTATATAGTGCTATGTTATAACGTAAGACGTTATATAGTACTACGTTATAACGTAAGACGTTATATAGTTTTACGTAATAACGTATAATGTTGTATAGTACTACGTTATAACGTATAACGTTATATAGTACTACGATATAACGTATAACGTTGTATAGTACTACGTTATAACGTAAGACGTTGTATAGTCTTACGTAATAAAGTATAATGTTGTATAGTACTACGTTATAACGTATAACGTTATAAAGTACTACGATATAACGTATAACGTTGTATAGTACTACGTTATAACGTAAGACGTTGTATAGTTTTACGTAATAAAGTATAATGTTGTATAGTACTCCGTTATAACGTATAACGTTATATAGTACTACGTTATAACGTATATCGTTGTATACTAGTGCGTGATAAGATATAACGTTATATAGTACTACGTTATAACGTATAACGTTATATATTACTACGCTATAACGTATAACGTTGTATAGTACTACGTTATAATGTATAACGTTATATAGTACTACGATATAACGTATAACGTTATATAGTACTACGATATAACGTATAACGTTATATAGTACTACGATATAACGTATAACGTTGTATAGTATTACGTTATAATGTATAACGTTATATAGTACTACGATATAACGTATAACGTTGTATAGTACTACGTTATAATGTATAACGTTATATAGTACTACGATATAACGTATAACGTTGTATAGTACTACGTTATAACGTAAGACGTTGCATAGTTTTACGTAATAAAGTATAATGTTGTATAGTACTCCGTTATAACGTATAACGTTATATAGTACTACGTTATAACGTATATCGTTGTATACTAGTGCGTGATAAGATATAACGTTATATAGTACTACGTTATAACGCATAACGATATATATTACTACGCTATAACGTATAACGTTATACAGTGCTACGTTATAACGTAAGACGTTATATATTTTTACGTAATAACGTATGATGTTGTATAGTACTACGTTATAACGTATATCGTTATATAGTACTACGTTATAACGTATAACGTTGTATAGTACTACGTTATAACGTATAACGTTGTATACTAGTGCGTGATAAGGTATAACGTTATATAGTACTACGTTATAACGTATAACGTTATATATTACTACGCTATAACGTATAACGTTATATAGTACTACGTTATAACGCATAACGTTATATAGTACTACGTTATAACGCATAACGATATATAGTATTACGTTATAACGTATGTAGTTACATAGTATCGCTTTATAACGTATAACGGTATATAGTACTACGCTATAACGTAAGACGTTATATAGTACTACGTCATGACGTATAACGTGGTATAGTACTACGTTATAACGTATAACGTTATATAGTTTTACGTAATAACGTGTAATGTTGTATAGTACTACGTTATAACGTATAACGTTATATAGTACTACGGTATAACGTATAACGTTATATATTACTACGGTATAACGTATAACGTTATATAGTACTACGTCATGACGTATAACGTGGTATAGTACTACGTTATAACGTAAGACGTTGTATAGTTTTACGTAATAAAGTATAATGTTGTATAGTACTCCGTTAAACGTATAACGTTATATAGTACTACGTTATAATGTATATCGTTGTATACTAGTGCGTGATAAGATATAACGTTATATAGTACTACGATATAACGTATAACGGTATATAGTACTACGCTATAACGTAAGACGTTATATAGTACTACGTCATGACGTATAACGTGGTATAGTACTACGTTATAACGTATAACGTTATATAGTTTTACGTAATAACGTGTAATGTTGTATAGTACTACGTTATAACGTATATCGTTATATAGTACTACGTTATAACGTATAACGTTGTATAGTACTACGTTATAACGTATAACGTTGTATACTAGTGCGTGATAAGGTATAACGTTGTATAGTACTACGTTATAACGTAAGACGTTGTATAGTTTTACGTAATAAAGTATAATGTTGTATAGTACTCCGTTAAACGTATAACGTTATATAGTACTACGTTATAATGTATATCGTTGTATACTAGTGCGTGATAAGATATAACGTTACATAGTACTACGATATAACGTATAACGGTATATAGTACTACGCTATAATGTAAGACGTTATATAGTACAACGTCATGACGTATAACTTTGTATAGAACTACGTTATAACGTATAACGTTCTATTCTAGTGCGTGATAAGGTATAACGTTATATAGTACTACGTTATAACGTATAACGTTATATATTACTACGCTATAACGTATAACGTTATATAGTACTACGTTATAACGTATAACGTTATATAGTGCTACGTTATAGCGTATAACGTTGTATAGTACAACGTTATAACGTAACAAGTCATATAGTATTACGTTATAACGTATATAGTTACATAGTATCGCATTATAACGTATAACGTTATATAGTACTACGTTATAACGTATAACGTTATATAGTACTACGTTATAACGTATAACGTTATATAGTGCTATGTTATAACGTAAGACGTTATATAGTATTACGTTATAACGTAAGACGTTATATAGTTTTACGTAATAACGTATAATGTTGTATAGTACTACGTTATAACGTATAACGTTATATAGTACTACGATATAACGTATAACGTTGTATAGTACTACGTTATAACGTATAACGTTATATATTACTACGCTATAACGTATAACGTTGTATAGTACTACGTTATAATGTATAACGTTATATAGTACTACGATATAACGTATAACGTTATATAGTACTACGATATAACGTATAACGTTATATAGTACTACCATATAACGTATAACGTTGTATAGTATTACGTTATAATGTATAACGTTATATAGTACTACGATATAACGTATAACGTTGTATAGTACTACGTTATAACGTAAGACGTTGTATAGTTTTACGTAATAAAGTATAATGTTGTATAGTACTCCGTTATAACGTATAACGTTATATAGTACTACGTTATAACGTATATCGTTGTATACTAGTGCGTGATAAGATGTAACGTTATATAGTACTACGTTATAACGCATAACGATATATATTACTACGCTATAACGTATAACGTTATACAGTGCTACGTTATAACGTAAGACGTTATATATTTTTACGTAATAACGTATGATGTTGTATAGTACTACGTTATAACGTATATCGTTATATAGTACTACGTTATAACGTATAACGTTGTATAGTACTACGTTATAACGTATAACGTTGTATACTAGTGCGTGATAAGGTATAACGTTATATAGTACTACGTTATAACGTATAACGTTATATATTACTACGCTATAACGTATAACGTTATATAGTACTACGTTATAACGCATAACGTTATATAGTACTACGTTATAACGCATAACGATATATAGTATTACGTTATAACGTATGTAGTTACATAGTATCGCTTTATAACGTATAACGGTATATAGTACTACGCTATAACGTAAGACGTTATATAGTACTACGTCATGACGTATAACGTGGTATAGTACTACGTTATAACGTATAACGTTATATAGTTTTACGTAATAACGTGTAATGTTGTATAGTACTACGTTATAACGTATAACGTTATATAGTACTACGATATATCGTATAACGTTGTATAGTACTACGTTATAACGTAAGACGTTGTATAGTTTTACGTAATAGAGTATAATGTTGTATAGTACTCCGTTATAACGTATAACGTTATATAGTACTACGTTATAACGTATATCGTTGTATACTATTGCGTGATAAGATATAACGTTATATAGTACTACGTTATAACGTATAACGTTATATATTACTACGCTATAACGTATAACGTTATATAGTACTACGTCATGACGTATAACGTGGTATAGTACTACGTTATAACGTATAACGTTATATAGTACTACGTTATAACGTAAGACGTTATATAGTTTTACGTAATAACGTATAATGTTGTATAGTACTACGTTATAACGTATAACGTTATATAGTACTACGATATAACGTATAACGTTGTATAGTACTACGTTATAACATAAGACGTTGTATAGTCTTACGTAATAAAGTATAATGTTGTATAGTACTACGTTATAACGTATAACGTTATATAGTACTACGATATAACGTATAACGTTGTATAATACTACGTTATAACGTATAACGTTATATAGTACTACGTTATAGCGTATAACGTTGTATAGTACAACGTTATAACGTAACAAGTCATATAGCATTACGTTATAACGTATATAGTTACATAGTATCGCATTATAACGTATAACGTTATATAGTACTACGTTATAACGTATAACGTTATATAGTGCTATGTTATAACGTAAGACGTTATATAGTATTACGTTATAACGTAAGACGTTATATAGTTCTACGTAATAACGTATAATGTTGTATAGTACTACGTTATAACGTATAACGTTATATAGTACTACGATATAACGTATAACGTTGTATAGTACTACGTTATAACGTAAGACGTTGTATAGTCTTACGTAATAAAGTATAATGTTGTATAGTACTACGTTATAACGTATAACGTTATAAAGTACTACGATATAACGTATAACGTTGTATAGTACTACGTTATAACGTAAGACGTTGTATAGTTTTACGTAATAAAGTATAATGTTGTATAGTACTCCGTTATAACGTATAACGTTATATAGTACTACGTTATAACGTATATCGTTGTATACTAGTGCGTGATAAGATATAACGTTATATAGTACTACGATATAACGTATAACGTTATATAGTACTACCATATAACGTATAACGTTGTATAGTATTACGTTATAATGTATAACGTTATATAGTACTACGATATAACGTATAACGTTGTATAGTACTACGTTATAACGTAAGACGTTGTATAGTTTTACGTAATAAAGTATAATGTTGTATAGTACTCCGTTATAACGTATAACGTTATATAGTACTACGTTATAACGTATATCGTTGTATACTAGTGCGTGATAAGATATAACGTTATATAGTACTACGTTATAACGCATAACGATATATATTACTACGCTATAACGTATAACGTTATACAGTGCTACGTTATAACGTATGTAGTTACATAGTATCGCTTTATAACGTATAACGGTATATAGTACTACGCTATAACGTAAGACGTTATATAGTACTACGTCATGACGTATAACGTGGTATAGTACTACGTTATAACGTATAACGTTATATAGTTTTACGTAATAACGTGTAATGTTGTATAGTACTACGTTATAACGTATAACGTTATATAGTACTACGATATAACGTATAACGTTGTATAGTACTACGTTATAACGTAAGACGTTGTATAGTTTTACGTAATAAAGTATAATGTTGTAAAGTACTCCGTTATAACGTATAACGGTATATAGTACTACGCTATAACGTAAGACGTTATATAGTACTACGTCATGACGTATAACGTGGTATAGTACTACGTTATAACGTATAACGTTATATAGTTTTACGTAATAACGTGTAATGTTGTATAGTACTACGTTATAACGTATAACGTTATATAGTACTACGATATAACGTATAACGTTGTATAGTACTACGTTATAACGTAAGACGTTGTATAGTTTTACGTAATAAAGTATAATGTTGTATAGTACTCCGTTATAACGTATAACGTTATATAGTACTACGTTATAACGTATATCGTTGTATACTATTGCGTGATAAGATATAACGTTATATAGTACTACGTTACAACGTATAACGTTATATATTACTACGCTATAACGTAAGACGTTATATAGTACTACGTCATGACGTATAACGTGGTATAGTACTACGTTATAACGTATAACGTTATATAGTTTTACGTAATAACGTGTAATGTTGTATAGTACTACGTTATAACGTATAACGTTATATAGTACTACGATATAACGTATAACGTTGTATAGTACTACGTTATAACGTAAGACGTTGTATAGTCTTACGTAATAAAGTATAATGTTGTATAGTACTACGTTATAACGTATAACGTTATATAGTACTACGATATAACGTATAACGTTGTAGAGTACTACGTTATAACGTAAGACGTTGTATAGTACAACGTTATAACGTAACAAGTCATATAGTATTACGTTATAACGTATATAGTTAAATAGTATCGCATTGGAACGTATAACGTTATATAGTACTACGTTATAACGTATAACGTTATATAGTGCTACGTTTTAACGTAAGACGTTATAAAGTACTACGTTATAACGTAAGACGTTATATAGTACTACGTCATGACGTATAACGTGGTATAGTACTACGTTATAACGTATAACGTTATATAGTTTTACGTAATAACGTGTAATGTTGTATAGTACTACGTTATAACGTATAACGTTATATAGTACTACGATATAACGTATAACGTTGTATAGTACTACGTTATAACGTAAGACGTTGTATAGTTTTACGTAATAAAGTATAATGTTGTATAGTACTCCGTTATAACGTATAACGTTATATAGTACTACGTTATAACGTATATCGTTGTATACTACTGCGTGATAAGATATAACGTTATACAGTACTACGTTATAACGTATAACGTTATATATTACTACGGTATAACGTATAACGTTATATAGTACTACGTCATGACGTATAACGTGGTATAGTACTACGTTATAACGTATAACGTTATATAGTACTACGTTATAACGTAAGACGTTATATAGTTTTACGTAATAACGTATAATGTTGTATAGTACTACGTTATAAGGTATAACGTTATATAGTGCTATGTTATAACGTAAGACGTTATATAGTACTACGTTATAACGTAAGACGTTGTATAGTCTTACGTAATAAAGTATAATGTTGTATAGTACTACGTTATAACGTATAACGTTATAAAGTACTACGATATAACGTATAACGTTGTATAGTACTACGTTATAACGTAAGACGTTGTATAGTTTTACGTAATAAAGTATAATGTTGTATAGTACTCCGTTATAACGTATAACGTTATATAGTACTACGTTATAACGTATATCGTTGTATACTAGTGCGTGATAAGATATAACGTTATATAGTACTACGATATAACGTATAACGTTATATAGTACTACCATATAACGTATAACGTTGTATAGTATTACGTTATAATGTATAACGTTATATAGTACTACGATATAACGTATAACGTTGTATAGTACTACGTTATAACGTAAGACGTTGTATAGTTTTACGTAATAAAGTATAATGTTGTATAGTACTCCGTTATAACGTATAACGTTATATAGTACTACGTTATAACGTATATCGTTGTATACTAGTGCGTGATAAGATATAACGTTATATAGTACTACGTTATAACGCATAACGATATATATTACTACGCTATAACGTATAACGTTATACAGTGCTACGTTATAACGTATGTAGTTACATAGTATCGCTTTATAACGTATAACGGTATATAGTACTACGCTATAACGTAAGACGTTATATAGTACTACGTCATGACGTATAACGTGGTATAGTACTACGTTATAACGTATAACGTTATATAGTTTTACGTAATAACGTGTAATGTTGTATAGTACTACGTTATAACGTATAACGTTATATAGTACTACGATATAACGTATAACGTTGTATAGTACTACGTTATAACGTAAGACGTTGTATAGTTTTACGTAATAAAGTATAATGTTGTAAAGTACTCCGTTATAACGTATAACGGTATATAGTACTACGCTATAACGTAAGACGTTATATAGTACTACGTCATGACGTATAACGTGGTATAGTACTACGTTATAACGTATAACGTTATATAGTTTTACGTAATAACGTGTAATGTTGTATAGTACTACGTTATAACGTATAACGTTATATAGTACTACGATATAACGTATAACGTTGTATAGTACTACGTTATAACGTAAGACGTTGTATAGTTTTACGTAATAAAGTATAATGTTGTATAGTACTCCGTTATAACGTATAACGTTATATAGTACTACGTTATAACGTATATCGTTGTATACTATTGCGTGATAAGATATAACGTTATATAGTACTACGTTACAACGTATAACGTTATATATTACTACGCTATAACGTAAGACGTTATATAGTACTACGTCATGACGTATAACGTGGTATAGTACTACGTTATAACGTATAACGTTATATAGTTTTACGTAATAACGTGTAATGTTGTATAGTACTACGTTATAACGTATAACGTTATATAGTACTACGATATAACGTATAACGTTGTATAGTACTACGTTATAACGTAAGACGTTGTATAGTCTTACGTAATAAAGTATAATGTTGTATAGTACTACGTTATAACGTATAACGTTATATAGTACTACGATATAACGTATAACGTTGTAGAGTACTACGTTATAACGTAAGACGTTGTATAGTACAACGTTATAACGTAACAAGTCATATAGTATTACGTTATAACGTATATAGTTAAATAGTATCGCATTGGAACGTATAACGTTATATAGTACTACGTTATAACGTATAACGTTATATAGTGCTACGTTTTAACGTAAGACGTTATAAAGTACTACGTTATAACGTAAGACGTTATATAGTACTACGTCATGACGTATAACGTGGTATAGTACTACGTTATAACGTATAACGTTATATAGTTTTACGTAATAACGTGTAATGTTGTATAGTACTACGTTATAACGTATAACGTTATATAGTACTACGATATAACGTATAACGTTGTATAGTACTACGTTATAACGTAAGACGTTGTATAGTTTTACGTAATAAAGTATAATGTTGTATAGTACTCCGTTATAACGTATAACGTTATATAGTACTACGTTATAACGTATATCGTTGTATACTACTGCGTGATAAGATATAACGTTATACAGTACTACGTTATAACGTATAACGTTATATATTACTACGGTATAACGTATAACGTTATATAGTACTACGTCATGACGTATAACGTGGTATAGTACTACGTTATAACGTATAACGTTATATAGTACTACGTTATAACGTAAGACGTTATATAGTTTTACGTAATAACGTATAATGTTGTATAGTACTACGTTATAAGGTATAACGTTATATAGTGCTATGTTATAACGTAAGACGTTATATAGTACTACGTTATAACGTAAGACGTTGTATAGTCTTACGTAATAAAGTATAATGTTGTATAGTACTACGTTATAACGTATAACGTTATAAAGTACTACGATATAACGTATAACGTTGTATAGTACTACGTTATAACGTAAGACGTTGTATAGTTTTACGTAATAAAGTATAATGTTGTATAGTACTCCGTTATAACGTATAACGTTATATAGTACTACGTTATAACGTATATCGTTGTATACTAGTGCGTGATAAGATATAACGTTATATAGTACTACCATATAACGTATAACGTTGTATAGTATTACGTTATAATGTATAGCGTTATATTGTACCACGTTTTAACGTATTACGTTATATAGTATACGTTATAACGTATAACGTTATATAGTATTGCGATATAAAGCTTAGCTTTATATAGTTCTACGTTATAACGTATAAAGTTATATAGTATCACGTAATAACGTATGACATTACATAGTATTACGTTATAACGTGTAACGTTACATAGTATTACTTTTTAACGTATAACGTTATGTAGTATCACGTTATAACGTATAACGTTAGACAGTATCACGTTATAACGTATAACGCTACATAGTATTACGTTATAACGTATAACGTTATATAGTATCGCGATATAAAGCTTAGCTTTATACAGTTCTACGTTATAACGTATAACGTTATATAGTATCATGTTATAACGTATAACGTTATGTAGTATTACGCTATAACGTATTACGTCATATAGTATCACGCTATAACGTATAACGTTATATAGTATCACGTTATAACGTATAACGTTATGTAGTATTACGCTATAACGTATTACGATTTATAGTATCACGCTATAACGTATAACGTTATATAGTATCACGTTATAACGTATAGCGTTATATAGTACCTCGTTTTAACGTATTACGTTATATAGTATACGTTATAACGTACAACGTTATATAGTATTGCGATATAAAGCTTAGTTTTATATAGTTCTGCGTTATAACGTATAACGTTATATAGTACCACGTTATAACGTATAACGTTATATAGTATACGTTATAACGTATAACGTTATATAGTATTGCGATATAAAGCTTAGCTTTATACAGTTCTACGTTATAACGTATAACGTTATATAGTATTACGTTATAACGTATAACGTTATATAGTATCAGGTTATAACATATAACGTTATGTAGTATTACGCTATAACGTATTACGATTTATAGTATCACGCTATAACGTATAACGTTATATAGTATCACGTTATAACGTATAGCGTTATATAGTACCTCGTTTTAACGTATTACGTTATATAGTGTACGTTATAACGTATAACGTTATATAGAATTGCGATATAAAGCTTAGCTTTATATAGTTCTGCGATATAACGTATAACGTTATATAGTATCACGTTATAACGTATAACGTTATATAGTATTTCGTTATAACGGATAACGTTATATAGTATTGAGATATAAAGCTTAGCTTTATATAGTTCTATGTTATAACGTATAACGTTATATCGTATCACGTTATAACGTATGACATTACATAGTATTACGTTTTAACGTATAACGTTACATAGTATTACGTTATAACGTATAACGTTATGTAGAATCACGTTATAACGTATAACGTTATACAGTATCACGTTATAACGTATAACGCTACATAGTATTACGTTATAACGTATAACGTTATATAGTATTGCGATATAAAGCTTAGCATTATACAGTTCTACGTTATAACGTATAACGTTATATAGTATTACGTTATAACGTATAACGTTATATAGTATCACGTTATAACATATAACGTTATGTAGTATTACGCTATAACGTATTACGATTTATAGTATCACGCTATAACGTATAACGTTATATAGTATCACGTTATAACGTATAGCGTTATATAGTACCTCGTTTTAACGTATTACGTTATATAGTGTACGTTATAACGTATAACGTTATATAGTATTGCGATATAAAGCTTAGCTTTATATAGTTCTGCGTTATAACGTATAACGTTATATAGTATCACGTTAAAACGTATAACGTTATATAGTATTTCGTTATAACGTATAACGTTATATAGTATTGAGATATAAAGCTTAGCTTTATATAGTTCTATGTTATAACGTATAACGTTACACAGTATCACGTTATAACGTATAACATTATATAGTATTACGTTATAACGTATAACGTTATATAGTATTACGTTATAACGTATAACGTTATATAGTATCACGTTATAACATATAACGTTATGTAGTATTACGCTATAACGTATTACGATTTATAGTATCACGCTATAACGTATAACGTTATATAGTATCACGTTATAACGTATAGCGTTATATAGTACCTCGTTTTAACGTATTACGTTATATAGTGTACGTTATAACGTATAACGTTATATAGTATTGCGATATAAAGCTTAGCTTTATATAGTTCTGCGTTATAACGTATAACGTTATATAGTATCACGTTATAACGTATAACGTTATATAGTATTTCGTTATAACGTATAACGTTATATAGTATTGAGATATAAAGCTTAGCTTTATATAGTTCTATGTTATAACGTATAACGTTACACAGTATCACGTTATAACGTATAACATTATATAGTATTACGTTATAACGTATAACGTTATATAGTATTACGTTATAACGTATAACGTTATATAGTATTGCGATATAAAGCTTAGCTTTATATAGTTTTACGTCATAACGTATAACGTTATATAGTATCACGTTATAACGTATGACATTACATAGTATTACGTTATAACGTATAACGTTATATAGTATTGAGATATAAAGCTTAGCTTTATATAGTTCAATGTTATAACGTATAACGATATACAGTATCACGTTATAACATATGACATTACATAGTATTACGTTATAACGTATAACGTTACATAGTATTACGTTATAACGTATAGCGTTATGTAGTATCACGTTATAACGTATAACGTTATATAGTATTACGTTATAACGTATAACGTTATATAGTATTGAGATATAAAGCTTAGCTTTATATAGTTCTATGTTATAACGTATAACGTTATATAGTATCACGTTATAACGTATGACATTACATAGTATTACGTTATAACGTATAACGTTATATAGTATTGAGATATAAAGCTTAGCTTTATATAGTTCTATGTTATAACGTATAACGTTATACAGTATCACGTTATAACATATGACATTACATAGTATTACGTTATAACGTATAACGTTACATAGTATCACGTTATAACGTATAACATTATATAGTATTACGTTATAACGTATAACGTTATATAGTATTACGTTATAACGTATAACGTTATATAGTATTGCGATATAAAGCTTAGCTTTATATAGTTTTACGTCATAACGTATAACGTTATATAGTATCACGTTATAACGTATGACATTACATAGTATTACGTTATAACGTATAACGTTATATAGTATTGAGATATAAAGCTTAGCTTTATATAGTTCTATGTTATAACGTATAACGTTATACAGTATCACGTTATAACATATGACATTACATAGTATTACGTTATAACGTATAACGTTACATAGTATTACGTTATAACGTATAGCGTTATGTAGTATCACGTTATAAGGTATAACGTTATATAGTATTACGTTATAACGTATAACGTTATATAGTATTGAGATATAAAGCTTAGCTTTATATAGTTCTATGTTATAACGTATAACGTTATATAGTATCACTTTATAACGTATGACATTACATAGTATTACGTTTTAACGTATAACGTTACATAGTATTACGTTATAACGTAGAACGTTATGTAGAATCACGTTATAACGTATAACGTTATACAGTATCACGTTATAACGTATAACGCTACATAGTATTACGTTATAACGTATAACGTTATATAGTATTGCGATATAAAGCTTAGCTTTATACAGTTCTACGTTATAACGTATAACGTTATATAGTATTACGTTATAACGTATAACGTTATATAGTATGACGTTATAACGTATAACGTTATGTAGTATTACGCTATAACGTATTACGATTTATAGTATCACGCTATAACGTATAACGTTATATAGTATCACGTTATAACGTATAGCGTTATATAGTACCTCGTTTTAACGTATTACGTTATATAGTGTACGTTATAACGTATAACGTTATATAGTATTGCGATATAAAGCTTAGCTTTATATAGTTCTGCGTTATAACGTATAACGTTATATAGTATCACGTTATAACGTATAACGTTATATAGTATTTTGTTATAACGTATAACGTTATACAGTATTGAGATATAAAGCTTAGCTTTATATAGTTCTATGTTATAACGTATAACGTTATACAGTATCACGTTATAACGTATAACATTATATAGTATTACGTTATAACGTATAACGTTATATAGTATTACGTTATAACGTATAACGTTATATAGTATTGAGATATAAAGCTTAGCTTTATATAGTTCTATGTTATAACGTATAACGTTATATAGTATCACGTTATAACGTATGACATTACATAGTATTACGTTTTAACGTATAACGTTACATAGTATTACGTTATAACGTATAACGTTATGTAGAATCACGTTATAACGTATAACGTTATACAGTATCACGTTATAACGTATAACGCTACATAGTATTACGTTATAACGTATAACGTTATATAGTATTGCGATATAAAGCTTAGCTTTATACAGTTCTACGTTATAACGTATAACGTTATATAGTATTACGTTATAACGTATAACGTTATATAGTATTGAGATATAATGCTTAGCTTTATATAGTTCTATGTTATAACGTATAACGTTATATAGTATCACGTTATAACGTATGACATTACATAGTATTACGTTATAACGTATAACGTTACATAGTATTACGTTATAACGTATAGCGTTATGTAGTATCACGTTATAACGTATAACGTTATATTGTATTACGTTATAACGTATAACGTTATATAGTATTGAGATATAAAGCTTAGCTTTATATAGTTCTATGTTATAACGTATAACGTTATACAGTATCACGTTATAACGTATGACATTACATAGTATTACGTTATAACGTATAACGTTACATAGTATTACGTTATAACGTATAGCGTTATGTAGTATCACGTTATAACGTATAACGTTATATAGTATTACGTTATAACGTATAACGTTATATAGTATTGAGATATAAAGCTTAGCTTTATATAGTTCTATGTTATAACGTATAACGTTATGTAGAATCACGTTATAACGTATAACGTTATACAGTATCACGTTATAACGTATAACGCTACATAGTATTACGTTATAACGTATAACGTTATATAGTATTGCGATATAAAGCTTAGCTTTATACAGTTCTACGTTATAACGTATAACGTTATATAGTATTACGTTATAACGTATAACGTTATATAGTATGACGTTATAACGTATAACGTTATGTAGTATTACGCTATAACGTATTACGATTTATAGTATCACGCTATAACGTATAACGTTATATAGTATCACGTTATAACGTATAGCGTTATATAGTACCTCGTTTTAACGTATTACGTTATATAGTGTACGTTATAACGTATAACGTTATATAGTATTGCGATATAAAGCTTAGCTTTATATAGTTCTGCGTTATAACGTATAACGTTATATAGTATCACGTTATAACGTATAACGTTATATAGTATTTCGTTATAACGTATAACGTTATACAGTATTGAGATATAAAGCTTAGCTTTATATAGTTCTATGTTATAACGTATAACGTTATACAGTATCACGTTATAACGTATAACATTATATAGTATTACGTTATAACGTATAACGTTATATAGTATTGCGATATAAAGCTTAGCTTTATATAGTTTTACGTCATAACGTATAACGTTATATAGTATCACGTTATAACGTATGACATTACATAGTATTACGTTATAACGTATAACGTTATATAGTATTGAGATATAAAGCTTAGCTTTATATAGTTCAATGTTATAACGTATAACGTTATACAGTATCACGTTATAACATATGACATTACATAGTATTACGTTATAACGTATAACGTTACATAGTATTACGTTATAACGTATAGCGTTATGTAGTATCACGTTATAACGTATAACGTTATATAGTATTACGTTATAACGTATAACGTTATATAGTATTGAGATATAAAGCTTAGCTTTATATAGTTCTATGTTATAACGTATAACGTTATATAGTATCACGTTATAACGTATGACATTACATAGTATTACGTTATAACGTATAACGTTATATAGTATTGAGATATAAAGCTTAGCTTTATATAGTTCTATGTTATAACGTATAACGTTATACAGTATCACGTTATAACATATGACATTACATAGTATTACGTTATAACGTATAACGTTACATAGTATCACGTTATAACGTATAACATTATATAGTATTACGTTATAACGTATAACGTTATATAGTATTACGTTATAACGTATAACGTTATATAGTATTGCGATATAAAGCTTAGCTTTATATAGTTTTACGTCATAACGTATAACGTTATATAGTATCACGTTATAACGTATGACATTACATAGTATTACGTTATAACGTATAACGTTATATAGTATTGAGATATAAAGCTTAGCTTTATATAGTTCAATGTTATAACGTATAACGTTATACAGTATCACGTTATAACATATGACATTACATAGTATTACGTTATAACGTATAACGTTACATAGTATTACGTTATAACGTATAGCGTTATGTAGTATCACGTTATAACGTATAACGTTATATAGTATTACGTTATAACGTATAACGTTATATAGTATTGAGATATAAAGCTTAGCTTTATATAGTTCTATGTTATAACGTATAACGTTATATAGTATCACGTTATAACGTATGACATTACATAGTATTACGTTTTAACGTATAACGTTACATAGTATTACGTTATAACGTATAACGTTATGTAGAATCACGTTATAACGTATAACGTTATACAGTATCACGTTATAACGTATAACGCTACATAGTATTACGTTATAACGTATAACGTTATATAGTATTGCGATATAAAGCTTAGCTTTATACAGTTCTACGTTATAACGTATAACGTTATATAGTATTACGTTATAACGTATAACGTTATATAGTATTGAGATATAATGCTTAGCTTTATATAGTTCTATGTTATAACGTATAACGTTATATAGTATCACGTTATAACGTATGACATTACATAGTATTACGTTATAACGTATAACGTTACATAGTATTACGTTATAACGTATAGCGTTATGTAGTATCACGTTATAACGTATAACGTTATATAGTATTACGTTATAACGTATAACGTTATACAGTATTGAGATATAAAGCTTAGCTTTATATAGTTCAATGTTATAACGTATAACGTTATACAGTATCACGTTATAACATATGACATTACATAGTATTACGTTATAACGTATAACGTTACATAGTATTACGTTATAACGTATAGCGTTATGTAGTATCACGTTATAACGTATAACGTTATATAGTATTACGTTATAACGTATAACGTTATATAGTATTGAGATATAAAGCTTAGCTTTATATAGTTCTATGTTATAACGTATAACGTTATATAGTATCACGTTATAACGTATGACATTACATAGTATTACGTTATAACGTATAACGTTATATAGTATTGAGATATAAAGCTTAGCTTTATATAGTTCTATGTTATAACGTATAACGTTATACAGTATCACGTTATAACATATGACATTACATAGTATTACGTTATAACGTATAACGTCACATAGTATCACGTTATAACGTATAACATTATATAGTATTACGTTATAACGTATAACGTTATATAGTATTACGTTATAACGTATAACGTTATATAGTATTGCGATATAAAGCTTAGCTTTATATAGTTTTACGTCATAACGTATAACGTTATATAGTATCACGTTATAACGTATGACATTACATAGTATTACGTTATAACGTATAACGTTATATAGTATTGAGATATAAAGCTTAGCTTTATATAGTTCTATGTTATAACGTATAACGTTATATAGTATCACGTTATAACGTATGACATTACATAGTATTACGTTTTAACGTATAACGTTACATAGTATTACGTTATAACGTATAACGTTATGTAGAATCACGTTATAACGTATAACGTTATACAGTATCACGTTATAACGTATAACGTTATATAGTATTGAGATATAATGCTTAGCTTTATATAGTTCTATGTTATAACGTATAACGTTATATAGTATCACGTTATAACGTCTGACATTACATAGTATTACGTTATAACGTATAACGTTACATAGTATTACGTTATAACGTATAGCGTTATGTAGTATCACGTTATAACGTATAACGTTATATTGTATTACGTTATAACGTATAACGTTATATAGTATTGAGATATAAAGCTTAGCTTTATATAGTTCTATGTTATAACGTATAACGTTATACAGTATCACGTTATAACGTATGACATTACATAGTATTACGTTATAACGTATAACGTTACATAGTATTACGTTATAACGTATAGCGTTATGTAGTATCACGTTATAACGTATAACGTTATATAGTATTACGTTATAACGTATAACGTTATATAGTATTGCGATATAAAGCTTAGCTTTATACAGTTCTACGTTATAACGTATAACGTTATATAGTATTACGTTATAACGTATAACGTTATATAGTATGACGTTATAACGTATAACGTTATGTAGTATTACGCTATAACGTATTACGATTTATAGTATCACGCTATAACGTATAACGTTATATAGTATCACGTTATAACGTATAGCGTTATATAGTACCTCGTTTTAACGTATTACGTTATATAGTGTACGTTATAACGTATAACGTTATATAGTATTGCGATATAAAGCTTAGCTTTATATAGTTCTGCGTTATAACGTATAACGTTATATAGTATCACGTTATAACGTATAACGTTATATAGTATTTCGTTATAACGTATAACGTTATACAGTATTGAGATATAAAGCTTAGCTTTATATAGTTCTATGTTATAACGTATAACGTTATACAGTATCACGTTATAACGTATAACATTATATAGTATTACGTTATAACGTATAACGTTATATAGTATTGCGATATAAAGCTTAGCTTTATATAGTTTTACGTCATAACGTATAACGTTATATAGTATCACGTTATAACGTATGACATTACATAGTATTACGTTATAACGTATAACGTTATATAGTATTGAGATATAAAGCTTAGCTTTATATAGTTCAATGTTATAACGTATAACGTTATACAGTATCACGTTATAACATATGACATTACATAGTATTACGTTATAACGTATAACGTTACATAGTATTACGTTATAACGTATAGCGTTATGTAGTATCACGTTATAACGTATAACGTTATATAGTATTACGTTATAACGTATAACGTTATATAGTATTGAGATATAAAGCTTAGCTTTATATAGTTCTATGTTATAACGTATAACGTTATATAGTATCACGTTATAACGTATGACATTACATAGTATTACGTTATAACGTATAACGTTATATAGTATTGAGATATAAAGCTTAGCTTTATATAGTTCTATGTTATAACGTATAACGTTATACAGTATCACGTTATAACATATGACATTACATAGTATTACGTTATAACGTATAACGTTACATAGTATCACGTTATAACGTATAACATTATATAGTATTACGTTATAACGTATAACGTTATATAGTATTACGTTATAACGTATAACGTTATATAGTATTGCGATATAAAGCTTAGCTTTATATAGTTTTACGTCATAACGTATAACGTTATATAGTATCACGTTATAACGTATGACATTACATAGTATTACGTTATAACGTATAACGTTATATAGTATTGAGATATAAAGCTTAGCTTTATATAGTTCAATGTTATAACGTATAACGTTATACAGTATCACGTTATAACATATGACATTACATAGTATTACGTTATAACGTATAACGTTACATAGTATTACGTTATAACGTATAGCGTTATGTAGTATCACGTTATAACGTATAACGTTATATAGTATTACGTTATAACGTATAACGTTATATAGTATTGAGATATAAAGCTTAGCTTTATATAGTTCTATGTTATAACGTATAACGTTATATAGTATCACGTTATAACGTATGACATTACATAGTATTACGTTTTAACGTATAACGTTACATAGTATTACGTTATAACGTATAACGTTATGTAGAATCACGTTATAACGTATAACGTTATACAGTATCACGTTATAACGTATAACGCTACATAGTATTACGTTATAACGTATAACGTTATATAGTATTGCGATATAAAGCTTAGCTTTATACAGTTCTACGTTATAACGTATAACGTTATATAGTATTACGTTATAACGTATAACGTTATATAGTATTGAGATATAATGCTTAGCTTTATATAGTTCTATGTTATAACGTATAACGTTATATAGTATCACGTTATAACGTATGACATTACATAGTATTACGTTATAACGTATAACGTTACATAGTATTACGTTATAACGTATAGCGTTATGTAGTATCACGTTATAACGTATAACGTTATATAGTATTACGTTATAACGTATAACGTTATACAGTATTGAGATATAAAGCTTAGCTTTATATAGTTCAATGTTATAACGTATAACGTTATACAGTATCACGTTATAACATATGACATTACATAGTATTACGTTATAACGTATAACGTTACATAGTATTACGTTATAACGTATAGCGTTATGTAGTATCACGTTATAACGTATAACGTTATATAGTATTACGTTATAACGTATAACGTTATATAGTATTGAGATATAAAGCTTAGCTTTATATAGTTCTATGTTATAACGTATAACGTTATATAGTATCACGTTATAACGTATGACATTACATAGTATTACGTTATAACGTATAACGTTATATAGTATTGAGATATAAAGCTTAGCTTTATATAGTTCTATGTTATAACGTATAACGTTATACAGTATCACGTTATAACATATGACATTACATAGTATTACGTTATAACGTATAACGTCACATAGTATCACGTTATAACGTATAACATTATATAGTATTACGTTATAACGTATAACGTTATATAGTATTACGTTATAACGTATAACGTTATATAGTATTGCGATATAAAGCTTAGCTTTATATAGTTTTACGTCATAACGTATAACGTTATATAGTATCACGTTATAACGTATGACATTACATAGTATTACGTTATAACGTATAACGTTATATAGTATTGAGATATAAAGCTTAGCTTTATATAGTTCTATGTTATAACGTATAACGTTATATAGTATCACGTTATAACGTATGACATTACATAGTATTACGTTTTAACGTATAACGTTACATAGTATTACGTTATAACGTATAACGTTATGTAGAATCACGTTATAACGTATAACGTTATACAGTATCACGTTATAACGTATAACGTTATATAGTATTGAGATATAATGCTTAGCTTTATATAGTTCTATGTTATAACGTATAACGTTATATAGTATCACGTTATAACGTCTGACATTACATAGTATTACGTTATAACGTATAACGTTACATAGTATTACGTTATAACGTATAGCGTTATGTAGTATCACGTTATAACGTATAACGTTATATTGTATTACGTTATAACGTATAACGTTATATAGTATTGAGATATAAAGCTTAGCTTTATATAGT
This sequence comes from Bombus vestalis, assembly GCA_963556215.1. Lineage (NCBI taxonomy): Eukaryota > Metazoa > Arthropoda > Insecta > Hymenoptera > Apidae > Bombus > Bombus vestalis. The sequence goes on from OY744578.1 coordinate 8,177,045, forward strand.
TCTATGTTATAACGTATAACGTTATACAGTATCACGTTATAACGTATGACATTACATAGTATTACGTTATAACGTATAACGTTACATAGTATTACGTTATAACGTATAGCGTTATGTAGTATCACGTTATAACGTATAACGTTATATAGTATTACGTTATAACGTATAACGTTATATAGTATTGAGATATAAAGCTTAGTTTTATATAGTTCTATGTTATAACGTATAACGTTACATAGTATTACGTTATAACGTATAGCGTTATGTAGTATCACGTTATAACGTATAACGTTATATAGTATTACGTTATAACGTATAACGTTATATAGTATTGAGATATAAAGCTTAGCTTTATATAGTTCTATGTTATAACGTATAACGTTATGTAGAATCACGTTATAACGTATAGCGTTATGTAGTATCACGTTATAACGTATAACGTTATATAGTATTACGTTATAACGTATAACGTTATATAGTATTGAGATATAAAGCTTAGCTTTATATAGTTCTATGTTATAACGTATAACGTTATGTAGAATCACGTTATAACGTATAACGTTATACAGTATCACGTTATAACGTATTACGATTTATAGTATCACGCTATAACGTATAACGTTATATAGTATCACGTTATAACGTATAGCGTTATATAGTACCTCGTTTTAACGTATTACGTTATATAGTGTACGTTATAACGTATAACGTTATATAGTATTGCGATATAAAGCTTAGCTTTATATAGTTCTGCGTTATAACGTATAACGTTATATAGTATCACGTTATAACGTATAACGTTATATAGTATTTCGTTATAACGTATAACGTTATACAGTATTGAGATATAAAGCTTAGCTTTATATAGTTCTATGTTATAACGTATAACGTTATACAGTATCACGTTATAACGTATAACATTATATAGTATTACGTTATAACGTATAACGTTATATAGTATTACGTTATAACGTATAACGTTATATAGTATTGCGATATAAAGCTTAGCTTTATATAGTTTTACGTCATAACGTATAACGTTATATAGTATCACGTTATAACGTATGACATTACATAGTATTACGTTATAACGTATAACGTTATATAGTATTGAGATATAAAGCTTAGCTTTATACAGTTCAATGTTATAACGTATAACGTTATACAGTATCACGTTATAACATATGACATTACATAGTATTACGTTATAACGTATAACGTTACATAGTATTACGTTATAACGTATAACGTTATATAGTATTTCGTTATAACGTATAACGTTATACAGTATTGAGATATAAAGCTTAGCTTTATATAGTTCTGCGTTATAACGTATAACGTTATATAGTATCACGTTATAACGTATAACGTTATATAGTATTTCGTTATAACGTATAACGTTATACAGTATTGAGATATAAAGCTTAGCTTTATATAGTTCTATGTTATAACGTATAACGTTATACAGTATCACGTTATAACGTATAACATTATATAGTATTACGTTATAACGTATAACGTTATATAGTATTACGTTATAACGTATAACGTTATATAGTATTGCGATATAAAGCTTAGCTTTATATAGTTTTACGTCATAACGTATAACGTTATATAGTATCACGTTATAACGTATAACGTTATATAGTATTACGTTATAACGTATAACGTTATATAGTATTGAGATATAAAGCTTAGCTTTATATAGTTCTATGTTATAACGTATAACGTTATATAGTATCACGTTATAACGTATGACATTACATAGTATTACGTTATAACGTATAACGTTATATAGTATTGAGATATAAAGCTTAGCTTTATATAGTTCTATGTTATAACGTATAACGTTATACAGTATCACGTTATAACATATGACATTACATAGTATTACGTTATAACGTATAACGTTACATAGTATCACGTTATAACGTATAACATTATATAGTATTACGTTATAACGTATAACGTTATATAGTATTACGTTATAACGTATAACGTTATATAGTATTGCGATATAAAGCTTAGCTTTATATAGTTTTACGTCATAACGTATAACGTTATATAGTATCACGTTATAACGTATGACATTACATAGTATTACGTTATAACGTATAACGTTATATAGTATTGAGATATAAAGCTTAGCTTTATATAGTTCTATGTTATAACGTATAACGTTATACAGTATCACGTTATAACATATGACATTACATAGTATTACGCTATAACGTATAACGTTACATAGTATTACGTTATAACGTATAGCGTTATGTAGTATCACGTTATAACGTATAACGTTATATAGTATTACGTTATAACGTATAACGTTATATAGTATTGAGATATAAAGCTTAGCTTTATATAGTTCTATGTTATAACGTATAACGTTATATAGTATCACGTTATAACGTATGACATTACATAGTATTACGTTTTAACGTATAACGTTACATAGTATTACGTTATAACGTATAACGTTATGTAGAATCACGTTATAACGTATAACGTTATACAGTATCACGTTATAACGTATAACGCTACATAGTATTACGTTATAACGTATAACGTTATATAGTATTGCGATATAAAGCTTAGCTTTATACAGTTCTACGTTATAACGTATAACGTTATATAGTATTACGTTATAACGTATAACGTTATATAGTATTGAGATATAATGCTTAGCTTTATATAGTTCTATGTTATAACGTATAACGTTATATAGTATCACGTTATAACGTCTGACATTACATAGTATTACGTTATAACGTATAACGTTACATAGTATTACGTTATAACGTATAGCGTTATGTAGTATCACGTTATAACGTATAACGTTATATTGTATTACGTTATAACGTATAACGTTATATAGTATTGAGATATAAAGCTTAGCTTTATATAGTTCTATGTTATAACGTATAACGTTATACAGTATCACGTTATAACGTATGACATTACATAGTATTACGTTATAACGTATAACGTTACATAGTATTACGTTATAACGTATAGCGTTATGTAGTATCACGTTATAACGTATAACGTTATATAGTATTACGTTATAACGTATAACGTTATATAGTATTGAGATATAATGCTTAGCTTTATATAGTTCTATGTTATAACGTATAACGTTATATAGTATCACGTTATAACGTATGACATTACATAGTATTACGTTATAACGTATAACGTTACATAGTATTACGTTATAACGTATAGCGTTATGTAGTATCACGTTATAACGTATAACGTTATATTGTATTACGTTATAACGTATAACGTTATATAGTATTGAGATATAAAGCTTAGCTTTATATAGTTCTATGTTATAACGTATAACGTTATACAGTATCACGTTATAACGTATGACATTACATAGTATTACGTTATAACGTATAACGTTACATAGTATTACGTTATAACGTATAGCGTTATGTAGTATCACGTTATAACGTATAACGTTATATAGTATTACGTTATAACGTATAACGTTATATAGTATTGAGATATAAAGCTTAGTTTTATATAGTTCTATGTTATAACGTATAACGTTACATAGTATTACGTTATAACGTATAGCGTTATGTAGTATCACGTTATAACGTATAACGTTATATAGTATTACGTTATAACGTATAACGTTATATAGTATTGAGATATAAAGCTTAGCTTTATATAGTTCTATGTTATAACGTATAACGTTATGTAGAATCACGTTATAACGTATAGCGTTATGTAGTATCACGTTATAACGTATAACGTTATATAGTATTACGTTATAACGTATAACGTTATATAGTATTGAGATATAAAGCTTAGCTTTATATAGTTCTATGTTATAACGTATAACGTTATGTAGAATCACGTTATAACGTATAACGTTATACAGTATCACGTTATAACGTATAACGCTACATAGTATTACGTTATAACGTATAACGTTATATAGTATTGCGATATAAAGCTTAGCTTTATACAGTTCTACGTTATAACGTATAACGTTATATAGTATTACGTTATAACGTATAACGTTATATAGTATGACGTTATAACGTATAACGTTATGTAGTATTACGCTATAACGTATTACGATTTATAGTATCACGCTATAACGTATAACGTTATACAGTATCACGTTATAACGTATAACATTATATAGTATTACGTTATAACGTATAACGTTATATAGTATTACGTTATAACGTATAACGTTATATAGTATTGCGATATAAAGCTTAGCTTTATATAGTTTTACGTCATAACGTATAACGTTATATAGTATCACGTTATAACGTATGACATTACATAGTATTACGTTATAACGTATAACGTTATATAGTATTGAGATATAAAGCTTAGCTTTATATAGTTCAATGTTATAACGTATAACGTTATACAGTATCACGTTATAACATATGACATTACATAGTATTACGTTATAACGTATAACGTTACTTAGTATTACGTTATAACGTATAACGTTATATAGTATTTCGTTATAACGTATAACGTTATACAGTATTGAGATATAAAGCTTAGCTTTATATAGTTCTGCGTTATAACGTATAACGTTATATAGTATCACGTTATAACGTATAACGTTATATAGTATTTCGTTATAACGTATAACGTTATACAGTATTGAGATATAAAGCTTAGCTTTATATAGTTCTATGTTATAACGTATAACGTTATACAGTATCACGTTATAACGTATAACATTATATAGTATTACGTTATAACGTATAACGTTATATAGTATTACGTTATAACGTATAACGTTATATAGTATTGCGATATAAAGCTTAGCTTTATATAGTTTTACGTCATAACGTATAACGTTATATAGTATCACGTTATAACGTATAACGTTATATAGTATTACGTTATAACGTATAACGTTATATAGTATTGAGATATAAAGCTTAGCTTTATATAGTTCTATGTTATAACGTATAACGTTATATAGTATCACGTTATAACGTATGACATTACATAGTATTACGTTATAACGTATAACGTTATATAGTATTGAGATATAAAGCTTAGCTTTATATAGTTCTATGTTATAACGTATAACGTTATACAGTATCACGTTATAACATATGACATTACATAGTATTACGTTATAACGTATAACGTTACATAGTATCACGTTATAACGTATAACATTATATAGTATTACGTTATAACGTATAACGTTATATAGTATTACGTTATAACGTATAACGTTATATAGTATTGCGATATAAAGCTTAGCTTTATATAGTTTTACGTCATAACGTGTAACGTTATATAGTATCACGTTATAACGTATGACATTACATAGTATTACGTTATAACGTATAACGTTATATAGTATTGAGATATAAAGCTTAGCTTTATATAGTTCTATGTTATAACGTATAACGTTATACAGTATCACGTTATAACATATGACATTACATAGTATTACGTTATAACGTATAACGTTACATAGTATTACGTTATAACGTATAGCGTTATGTAGTATCACGTTATAACGTATAACGTTATATAGTATTACGTTATAACGTATAACGTTATATAGTATTGAGATATAAAGCTTAGCTTTATATAGTTCTATGTTATAACGTATAACGTTATATAGTATCACGTTATAACGTATGACATTACATAGTATTACGTTTTAACGTATAACGTTACATAGTATTACGTTATAACGTATAACGTTATGTAGAATCACGTTATAACGTATAACGTTATACAGTATCACGTTATAACGTATAACGCTACATAGTATTACGTTATAACGTATAACGTTATATAGTATTGCGATATAAAGCTTAGCTTTATACAGTTCTACGTTATAACGTATAACGTTATATAGTATTACGTTATAACGTATAACGTTATATAGTATTGAGATATAATGCTTAGCTTTATATAGTTCTATGTTATAACGTATAACGTTATATAGTATCACGTTATAACGTATGACATTACATAGTATTACGTTATAACGTATAGCGTTATGTAGTATCACGTTATAACGTATAACGTTATATTGCATTACGTTATAACGTATAACGTTATATAGTATTGAGATATAAAGCTTAGCTTTATATAGTTCTATGTTATAACGTATAACGTTATACAGTATCACGTTATAACGTATGACATTACATAGTATTACGTTATAACGTATAACGTTACATAGTATTACGTTATAACGTATAGCGTTATGTAGTATCACGTTATAACGTATAACGTTATATAGTATTACGTTATAACGTATAACGTTATATAGTATTGAGATATAAAGCTTAGTTTTATATAGTTCTATGTTATAACGTATAACGTTACATAGTATTACGTTATAACGTATAGCGTTATGTAGTATCACGTTATAACGTATAACGTTATATAGTATTACGTTATAACGTATAACGTTATATAGTATTGAGATATAAAGCTTAGCTTTATATAGTTCTATGTTATAACGTATAACGTTATGTAGAATCACGTTATAACGTATAACGTTATACAGTATCACGTTATAACGTATAACGCTACATAGTATTACGTTATAACGTATAACGTTATATAGTATTGCGATATAAAGCTTAGCTTTATACAGTTCTACGTTATAACGTATAACGTTATATAGTATTACGTTATAACGTATAACGTTATATAGTATGACGTTATAACGTATAACGTTATGTAGTATTACGCTATAACGTATTACGATTTATAGTATCACGCTATAACGTATAACGTTATATAGTATCACGTTATAACGTATAGCGTTATATAGTACCTCGTTTTAACGTATTACGTTATATAGTGTACGTTATAACGTATAACGTTATATAGTATTGCGATATAAAGCTTAGCTTTATATAGTTCTGCGTTATAACGTATAAAGTTATATAGTATCACGTTATAACGTATAACGTTATATAGTATTTCGTTATAACGTATAACGTTATACAGTATTGAGATATAAAGCTTAGCTTTATATAGTTCTATGTTATAACGTATAACGTTATACAGTATCACGTTATAACGTATAACATTATATAGTATTACGTTATAACGTATAACGTTATATAGTATTACGTTATAACGTATAACGTTATATAGTATTACGTTATAACGTATAACGTTATATAGTATTGCGATATAAAGCTTAGCTTTATATAGTTTTACGTCATAACGTATAACGTTATATAGTATCACGTTATAACGTATGACATTACATAGTATTACGTTATAACGTATAACGTTATATAGTATTGAGATATAAAGCTTAGCTTTATATAGTATCACGTTATAACGAATGACATTACATAGTATTACGTTTTAACGTATAACGTTACATAGTATTACGTTATAACGTATAACGTTATGTAGAATCACGTTATAACGTATAACGTTATACAGTATCACGTTATAACGTATAACGCTACATAGTATTACGTTATAACGTATAACGTTATATAGTATTGCGATATAAAGCTTAGCTTTATACAGTTCTACGTTATAACGTATAACGTTATATAGTATTACGTTATAACGTATAACGTTATATAGTATTGAGATATAATGCTTAGCTTTATATAGTTCTATGTTATAACGTATAACGTTATATAGTATCACGTTATAACGTATGACATTACATAGCATTACGTTATAACGTATAACGTTACATAGTATTACGTTATAACGTATAGCGTTATGTAGTATCACGTTATAACGTATAACGTTATATTGTATTACGTTATAACGTATAACGTTATATAGTATTGAGATATAAAGCTTAGCTTTATATAGTTCTATGTTATAACGTATAACGTTATACAGTATCACCTTATAACGTATGACATTGCATAGTATTACGTTATAACGTATAACGTTACATAGTATTACGTTATAACGTATAGCGTTATGTAGTATCACGTTATAACGTATAACGTTATATAGTATTACGTTATAACGTATAACGTTATATAGTATTGAGATATAAAGCTTAGCTTTATACAGTTCTACGTTATAACGTATAACGTTATATAGTATTACGTTATAACGTATAACGTTATATAGTATTGCGATATAAAGCTTAGCTTTATATAGTTCTGCGTTATAACGTATAACGTTATATAGTATCACGTTATAACGTATAACGTTATATAGTATTACGTTATAACGTATAACGTTATATAGTATTGCGATATAAAGCTTAGCTTTATACAGTTCTACGTTATAACGTATAACGTTATATAGTATCACGTTATAACGTATAGCGTTATATAGTACCTCGTTTTAACGTATTACGTTATATAGTATACGTTATAACGTATTACGTCATATAGTATCACGCTATAACGTATAACGTTATATAGTATCACGTTATAACGTATAGCGTTATATAGTACCACGTTTTAACGTGTTACGTTATATAGTATACGTTATAACGCATAACGTTATGTAGTATTACGCTATAACGTATTACGTCATATAGTATCACGCTATAACGTATAACGTTATATAGTATCACGTTATAACGTATAGCGTTATATAGTACCACGTTTTAACGTGTTACGTTATATAGTATACGTTATAACGCATAACGTTATGAAGTATTACGTTATAACGTATAACGTTATATAGTATTACGTTATAACGTATAGCGTTATATAGTATTACGTTATATCGTATAACGTTATATAGTATTGCGATATAAAGCTTAGCTTTATATAGTTCTACGTTATAACGTATAACGTTATATAGTATCACGTTATAACGTATGACATTACATAGTATTACGTTATAACGTATAACGTTACATAGTATTACTTTTTAACGTATAACGTTATGTAGTATCACGTTATAACGTATAACGTTAGACAGTATCACGTTATAACGTATAACGCTACATAGTATTACGTTATAACGTATAACGTTATATAGTATTGCGATATAAAGCTTAGCTTTATACAGTTCTACGTTATAACGTATAACGTTATATAGTATTACGTTATAACGTATAGCGTTATATAGTACCACGTTTTAACGTGTTACGTTATATAGTATACGTTATAACGCATAACGTTATGTAGTATTACGCTATAACGTATTACGTCATATAGTATCACGCTATAACGTATAACGTTATATAGTATCACGTTATAACGTATAGCGTTATATAGTACCACGTTTTAACGTGTTACGTTATATAGTATACGTTATAACGCATAACGTTATGAAGTATTACGTTATAACGTATAACGTTATATAGTATTACGTTATAACGTATAGCGTTATATAGTATTACGTTATATCGTATAACGTTATATAGTATTGCGATATAAAGCTTAGCTTTATATAGTTCTATGTTATAACGTATAACGTTATACAGTATCACGTTATAACGTATGACATTACATAGTATTACGTTATAACGTATAACGTTACATAGTATTACGTTATAACGTATAGCGTTATGTAGTATCACGTTATAACGTATAACGTTAGACAGTATCACGTTATAACGTATAACGCTACATAGTATTACGTTATAACGTATAACGTTATATAGTATTGCGATATAAAGCTTAGCTTTATACAGTTCTACGTTATAACGTATAACGTTATATAGTATCACGTTATAACGTATAACGTTATATAGTATTGCGATATAAAGCTTAGCTTTATATAGTTCTGCGTTATAACGTATAACGTTATATAGTATCACGCTATAACGTATAACGTTATATAGTATATCGTTATAACGTATAACGTTATATAGTATTGCGATATAAAGCTTAGCTTTATATAGTTCTACGTCATAACGTATAACGTTATATAGTATCACGTTATAACGTATGACATTACATAGTATTACGTTATAACGTATAACGTTACATAGTATTACTTTTTAACGTATAACGTTATGTAGAATCACGTTATAACGTATAACGTTATACAGTATCACGTTATAACGTATAACGCTACATAGTATTACGTTATAACGTATAACGTTATATAGTATTGCGATATAAAGCTTAGCTTTATACAGTTCTACGTTATAACGTATAACGTTATATAGTATCACGTTATAACGTATAGCGTTATATAGTACCTCGTTTTAACGTATTACGTTATATAGTATACGTTATAACGTATAACGCTACATAGTATTACGTTATAACGTATAGCGTTATGTAGTATCACGTTATAACGTATAACGCTACATAGTATTACGTTATAACGTATAACGTTATATAGTATTGCGATATAAAGCTTAGCTTTATACAGTTCTACGTTATAACGTATAACGTTATATAGTATTACGTTATAACGTATAACGTTATATAGTATTGAGATATAAAGCTTAGCTTTATATAGTTCTATGTTATAACGTATAACGTTATATAGTATCACGTTATAACGTATGACATAACATAGTATTACGTTATAACGTATAACGTTACATAGTATTACGTTATAACGTATAGCGTTATGTAGTATCACGTTAAAACGTATAACGTTATATAGTATTATGTTATAACGTATAACGTTATATAGTATTGAGATATAAAGCTTAGCTTTATATAGTTCTATGTTATAACGTATAACGTTATACAGTATCACGTTATAACGTATGACATTACATAGTATTACGTTATAACGTATAACGTTACATAGTATTACGTTATAACGTATAGCGTTATGTAGTATCACGTTATAACGTATAACGTTATATAGTATTACGTTATAACGTATAAAGTTATATAGTATTGAGATATAAAGCTTAGCTTTATATAGTTCTATGTTATAACGTATAACGTTATATAGTATCACGTTATAACGTATGACATTACATAGTATTACGTTTTAACGTATAACGCTACATAGTATTACGTTATAACGTATAACGTTATATAGTATCACGTTATAACGTATAACGTTATGTAGTATTACGCTATAACGTATTACGTCATATAGTATCACGCTATAACGTATAACGTTATATAGTATCACGTTATAACGTATAACGTTATGTAGTATTACGCTATAACGTATTACGTCATATAGTATCACGCTATAACGTATAACGTTATATAGTATCACGTTATAACGTATAGCGTTATATAGTACCACGTTTTAACGTATTACGTTATATAGTATACGTTATAACGTATAACGCTATGAAGTATTACGTTATAACGTATAACGTTATAAAGTATAACGTTATAACGTATAACGTTATATAGTATTACGTTATAACGTATAACGTTATATAGTATTGCGATATAAAGCTTAGCTTTATATAGTTCTACGTTATAACGTATAACGTTATATAGTATCACGTTATAACGTATGACATTACATAGTATTACGTTATAACGTACAACGTTATATAGTATTACTTTTTAACGTATAACGTTATACAGAATCACGTTATAACGTATAACGTTATACAGTATCACGTTATAACGTATCACGCTACATAGTATTACGTTATAACGTATAACGTTATATAGTATTGCGATATAAAGCTTAGCTTTATACAGTTCTACGTTATAACGTATAACGTTATATAGTATCACGTTATAACGTATAGCGTTATATAGTACCTCGTTATAACGCATAACGTTATGAAGTATTACGTCATAACGTATAACGTTATATAGTATTACGTTATAACGTATAATGTTATATAGTATTACTTTTTAACGTATAACGTTATACAGAATCACGTTATAACGTATAACGATATACAGTATCACGTTATAACGTATCACGCTACATAGTATTACGTTATAACGTATAACTTTACATAGTATTATTTTTTAACGTATAACATTATGTAGTATCACGTTTTAACGTGTTACGTTATATAGTATACGTTATAACGCATAACGTTATGAAGTATTACGTTATAACGTATAACGTTATATAGTATTACGTTATAACGTATAGCGTTATATAGTATTACGTTATATCGTATAACGTTATATAGTATTGCGATATAAAGCTTAGCTTTATATAGTTCTACGTTATAACGTATAACGTTACATAGTATTACTTTTTAACGTATAACGTTATGTAGTATCACGTTATAACGTATAACGTTAGACAGTATCACGTTATAACGTATAACGCTACATAGTATTACGTTATAACGTATAACGTTATATAGTATTGCGATATAAAGCTTAGCTTTATACAGTTCTACGTTATAACGTATAACGTTATATAGTATCATGTTATAACGTATGACATTACATAGTATTACGTTATAACGTATAACGTTACATAGTATTACGTTATAACGTATAGCGTTATGTAGTATCACGTTATAACGTGTAACGTTATATAGCATTACGTTATAGCGTATAACGTTATATAGTATTGAGATATAAAGCTTAGCTTTATATAGTTCTATGTTATAACGTATAACGTTATATAGTATCACGTTATAACGTATGACATTACATAGTATTACGTTATAACGTATAACGTTACATAGTATTACTTTTTAACGTATAACGTTATGTAGAATCACGTTATAACGTATAACGTTATACAGTATCACGTTATAACGTATAACGTTACATAGTATTACGCTATAACGTATTACGTCATATAGTATCACGCTATAACGTATAACGTTATATAGTATCACGTTATAACGTATAGCGTTATATAGTACCTCGTTTTAACGTATTACGTTATATAGTATACGTTATAACGTATAGCGTTATATAGTATTGCGATATAAAGCTTAGCTTTATATAGTTCTGCGTTATAACGTATAACGTTATATAGTATCACGTTATAACGTATAATGTTATATAGTATTGCGATATAAAGCTTAGCTTTATATAGTTCTACGTTATAACGTATAAAGTTATATAGTATCACGTTATAACGTATAACGTTATACAGTATCACGTTATAACGTATGACATTACATAGAATTACGTTATAACGTATAACGTTATATAGTATTGCGATATAAAGCTTAGCTTTATACAGTTCTACGTTATAACGTATAACGTTATATAGTATTACGTTATAACGTATAACGTTATATAGTATTACGTTATAACGTATAACGTTATATAGTATTGAGATATAAAGCTTAGCTTTATATAGTTCTATGTTATAACGTATAACGTTATATAGTATCACGTTATAACGTATGACATTACATAGTATTACGTTATAACGTATAACGTTACATAGTATTACTTTTTAACGTATAACGTTATGTAGAATCACGTTATAACGTATAACGTTATACAGTATCACGTTATAACGTATAACGCTACATAGTATTACGTTGTAACGTATAACGTTATATAGTATTGCGATATAAAGCTTAGCTTTATACAGTTCTACGTTATAACGTATAACGTTATATAGTATTACGTTATAACGTATAACGTTATATAGTATTACGTTATAACGTATAACGTTATATAGTATTGAGATATAAAGCTTAGCTTTATATAGTTCTATGTTATAACGTATAACGTTATATAGTATCACGTTATAACGTATGACATTACATAGTTTTACGTTATAACGTATAACGTTACATAGTATTACGTTATAACGTATAGCGTTATGTAGTATCACGTTATAACGTATAACGTTATATAGTATTACGTTATAACGTATAACGTTATATAGTATTGAGATATAAAGCTTAGCTTTATATAGTTCTATGTTATAACGTATAACGTTATATAGTATCACGTTATAACGTATGACATTACATAGTATTACGTTATAACGTATAGCGTTATGTAGTATCACGTTATAACGTATAACGTTATATAGTATTACGTTATAACGTATAACGTTATATAGCATTGAGATATAAAGCTTAGCTTTATATAGTTCTCGGTTATAACGTATAACGTTATACAGTATCACGTTATAACGTATGACATTACATAGTATTACGTTATAACGTATAACGTTACATAGTATTACGTTATAACGTATAGCGTTATGTAGTATCACGTTATAACGTATAACGTTATATAGTATTACGTTATAACGTATAAAGTTATATAGTATTGAGATATAAAGCTTAGCTTTACATAGTTCTATGTTATAACGTATAACGTTATATAGTATCACGTTATAACGTATGACATTACATAGTATTACGTTTTAACGTATAACGTTACATAGTATTACGTTATAACGTATAACGTTATACAGAATCACGTTATAACGTATAACGTTATACAGTATCACGTTATAACGTATCACGCTACATAGTATTACGTTATAACGTATAACGTTATATAGTATTGCGATATAAAGCTTAGCTTTATACAGTTCTACGTTATAACGTATAACGTTATATAGTATCACGTTATAACGTATAGCGTTATATAGTACCTCGTTATAACGCATAACGTTATGAAGTATTACGTCATAACGTATAACGTTATATAGTATTACGTTATAACGTATAATGTTATATAGTATTACTTTTTAACGTATAACGTTATACAGAATCACGTTATAACGTATAACGATATACAGTATCACGTTATAACGTATCACGCTACATAGTATTACGTTATAACGTATAACTTTACATAGTATTACTTTTTAACGTATAACATTATGTAGTATCACGTTTTAACGTGTTACGTTATATAGTATACGTTATAACGCATAACGTTATGAAGTATTACGTTATAACGTATAACGTTATATAGTATTACGTTATAACGTATAGCGTTATATAGTATTACGTTATATCGTATAACGTTATATAGTATTGCGATATAAAGCTTAGCTTTATATAGTTCTACGTTATAACGTATAACGTTACATAGTATTACTTTTAACGTATAACGTTATGTAGTATCACGTTATAACGTATAACGTTAGACAGTATCACGTTATAACGTATAACGCTACATAGTATTACGTTATAACGTATAACGTTATATAGTATTGCGATATAAAGCTTAGCTTTATACAGTTCTACGTTATAACGTATAACGTTATATAGTATCATGTTATAACATATGACATTACATAGTATTACGTTATAACGTATAACGTTACATAGTATTACGTTATAACGTATAGCGTTATGTAGTATCACGTTATAACGTATAACGTTATATAGCATTACGTTATAGCGTATAACGTTATATAGTATTGAGATATAAAGCTTAGCTTTATATAGTTCTATGTTATAACGTATAACGTTATATAGTATCACGTTATAACGTATGACATTACATAGTATTACGTTATAACGTATAACGTTACATAGTATTACTTTTTAACGTATGACGTTATGTAGAATCACGTTATAACGTATAACGTTATACAGTATCACGTTATAACGTATAACGTTACATAGTATTACGCTATAACGTATTACGTCATATAGTATCACGCTATAACGTATAACGTTATATAGTATCACGTTATAACGTATAGCGTTATATAGTACCTCGTTTTAACGTATTACGTTATATAGTATACGTTATAACGTATAGCGTTATATAGTATTGCGATATAAAGCTTAGCTTTATATAGTTCTGCTTTATAACGTATAACGTTATATAGTATCACGTTATAACGTATAATGTTATATAGTATTGCGATATAAAGCTTAGCTTTATATAGTTCTACGTTATAACGTATAAAGTTATATAGTATCACGTTATAACGTATAACGTTATACAATATCACGTTATAACGTATGACATTACATAGAATTACGTTATAACGTATAACGTTATATAGTATTGCGATATAAAGCTTAGCTTTATATAGTTCTACGTCATAACGTATAACGTTATATAGTATCACGTTATAACGTATGACATTACATAGTATTACGTTATAACGTATAACGTTACATAGTATTACTTTTTAACGTATAACGTTATGTAGAATCACGTTATAACGTATAACGTTATACAGTATCACGTTATAACGTATAACGCTACATAGTATTACGTTGTAACGTATAACGTTATATAGTATTGCGATATAAAGCTTAGCTTTATACAGTTCTACGTTATAACGTATAACGTTATATAGTATTACGTTATAACGTATAACGTTATATAGCATTGAGATATAATGCTTAGCTTTATATAGTTCTCGGTTATAACGTATAACGCTATACAGTATCACGTTATAACGTATGACATGACATAGTATTACGTTATAACGTATAACGTTACATAGTATTACGTTATAACGTATAGCGTTATGTAGTATCACGTTATAACGTATAACGTTATATAGTATTACGTTATAACGTATAAAGTTATATAGTATTACGATATAAAGCTTAGCTTTACATAGTTCTATGTTATAACGTATAACGTTATATAGTATCACGTTATAACGTATGACATTACATAGTATTACGTTTTAACGTATAACGTTACATAGTATTACGTTATAACGTATAACGTTATATAGTATCACGTTATAACGTATAACGTTATGTAGTATTACGCTATAACGTATTACGTTATATAGTATCACGCTATAACGTATAACGTTATATAGTATCACGTTATAACGTATAGCGTTATATAGTACCTCGTTTTAACGTATTACGTTATATAGTATACGTTATAACGTATAACGCTACATAGTATTACGTTATAACGTATAACGTTATATAGTACCACGTTATAACGTATAACGTTATGTAGTATTACGCTATAACGTATTACGTCATATAGTATCACGCTATAACGTATAACGTTATATAGTATCACGTTATAACGTATAACGTTATGTAGTATTACGCTATAACGTATTACGTCATATAGTTTCACGCTATAACGTATAACGTTATGTAGTATTACGCTATAACGTATTACGTCATATAGTATCACGCTATAACGTATAACGTTATATAGTATCACGTTATAACGTATAACGTTATGTAGTATTACGCTATAACGTATTACGTCATATAGTATCACGCTATAACGTATAACGTTATATAGTATCACGTTATAACGTATGACATTACATAGAATTACGTTATAACGTATAACGTTATATAGTATTGCGATATAAAGCTTAGCTTTATATAGTTCTACGTCATAACGTATAACGTTATATAGTATCACGTTATAACGTATGACATTACATAGTATTACGTTATAACGTATAACGTTACATAGTATTACTTTTAAACGTATAACGTTATGTAGAATCACGTTATAACGTATAACGTTATACAGTATCACGTTATAACGTATAACGCTACATAGTATTACGTTATAACGTATAAAGTTATATAGTATTGCGATATAAAGCTTAGCTTTATACAGTTCTACGTTATAACGTATAACGTTATATAGTATCACGTTATAACGTATAACGTTATATAGTATTACGTTATAACGTATAACGTTATATAGTATTGAGATATAAAGCTTAGCTTTATATAGTTCTATGTTATAACGTATAACGTTATATAGTATCACGTTATAACGTATGACATTACATAGTATTACGTTATAACGTATAGCGTTATGTAGTATCACGTTATAACGTATAACGTTATATAGTATTACGTTATAACGTATAACGTTATATAGCATTGAGATATAAAGCTTAGCTCTATATAGTTCTCGGTTATAACGTATAACGTTATACAGTATCACGTTATAACGTATGACATTACATAGTATTACGTTATAACGTATAACGTTACATAGTATTACGTTATAACGTATAGCGTTATGTAGTATCACGTTATAACGTATAACGTTATATAGTATTACGTTATAACGTATAAAGTTATATAGTATTGAGATATAAAGCTTAGCTTTACATAGTTCTATGTTATAACGTATAACGTTATATAGTATCACGTTATAACGTATGACATTACATAGTATTACGTTTTAACGTATAACGTTACATAGTATTACGTTATAACGTATAACGTTATATAGTATCACGTTATAACGTATAACGTTATGTAGTATTACGCTATAACGTATTACGTTATATAGTATCACGCTATAACGTATAACGTTATATAGTATCACGTTATAACGTATAGCGTTATATAGTACCTCGTTTTAACGTATTACGTTATATAGTATACGTTATAACGTATAACGCTACATAGTATTACGTTATAACGTATAACGTTATATAGTACCACGTTATAACGTATAACGTTATGTAGTATTACGCTATAACGTATTACGTCATATAGTATCACGCTATAACGTATAACGTTATATAGTATCACGTTATAACGTAAACGTTATGTAGTATTACGCTATAACGTATTACGTCATATAGTATTACGTTTTAACGTATAACGTTACATAGTATTACGTTATAACGTATAACGTTATATAGTATCACGTTATAACGTATAACGTTATGTAGTATTACGCTATAACGTATTACGTTATATAGTATCACGCTATAACGTATAACGTTATATAGTATCACGTTATAACGTATAGCGTTATATAGTACCTCGTTTTAACGTATTACGTTATATAGTATACGTTATAACGTATAACGCTACATAGTATTACGTTATAACGTATAACGTTATATAGTACCACGTTATAACGTATAACGTTATGTAGTATTACGCTATAACGTATTACGTCATATAGTATCACGCTATAACGTATAACGTTATATAGTATCACGTTATAACGTAAACGTTATGTAGTATTACGCTATAACGTATTACGTCATATAGTATCACGCTATAACGTATAACGTTATATAGTATTACGTTATAACGTATAACGTTATATAGTATGACGTTATAACGTATAACTTTATGTAGTATTACGCTATAACGTATTACGTCATATAGTATCACGCTATAACGTATAACGTTATATAGTATCACGTTATAGCGTATAGCGTTATATAGTACCACGTTTTAACGTGTTACGTTATATAGTATACGTTATAACGTATAACGTTATATAGTATTACGTTATAACGTATAACATTATATAGTATCACGTTATAACGTATAACGTTATGTAGTATTACGCTATAACGTATTACGTCATATAGTATCACGCTATAACGTATAACGTTATATAGTATCACGTTAT
Organism: Bombus vestalis; assembly: GCA_963556215.1. Taxonomy (NCBI): domain Eukaryota; kingdom Metazoa; phylum Arthropoda; class Insecta; order Hymenoptera; family Apidae; genus Bombus; species Bombus vestalis. Next base: position 8,196,175 of record OY744578.1, read on the forward strand.
AACGTAAACGTTATGTAGTATTACGCTATAACGTATTACGTCATATAGTATCACGCTATAACGTATAACGTTATATAGTATTACGTTATAACGTATAACATTATATAGTATCACGTTATAACGTATAACGTTATGTAGTATTACGCTATAACGTATTACGTCATATAGTATCACGCTATAACGTATAACGTTATATAGTATCACGTTATAACGTAAACGTTATGTAGTATTACGCTATAACGTATTACGTCATATAGTATCACGCTATAACGTATAACGTTATATAGTATTACGTTATAACGTATAACGTTATATAGTATGACGTTATAACGTATAACTTTATGTAGTATTACGCTATAACGTATTACGTCATATAGTATCACGTTATAACGTATAACGTTACATAGTATCACGTTATAACGTATAACGTTATATAGTATCACGTTATAACGTATAACGTTATGTAGTATTACGCTGTAACGTATAACGTTACATAGTATCACGTTATAACGTATAACGTTATATAGTATCACGTTATAACGTATAACGTTATGTAGTATTACGCTATAACGTATTACGATTTATAGTATCACGCTATAACGTATAACGTTGCATAGTATTACTTTTTAACGTATAACGTTATACAGAATCACGTTATAACGTATAACGTTATACAGTATCACGTTATAACGTATAACGTTATATAGTATCACGTTATAACGTATGACGTTACATAGTATTACGTTATAACGTATAACGTTATACAGTATCACCTTATAACGTATAACGTTATATAGTATCACGTTATAACGTATGACATTACATAGTATTACGTTATAACGTATAACGTTACATAGTATTACGTTATAACGTATAACGTTATATAGTATTGAGATATAAAGCTTAGCTTTATATAGTTCTATGTTATAACGTATAACGTTATATAGTATCACGTTATAACGTATGACATTACATAGTATTACGTTTTAACGTATAACGTTACATAGTATTACGTTATAACGTATAACGTTATATAGTATCACGTTATAACGTATAACGTTATGTAGTATTACGCTATAACGTATTACGTTATATAGTATCACGCTATAACGTATAACGTTATATAGTATCACGTTATAACGTATAGCGTTATATAGTACCTCGTTTTGACGTATTACGTTATATAGTATACGTTATAACGTATAACGCTACATAGTATTACTTTATAACGTATAACGTTATATAGTATCACGTTATAACGTATAACGTTATGTAGTATTACGCTATAACGTATTACGTCATACAGTATCACGCTATAACGTACAACGTTATATAGTATCACGTTATAACGTATAACGTTATGTAGTATTACGCTATAACGTATTACGTCATATAGTATCACGCTATAACGTATAACGTTATATAGTATCACGTTATAACGTATAGCGTTATATAGTACCACGTTTTAACGTATTACGTTATATAGTATACGTTATAACGTATAACGCTATGAAGTATTACGTTATAACGTATAACGTTATAAAGTACAACGTTATAACGTATAACGTTACATAGTATTACGCTATAACGTATTACGTCATATAGTATCACGCTATAACGTATAACGTTATATAGTATCACGTTATAACGTAAACGTTATGTAGTATTACGCTATAACGTATTACGTCATATAGTATTACGTTTTAACGTATAACGTTACATAGTATTACGTTATAACGTATAACGTTATATAGTATCACGTTATAACGTATAACGTTATGTAGTATTACGCTATAACGTATTACGTTATATAGTATCACGCTATAACGTATAACGTTATATAGTATCACGTTATAACGTATAGCGTTATATAGTACCTCGTTTTAACGTATTACGTTATATAGTATACGTTATAACGTATAACGCTACATAGTATTACGTTATAACGTATAACGTTATATAGTACCACGTTATAACGTATAACGTTATGTAGTATTACGCTATAACGTATTACGTCATATAGTATCACGCTATAACGTATAACGTTATATAGTATCACGTTATAACGTAAACGTTATGTAGTATTACGCTATAACGTATTACGTCATATAGTATCACGCTATAACGTATAACGTTATATAGTATTACGTTATAACGTATAACGTTATATAGTATGACGTTATAACGTATAACTTTATGTAGTATTACGCTATAACGTATTACGTCATATAGTATCACGCTATAACGTATAACGTTATATAGTATCACGTTATAGCGTATAGCGTTATATAGTACCACGTTTTAACGTGTTACGTTATATAGTATACGTTATAACGTATAACGTTATATAGTATTACGTTATAACGTATAACATTATATAGTATCACGTTATAACGTATAACGTTATGTAGTATTACGCTATAACGTATTACGTCATATAGTATCACGCTATAACGTATAACGTTATATAGTATCACGTTATAACGTAAACGTTATGTAGTATTACGCTATAACGTATTACGTCATATAGTATCACGCTATAACGTATAACGTTATATAGTATTACGTTATAACGTATAACATTATATAGTATCACGTTATAACGTATAACGTTATGTAGTATTACGCTATAACGTATTACGTCATATAGTATCACGCTATAACGTATAACGTTATATAGTATCACGTTATAACGTAAACGTTATGTAGTATTACGCTATAACGTATTACGTCATATAGTATCACGCTATAACGTATAACGTTATATAGTATTACGTTATAACGTATAACGTTATATAGTATGACGTTATAACGTATAACTTTATGTAGTATTACGCTATAACGTATTACGTCATATAGTATCACGTTATAACGTATAACGTTACATAGTATCACGTTATAACGTATAACGTTATATAGTATCACGTTATAACGTATAACGTTATGTAGTATTACGCTGTAACGTATAACGTTACATAGTATCACGTTATAACGTATAACGTTATATAGTATCACGTTATAACGTATAACGTTATGTAGTATTACGCTATAACGTATTACGATTTATAGTATCACGCTATAACGTATAACGTTGCATAGTATTACTTTTTAACGTATAACGTTATACAGAATCACGTTATAACGTATAACGTTATACAGTATCACGTTATAACGTATAACGTTATATAGTATCACGTTATAACGTATGACGTTACATAGTATTACGTTATAACGTATAACGTTATACAGTATCACCTTATAACGTATAACGTTATATAGTATCACGTTATAACGTATGACATTACATAGTATTACGTTATAACGTATAACGTTACATAGTATTACGTTATAACGTATAACGTTATATAGTATTGAGATATAAAGCTTAGCTTTATATAGTTCTATGTTATAACGTATAACGTTATATAGTATCACGTTATAACGTATGACATTACATAGTATTACGTTTTAACGTATAACGTTACATAGTATTACGTTATAACGTATAACGTTATATAGTATCACGTTATAACGTATAACGTTATGTAGTATTACGCTATAACGTATTACGTTATATAGTATCACGCTATAACGTATAACGTTATATAGTATCACGTTATAACGTATAGCGTTATATAGTACCTCGTTTTGACGTATTACGTTATATAGTATACGTTATAACGTATAACGCTACATAGTATTACTTTATAACGTATAACGTTATATAGTATCACGTTATAACGTATAACGTTATGTAGTATTACGCTATAACGTATTACGTCATACAGTATCACGCTATAACGTACAACGTTATATAGTATCACGTTATAACGTATAACGTTATGTAGTATTACGCTATAACGTATTACGTCATATAGTATCACGCTATAACGTATAACGTTATATAGTATCACGTTATAACGTATAGCGTTATATAGTACCACGTTTTAACGTATTACGTTATATAGTATACGTTATAACGTATAACGCTATGAAGTATTACGTTATAACGTATAACGTTATAAAGTACAACGTTATAACGTATAACGTTACATAGTATTACGCTATAACGTATTACGTCATATAGTATCACGCTATAACGTATAACGTTATATAGTATCACGTTATAACGTAAACGTTATGTAGTATTACGCTATAACGTATTACGTCATATAGTATTACGTTTTAACGTATAACGTTACATAGTATTACGTTATAACGTATAACGTTATATAGTATCACGTTATAACGTATAACGTTATGTAGTATTACGCTATAACGTATTACGTTATATAGTATCACGCTATAACGTATAACGTTATATAGTATCACGTTATAACGTATAGCGTTATATAGTACCTCGTTTTAACGTATTACGTTATATAGTATACGTTATAACGTATAACGCTACATAGTATTACGTTATAACGTATAACGTTATATAGTACCACGTTATAACGTATAACGTTATGTAGTATTACGCTATAACGTATTACGTCATATAGTATCACGCTATAACGTATAACGTTATATAGTATCACGTTATAACGTAAACGTTATGTAGTATTACGCTATAACGTATTACGTCATATAGTATCACGCTATAACGTATAACGTTATATAGTATTACGTTATAACGTATAACGTTATATAGTATGACGTTATAACGTATAACTTTATGTAGTATTACGCTATAACGTATTACGTCATATAGTATCACGCTATAACGTATAACGTTATATAGTATCACGTTATAGCGTATAGCGTTATATAGTACCACGTTTTAACGTGTTACGTTATATAGTATACGTTATAACGTATAACGTTATATAGTATTACGTTATAACGTATAACATTATATAGTATCACGTTATAACGTATAACGTTATGTAGTATTACGCTATAACGTATTACGTCATATAGTATCACGCTATAACGTATAACGTTATATAGTATCACGTTATAACGTAAACGTTATGTAGTATTACGCTATAACGTATTACGTCATATAGTATCACGCTATAACGTATAACGTTATATAGTATTACGTTATAACGTATAACATTATATAGTATCACGTTATAACGTATAACGTTATGTAGTATTACGCTATAACGTATTACGTCATATAGTATCACGCTATAACGTATAACGTTATATAGTATCACGTTATAACGTAAACGTTATGTAGTATTACGCTATAACGTATTACGTCATATAGTATCACGCTATAACGTATAACGTTATATAGTATTACGTTATAACGTATAACGTTATATAGTATGACGTTATAACGTATAACTTTATGTAGTATTACGCTATAACGTATTACGTCATATAGTATCACGTTATAACGTATAACGTTACATAGTATCACGTTATAACGTATAACGTTATATAATATCACGTTATAACGTATAACGTTATGTAGTATTACGCTGTAACGTATAACGTTACATAGTATCACGTTATAACGTATAACGTTATATAGTATCACGTTATAACGTATAACGTTATGTAGTATTACGCTATAACGTATTACGATTTATAGTATCACGCTATAACGTATAACGTTGCATAGTATTACTTTTTAACGTATAACGTTATACAGAATCACGTTATAACGTATAACGTTATACAGTATCACGTTATAACGTATAACGTTATATAGTATCACGTTATAACGTATGACGTTACATAGTATTACGTTATAACGTATAACGTTATACAGTATCACCTTATAACGTATAACGTTATATAGTATCACGTTATAACGTATGACATTACATAGTATTACGTTATAACGTATAACGTTACATAGTATTACGTTATAACGTATAACGTTATATAGTATTGAGATATAAAGCTTAGCTTTATATAGTTCTATGTTATAACGTATAACGTTATATAGTATCACGTTATAACGTATGACATTACATAGTATTACGTTTTAACGTATAACGTTACATAGTATTACGTTATAACGTATAACGTTATATAGTATCACGTTATAACGTATAACGTTATATAGTATTGAGATATAAAGCTTAGCTTTATATAGTTCTATGTTATAACGTATAACGTTATGTAGTATTACGCTATAACGTATTACGTTATATAGTATCACGGTATAACGTATAACGTTATATAGTATCACGTTATAACGTATAGCGTTATATAGTACCTCGTTTCGACGTATTACGTTATATAGTATACGTTATAACGTATAACGCTACATAGTATTACTTTATAACGTATAACGTTATATAGTATCACGTTATAACGTATAACGTTATGTAGTATTACGCTATAACGTATTACGTCATACAGTATCACGCTATAACGTACAACGTTATATAGTATCACGTTATAACGTATAACGTTATGTAGTATTACGCTATAACGTATTACGTCATATAGTATCACGCTATAACGTATAACGTTATATAGTATCACGTTATAACGTATAGCGTTATATAGTACCACGTTTTAACGTATTACGTTATATAGTATACGTTATAACGTATAACGTTATATAGTATTGCGATATAAAGCTTAGCTTTATATAGTTCTGCGTTATAACGTATAACGTTATATAGTATCACGTTATAACGTATAACGTTATATAGTATTTCGTTATAACGTATAACGTTATATAGTATTGAGATATAAAGCTTAGCTTTATATAGTTCTGTGTTATAACGTATAACGTTATACAGTATCACGTTATAACGTATAACATTATATAGTATTACGTTATAACGTATAACGTTATATAGTATTACGTTATAACGTATAACGTTATATAGTATTGCGATATAAAGCTTAGCTTTATATAGTTCTACGTCATAACGTATAACGTTATATAGTATCACGTTATAACGTATGACATTACATAGTATTACGTTATAACGTATAACGTTATATAGTATCACGTTATAACGTATAACGTTATGTAGAATCACGTTATAACGCATAACGTTATACAGTATCACGTTATAACGTATAACGCTACATAGTATTACGTTATAACGTATAACGTTATATAGTATTGCGATATAAAGCTTAGCTTTATACAGTTCTACGTTATAACGTATAACGTTATATAGTATTACGTTATAACGTATAACGTTATATAGTATTGAGATATAAAGCTTAGCTTTATATAGTTCTATGTTATAACGTATAACGTTATATAGTATCACGTTATAACGTATGACATTACATAGTATTACGTTATAACGTATAACGTTACATAGTATTACGTTATAACGTATAGCGTTATGTAGTATCACGTTATAACGTATAACGTTATATAGTATTACGTTATAACGTATAACGTTATATAGTATTGAGATATAAAGCTTAGCTTTATATAGTTCTATGTTATAACGTATAACGTTATATAGTATCACGTTATAACGTATGACATTACATAGTATTACGTTTTAACGTATAACGTTACATAGTATTACGTTATAACGTATAACGTTATATAGTATCACGTTATAACGTATAACGTTATGTAGTATTACGCTGTAACGTATTACGTTATATAGTATCACGCTATAACGTATAACGTTATGTAGTATTACGCTATAACGTGTTACGTCATATAGTATCACGCTATAACGTATAACGTTATATAGTATTGCGATATAAAGCTTAGCTTTATATAGTTCTACGTTATAACGTATAACGTTATATAGTATTGAGATATAAAGCTTAGCTTTATATAGTTCTATGTTATAACGTATAACGTTATATAGTATCACGTTATAACGTATGACATTACATAGTATTACGTTTTAACGTATAACGTTACATAGTATTACGTTATAACGTATAACGTTATATAGTATTACGCTATAACGTATTACGTCATATAGTATCACGCTATAACGTATAACGTTGTATAGTATCACGTTATAACGTATAACGTTATGTAGTATTACGCTATAACGTATAACGCTACATAGTATTACGTTATAACGTATAACGTTATATAGTATTGCGATATAAACCTTAGCTTTATATAGTTCTACGTTATAACGTATAACGTTATATAGTATTACGTTATAACGTATAACGTTATATAGTATCACGCTATAACGTATAACGTTATATAGTATCACGTTATAACGTATGACATTACATAGTATTACGTTATAACGTATAACGTTACATAGTATTACTTTTTAACGTATAACGTTATGTAGAATCACGTTATAACGTATAACGTTATACAGTATCACGTTACAACGTATAACGTTACATAGTATTACGCTATAACGTATAACGTTATATAGTATCACGTTATAACGTATGACATTACATAGTATTACGTTATAACGTATAACGTTATATAGTATTACGTTTTAACGTATAACGTTACATAGTATTACGTTATAACGTATAACGTTATATAGTATTACGCTATAACGTATTACGTCATATAGTATCACGCTATAACGTATAACGTTGTATAGTATCACGTTATAACGTATAACGTTATGTAGTATTACGCTATAACGTATAACGTTATATAGTATTACGTTATAACGTATAACGTTATATAGTATCACGTTATAACGTATAACGTTATGTAGTATTACGCTATAACGTATTACGTCATATAGTATCACGCTATAACGTATAACGTTGTATAGTATCACGTTATAACGTATGACATTACATAGTATTACGTTATAACGTATAACGTTACATAGTATTACTCTTTAACGTATAACGTTATGTAGAATCACGTTATAACGTATAACGTTATGTAGTATTACGCTATAACGTATTACGTCATATAGTATCACGCTATAACGTATAACGTTATATAGTATCACGTTATAACGTATGACATTACATAGTATTACGTTATAACGTATAACGTTATATAGTATTACGTTATAACGTATAACATTATATAGTATCACGTAATAACGTATAACGTTATGTAGTATTACGCTATAACGTATTACGTCATATAGTATCACGCTATAACGTATAACGTTATATAGTATCACGTTATAACGTAAACGTTATGTAGTATTACGCTATAACGTATTACGTCAGATAGTATCACGCTATAACGTATAACGTTATATAGTATTACGTTATAACGTATAACGTTATATAGTATGACGTTATAACGTATAACTTTATGTAGTATTACGCTATAACGTATTACGTCATATAGTATCACGCTATAACGTATAGCGTTATATAGTATCACGTTATAGCGTATAGCGTTATATAGTACCACGTTTTAACGTGTTACGTTATATAGTATACGTTATAACGCATAACGTTATGAAGTATTACGTTATAACGTATAACGTTATATAGTATTACGTTATAACGTATAGCGTTATATAGTATTACGTTATAACGTATAACGTTATATAGTATTGCGATATAAAGCTTAGCTTTATATAGTTCTACGTTATAACGTATAACGTTATATAGTATCACGTTATAACGTATGACATTACATAGTATTACGTTATAACGTATAACTTTACATAGTATTACTTTTTAACGTATAACGTTATGTAGTATCACGTTATAACGTATAACGTTAGACAGTATCACGTTATAACGTATAGCGCTACATAGTATTACGTTATAACGTATAACGTTATATAGTATTGCGATATAAAGCTTAGCTTTATACAGTTCTACGTTATAACGAATAACGTTATATAGTATTACGTTATAACGTATAACGTTATATAGTATCACGTTATAACGTATAATGTTATGTAGTATTACGCTATAACGTGTTACGATTTATAGTATCACGCTATAACGTATAACGTTATATAGTATTGCGATATAAAGCTTAGCTTTATATAGTTCTACGTTATAACGTATAACGTTATATAGTATCACGTTATAACGTATGACATTACATAGTATTACGTTATAAGGTATAACGTTGCATAGTATTACTTTTTAACGTATAAAGTTATACAGAATCACGTTATAACGTATAACGTTATACAGTATCGCGTTATAACGTATAACGTTATACAGTATCACGTTATAACGTATAACGTTACATAGTATTACTTTTTAACGTATAACGTTATGTAGTATCACGTTATAACGTATAACGTTAGACAGTATCACGTTATAACGTATAACGTTATATAGTATTGCGATATAAAGCTTAGCTTTAGACAGTTCTACGTTATAACGTTTAACGTTATATAGTATCATGTTATAACGTATAACGTTATGTAGTATTACGCTATAACGTATTACGTCATATAGTATCACGCTATAACGTATAACGTTATATAGTATCACGTTATAACGTATAACGTTATGTAGTATTACGCTATAACGTATTACGATTTATAGTATCACGCTATAACGTATAACGTTGCATAGTATTACTTTTTAACGTATAACGTTATACAGAATCACGTTATAACGTATAACGTTATACAGTATCACGTTATAACGTATAACGTTATATAGTATCACGTTATAACGTATGACATTACATAGTATTACGTTATAACGTATAACGTTACATAGTATTACGTTATAACGTATAGCGTTATGTAGTATCACGTTATAACGTATAACGTTATATAGTATTACGTTATAACGTATAACGTTATATAGTATTGAGATATAAAGCTTATCTTTATATAGTTCTATGTTATAACGTATAACGTTATACAGTATCACGTTATAACGTATGACATTACATAGTATTACGTTATAACGTATAACGTTACATAGTATTACGTTATAACGTATAGCGTTATGTAGTATCACGTTATAACGTATAACGTTATATAGTATTACGTTATAACGTATAACGTTATATAGTATTGAGATATAAAGCTTAGCTCTATATAGTTCTATGTTATAACGTATAACGTTATATAGTATCACGTTATAACGTATGACATTACATAGTATTACGTTTTAACGTATAACGTTACATAGTATTACGTTATAACGTATAACGTTATGTAGTATTGAGATATAAAGCTTAGCTTTATATAGTTCTATGTTATAACGTATAACGTTATATAGTATCACCTTATAACGTATGACATTACATAGTATTACGTTTTAACGTATAACGTTATATAGTATTACGTTATAACGTATAGCGTTATGTAGTATCACGTTATAACGTATAACGTTATATAGTATTACGTTATAACGTATAACGTTATATAGTATTGAGATATAAAGCTTAGCTTTATATAGTTCTATGTTATAACGTATAACGTTATATAGTATCACGTTATAACGTATGACATTACATAGTATTACGTTTTAACGTATAACGTTACATAGTATTACGTTATAACGTATAACGTTATATAGTATCACGTTATAACGTATAACGTTATGTAGTATTACGCTATAACGTATTACGTTATATAGTATCACGCTATAACGTATAACGATATATAGTATCACGTTATAACGTATAGCGTTATATAGTACCCCGTTTTGACGTATTACGTTATATAGTATACGTTATAACGTATAACGCTACATAGTATTACGTTATAACGTATAACGTTATATAGTATCACGTTATAACGTATAACGTTATGTAGTATTACGCTATAACGTATTACGTCATACAGTATCACGCTATAACGTATAACGTTATATAGTATCACGTTATAACGTATAACGTTATGTAGTATTACGCTATAACGTATTACGTCATATAGTATCACGCTATAACGTATAACGCTATGAAGTATTACGTTATAACGTATAACGTTATAAAGTACAACGTTATAACGTATAACGTTATATAGTATTACGTTATAACGTATAACGTTATATAGTATTGCGATATAAAGCTTAGCTTTATATAGTTCTACGTTATAACGTATAACGTTATATAGTATCACGTTATAACGTATGACATTACATAGTATTACGTTATAACGTATAACGTTACATAGTATTACTTTTTAACGTATAACGTTATACAGAATCACGTTATAACGTATAACCTTATACAGTATCACGTTATAACGTATCACGCTACATAGTATTACGTTATAACGTATAACGTTATATAGTATTGCGATATAAAGCTTAGCTTTACAAAGTTCTACGTTATAACGTATAACGTTATATAGTATCACGTTATAACGTATGTCATTACATAGTATTACGTTATAACGTATAACGTTACATAGTATTACTTTTTAATGTATAACGTTATGTAGAATCACGTTATAACGTATAACGTTATACAGTATCACGTTATAACGTATAACGTTACATAGTATTACGCTATAACGTATTACGTCATATAGTATCACGCTATAACGTATAACGTTATATAGTATCAGGTTATAACGTATAGCGTTATATAGTACCTCGTTTTAACGTATTACGTTATATAGTATACGTTATAACGTATAACGTTATATAGTATTGCGATATAAAGCTTAGCTTTATATAGTTCTGCGTTATAACGTATAACGTTATATAGTATCACGTTATAACGTATAACGTTATATAGTATTTCGTTATAACGTATAACGTTATATAGTATTGAGATATAAAGCTTAGCTTTATATAGTTCTATGTTATAACGTATAACGTTATACAGTATCACGTTATAACGTATAACATTATATAGTATTACGTTATAACGTATAACGTTATATAGTATTACGTTATAACGTATAACGTTATATAGTATTGCGATATAAAGCTTAGCTTTATATAGTTCAACGTCATAACGTATAACGTTATATAGTATCACGTTATAACGTATGACATTACATAGTATTACGTTATAACGTATAACGTTATATAGTATCACGTTATAACGTATAACGTTATGTAGAATCACGTTATAACGCATAACGTTATACAGTATCACGTTATAACGTATAACGCTACATAGTATTACGTTATAACGTATAACGTTATATAATATTGCGATATAAAGCTTAGCTTTATACAGTTCTACGTTATAACGAATAACGTTATATAGTATTACGTTATAACGTATAACGTTATATAGTATTGAGATATAAAGCTTAGCTTTATATAGTTCTATGTTATAACGTATAACGTTATATAGTATCCCGTTATAACGTATGACATTACATAGTATTACGTTATAACGTATAACGTTACATAGTATTACGTTATAACGTATAGCGTTATGTAGTATCACGTTATAACGTATAACGTTATATAGTATTACGTTATAACGTATAACGTTATATAGTATTGAGATATAAAGCTTAGCTTTATATAGTTCTATGTTATAACGTATAACGTTATATAGTATCACGTTATAACGTATGACATTACATAGTATTACGTTTTAACGTATAACGTTACATAGTATTACGTTATAACGTATAACGTTATATAGTATCACGTTATAACGTATAACGTTATGTAGTATTACGCTGTAACGTATTACGTTATATAGTATCACGCTATAACGTATAACGTTATGTAGTATTACGCTATAACGTGTTACGTCATATAGTATCACGCTATAACGTATAACGTTATATAGTATTGCGATATAAAGCTTAGCTTTATATAGTTCTACGTTATAACGTATAACGTTATATAGTATCACGTTATAACGTATGACATTACATAGTATTACGTTATAACGTATAACGTTGCATAGTATTACTTTTTAACGTATAACGTTATACAGAATCACGTTATAACGTATAACGTTATACAGTATCACGTTATAACTTATAACGTTACATAGTACTACGTTATATCGTATAACGTTATATAGTATCACGTTATAACGTATAACGTTATGTAGTATTACGCTATAACGTATTACGTCATATAGTATCACGTTACAACGTATAACGTTACATAGTATTACGTTATAACGTATAACGTTATATAGTATTACGTTATAACGTATAACGTTATATAGTATCACGTTATAACGTATAACGTTATGTAGTATTACGCTATAACGTATTACGTCATATAGTATCACGCTATAACGTATAACGTTGTATAGTATCACGTTATAACGTATAACGTTATGTAGTATTACGCTATAACGTATAACGCTACATAGTATTACGTTATAACGTATAACGTTATATAGTATTGCGATATAAACCTTAGCTTTATATAGTTCTACGTTATAACGTATAACGTTATATAGAATCACGTTATAACGTATAACGTTATACAGTATCACGTTACAACGTATAACGTTACATAGTATTACGTTATAACGTATAACGTTATATAGTATTACGTTATAACGTATAACGTTATATAGTATCACGTTATAACGTATAACGTTATGTAGTATTACGCTATAACGTATTACGTCATATAGTATCACGCTATAACGTATAACGTTGTATAGTATCACGTTATAACGTATAACGTTATGTAGTATTACGCTATAACGTATTACGTCATATAGTATCACGCTATAACGTATAACGTTATATAGTATCACGTTATAACGTATAGCGTTATATAGTACCACGTTTTAACGTGTTACGTTATATAGTATACGTTATAACGCATAACGTTATGAAGTATTTCGTTATAACGTATAACGTTATATAGTATTACGTTATAACGTACAGCGTTATATAGTATTACGTTATAACGTTTAACGTTATATAGTATTGCGATATAAAGCTTAGCTTTATATAGTTCTACGTTATAACGTATAACGTTATATAGTATCACGTTATAACGTATGACATTACATAGTATTACGTTATAACGTATAACGTTATGTAGTATTACGCTATAACGTATTACGACATATAGTATCACGCTATAACGTATAACGTTATATAGTATCACGTTATAACGTATAGCGTTATATAGTACTACGTTTTAACGTATTACGTTATATAGTATACGTTATAACGTATAACGCTATGAAGTATTACGTTATAACGTATAACGTTATAAAGTATAACGTTATAACGTATAACGTTATATAGTATTACGTTATAACGTACAACGTTATATAGTATTGCGATATAAAGCTTAGCTTTATATAGTTCTACGTTATAACGTTTAACGTTATATAGTATCACGTTATAACGTATGACATTACATAGTATTACGTTATAACGTATAACGTTATGTAGTATTACGCTATAACGTATAGTATTTATAGTATCACGCTATAACGTATAACGTTATATAGTATCACGTTATAACGTATAGCGTTATATAGTACCTCGTTTTAACGTATTACGTTATATAGTATTGCGATATAAAGCTTAGCTTTATATAGTTCTGCGTTATAACGTATAACGTTATATAGTATCACGTCATAACGTATAACGTTATATAGTATTACGTTATAACGTATAACGTTATATAGTATTGAGATATAAAGCTTAGCTTTATATAGTTCTATGTTATAACGTATAACGTTATACAGTATCACGTTATAACGTATAGCGTTATATAGTACCACGTTTTAACGTATTACGTTATATAGTATACGTTATAACGTATAACGTTATATAGTATTGCGATATAAAGCTTAGCTTTATATAGTTCTACGTTATAACGTATAACGTTATATAGTATCACGTTATAACGTATGACATTACATAGTATTACGTTATAACGTATAACGTTACATAGTATTACTTTTTAACGTATAACGTTATGTAGTATCACGTTATAACGTATAACGTTAGACAGTATCACGTTATAACGTATAACGCTTCATAGTATTACGTTATAACGTATAACGTTATATAGTATTGCGATATAAAGCTTAGCTTTATACAGTTCTACGTTATAACGTATAACGTTATATAGTATCACGTTATAACGTATAACGTTATGTAGTATTACGCTATAACGTATTACGTCATATAGTATCACGCTATAACGTATAACGTTATATAGTATTACGTTATAACGTATAACGTTATGTAGTATTACGCTATAACGTATTACGATTTATAGTATCACGCTATAACGTATAACGTTATATAGTATTGCGATATAAAGCTTAGCTTTATATAGTTCTGCGTTATAACGTATAACGTTATATAGTATCACGTTATAACGTATAACGTTATATAGTATTTCGTTATAACGTATAACGTTATATAGTATTGAGATATAAAGCTTAGCTTTATATAGTTCTATGTTATAGCGTATAACGTTATACAGTATCACGTTATAACGTATAACATTATATAGTATTACGTTATAACGTATAACGTTATATAGTACCACGTTTTAACGTGTTACGTTATATAGTATACGTTATAACGCATAACGTTATGAAGTATCACGTTATAACGTATAACGCTACATAGTATTACGTTATAACGTATAACGTTATATAGTATTGCGATATAAAGCTTAGCTTTATACAGTTCTACGTTATAACGTATAACGTTATATAGTATTACGTTATAACGTATAACGTTATATAGTATTGAGATATAAAGCTTAGCTTTATATAGTTCTATGTTATAACGTATAACGTTATATAGTGTCACGTTATAACGTATGACATTACATAGTATTACGTTATAACGTATAACGTTACATAGTATTACGTTATAACGTATAGCGTTATGTAGTATCACGTTATAACGTATAACGTTATATAGTATTACGTTATAACGTATAACGTTATATAGTATTGAGATATAAAGCTTAGCTTTATATAGTTCTATGTTATAACGTATAACGTTATATAGTATCACGTTATAACGTATGACATTATATAGTATTACGTTTTAACGTATAACGTTACATAGTATTACGTTATAACGTATAACGTTATATAGTATCACGTTATAACGTATAACGTTATGTAGTATTACGCTGTAACGTATTACGTTATATAGTATCACGCTATAACGTATAACGTTATGTAGTATTACGCTATAACGTGTTACGTCATATAGTATCACGCTATAACGTATGACGTTATATAGTATTGCGATATAAAGCTTAGCTTTATATAGTTCTACGTTATAACGTATAACGTTATATAGTATCACGTTATAACGTATGACATTACATAGTATTACGTTATAACGTATAACGTTGCATAGTATTACTTTTTAACGTATAACGTTATACAGAATCACGTTATAACGTATAACGTTATACAGTATCACGTTATAACTTATAACGTTACATAGTACTACGTTATATCGTATAACGTTATATAGTATCACGTTATAACGTATAACGTTATGTAGTATTACGCTATAACGTATTACGTCATATAGTATCACGTTACAACGTATAACGTTACATAGTATTACGTTATAACGTATAACGTTATATAGTATTACGTTATAACGTATAACGTTATATAGTATCACGTTATAACGTATAACGTTATGTAGTATTACGCTATAACGTATTACGTCATATAGTATCACGCTATAACGTATAACGTTGTATAGTATCACGTTATAACGTATAACGTTATGTAGTATTACGCTATAACGTATAACGCTACATAGTATTACGTTATAACGTATAACGTTATATAGTATTGCGATATAAACCTTAGCTTTATATAGTTCTACGTTATAACGTATAACGTTATATAGTATTACGTTATAACGTATAACGTTATATAGTATCACGCTATAACGTATAACGTTATATAGTATCACGTTATAACGTATGACATTACATAGTATTACGTTATAACGTATAACGTTACATAGTATTACTTTTTAACGTATAACGTTATGTAGAATCACGTTATAACGTATAACGTTATACAGTATCACGTTACAACGTATGACATTACATAGTATTACGTTATAACGTATAACGTTATGTAGTATTACGCTATAACGTATTACGACATATAGTATCACGCTATAACGTATAACGTTATATAGTATCACGTTATAACGTATAGCGTTATATAGTACTACGTTTTAACGTATTACGTTATATAGTATACGTTATAACGTATAACGCTATGAAGTATTACGTTATAACGTATAACGTTATAAAGTATAACGTTATAACGTATAACGTTATATAGTATTACGTTATAACGTATAACGTTATATAGTATTGCGATATAAAGCTTAGCTTTATATAGTTCTACGTTATAACGTATAACGTTATATAGTATCACGTTATAACGTATGACATTACATAGTATTACGTTATAACGTATAACGTTATGTAGTATTACGCTATAACGTATAGTATTTATAGTATCACGCTATAACGTATAACGTTATATAGTATCACGTTATAACGTATAGCGTTATATAGTACCTCGTTTTAACGTATTACGTTATATAGTATTGCGATAAAAAGCTTAGCTTTATATAGTTCTGCGTTATAACGTATAACGTTATATAGTATCACGTCATAACGTATAACGTTATATAGTATTACGTTATAACGTATAACGTTATATAGTATTGAGATATAAAGCTTAGCTTTATATAGTTCTATATTATAACGTATAACGTTATACAGTATCACGTTATAACGTATAGCGTTATATAGTACCACGTTTTAACGTATTACGTTATATAGTATACGTTATAACGTATAACGTTATATAGTATTGCGATATAAAGCTTAGCTTTATATAGTTCTACGTTATAACGTATAACGTTATATAGTATCACGTTATAACGTATGACATTACATAGTATTACGTTATAACGTATAACGTTACATAGTATTACTTTTTAACGTATAACGTTATGTAGTATCACGTTATAACGTATAACGTTAGACAGTATCACGTTATAACGTATAACGCTTCATAGTATTACGTTTTAACGTATAACGTTATATAGTATTGCGATATAAAGCTTAGCTTTATACAGTTCTACGTTATAACGTATAACGTTATATAGTATCACGTTATAACGTATAACGTTATGTAGTATTACGCTATAACGTATTACGTCATATAGTATCACGCTATAACGTATAACGTTATATAGTATTACGTTATAACGTATAACGTTATGTAGTATTACGCTATAACGTATTACGATTTATAGTATCACGCTATAACGTATAACGTTATATAGTATTGCGATATAAAGCTTAGCTTTATATAGTTCTGCGTTATAACGAATAACGTTATATAGTATCACGTTATAACGTATAACGTTATATAGTATTTCGTTATAACGTATAACGTTATATAGTATTGAGATATAAAGCTTAGCTTTATATAGTTCTATGTTATAGCGTATAACGTTATACAGTATCACGTTATAACGTATAACATTATATAGTATTACGTTATAACGTATAACGTTATATAGTATTACGTTATAACGTATAACGTTATATAGTATTGCGATATAAAGCTTAGCTTTATATAGTTCTACGTCATAACGCATAAGGTTATATAGTATCACGTTATAACGTATGACATTACATAGTATTACGTTATAACGTATAACGTTACATAGTATTACTTTTTAACGTATAACGTTATGTAGTATCACGTTATAACGTATAACGTTAGACAGTATCACGTTATAACGTATAACGCTACATAGTATTACGTTATACCGTATAACGTTATATAGTATTGCGATATAAAGCTTAGCTTTATACAGTTCTACGTTATAACGTATAACGTTATATAGTATTACGTTATAACGTATAACGTTATATAGTATCACGTTATAACGTATAACGTTATGTAGTATTACGCTATAACGTATTAAGATTTATAGTATCACGCTATAACGTATAACGTTATATAGTATCACGTTATAACGTATTACGTCATATAGTATCACGTTATAACGTATAACGTTATGTAGTATTACGCTATAACGCATTACGTTATATAGTATCACGCTATAACGTATAACGTTATATAGTATCACGTTATAACGTATAGCGTTATATAGTACCACGTTTTAACGTATTACGTTATATAGTATACGTTATAACGTATAACGTTATATAGTATTGCGATATAAAGCTTAGCTTTATATAGTTCTACGTTATAACGTATAACGTTATATAGTATCACGTTATAACGTATGACATTACATAGTATTACGTTATAACGTATAACGTTACATAGTATTACTTTTTGACGTATAACGTTATGTAGTATCACGTTATAACGTATAACGTTAGACAGTATCACGTTATAACGTATAACGCTACATAGTATTACGTTATAACGTATAACGTTATATAGTATTGCGATATAAAGCTTAGCTTTATACAGTTCTACGTTATAACGTATAACGTTATATGGTATCACGTTATAACGTATAACGTTGTGTAGTATTACGCTATAACGTATTACGATTTATAGTATCACGCTATAACGTATAACGTTATATAGTATTGAGATATAAAGCTTAGCTTTATATAGTTCTATGTTATAGCGTATAACGTTATACAGTATCACGTTATAACGTATAACGTTATATAGTATTACGTTATAACGTATAACATTATATAGTATTGCGATATAAAGCTTAGCTTTATATAGTTCTACGTCATAACGTATAAGGTTATACAGTATCACGTTATAACGTATGACATTACATAGTATTACGTTATAACGTATAACGTTACATAGTATTACTTTTTAACGTATATCGTTATGTAGTATCACGTTATAACGTATAACGTTAGACAGTATCACGTTATAACGTATAACGCTACATAGTATTACGTTATAA
Organism: Bombus vestalis; assembly: GCA_963556215.1. Lineage (NCBI taxonomy): Eukaryota > Metazoa > Arthropoda > Insecta > Hymenoptera > Apidae > Bombus > Bombus vestalis. The sequence goes on from OY744578.1 coordinate 8,216,874, forward strand.
CGTATAACGTTATATAGTATTGCGATATAAAGCTTAGCTTTATACAGTTCTACGTTATAACGTATAACGTTATATAGTATTACGTTATAACGTATAACGTTATATAGTATCACGTTATAACGTATAACGTTATGTAGTATTACGCTATAACGTATTACGATTTATAGTATCACGCTATAACGTATAACGTTATATAGTATCACGTTATAACGTATTACGTCATATAGTATCACGTTATAACGTATAACGTTATGTAGTATTACGCTATAACGTATTACGTTATATAGTATCACGCTATAACGTATAACGTTATATAGTATCACGTTATAACGTATAGCGTTATATAGTACCTCGTTTTAACGTATTACGTTATGTAGCATACGTTATAACGTATAACGCTACATACTATTACGTTATAACGTATAACGTTATATAGTATGACGTTATAACGTATAACGTTATATAGTATTGCGATATAAAGCTTAGCTTTATATAGTTCTACGTTATAACGGATAACGTTATATAGTATCACGTTATAACGTATGACATTACATAGTATTACGTTATAACGTATAACGTTATACAGTATCACGTTATAACGTATCATGCTACATAGTATTACGTTATAACGTATAACGTTATATAGTATTGCGATATAAAGCTTAGCTTTATATAGTTCTACGTTATAACGTATAACGTCATATAGTATCACGCTATAACGTATAACGTTATATAGTATCACGTTATAACGTATAGCGTTATATAGTACCTCGTTTTAACGTATTACGATATATAGTATACGTTATAACGTATAACGTTATATAGTATTGCGATATAAAGCTTAGCTTTATATAGTTCTGCGTTATAACGTATAACGTTATATGGTATCACGTTATAGCGTATAACGTTATATAGTATTTCGTTATAACGTATAACGTTATATAGTATTGAGATATAAAGCTTAGCTTTATATAGTTCTATGTTATAACGTATAACGTTATACAGTATCACGTTATAACGTATAACATTATATAGTATTACGTTATAACGTATAACGTTATATAGTATTACGTTTTAACGTTTAACGTTATATAGTATTGCGATATAAAGCTTAGCTTTATATAGTTCTACGTTATAACGTATAACGTTATATAGTATCACGTTATAACGTATGACATTACATAGTATTACGTTATAACGTATAACGTTACATAGTATTACTTTTTAACGTATAACGTTATGTAGTATCACGTTATAACGTATAACGTTAGACAGTATCACGTTATAACATATAACGCTACATAGTATTACGTTATAACGTATAACGTTATATAGTATTGCGATATAAAGCTTAGCTTTATACAGTTCTACGTTATAACGTATAACGTTATATAGTATTACGTTATAACGTATAACGTTATATAGTATCACGTTATACCGTATAGCGTTATATAGTACTACGTTTTAACGTATTACGTTATATAGTATACGTTATAACGTATAACGCTATGAAGTATTACGTTATAACGTATAACGTTATAAAGTATAACGTTATAACGTATAACGTTATATAGTATTACGTTATAACGTATAACGTTATATAGTATTGCGATATAAATCTTAGCTTTATATAGTTCTACGTTATAACGTATAACGTTATATAGTATCACGTTATAACGTATGACATTACATAGTATTACGTTATAACGTATAACGTTACATAGTATTACTTTTTAACGTATAACGTTATACAGAATCACGTTATAACGTATAACGTTATACAGTATCACGTTATAACGTATCACGCTACATAGTATTACGTTATAACGTATAACGTTATATAGTATTGCGATATAAAGCTTAGCTTTATATAGTTCTACGTTATAACGTATAACGTTATATAGTATCACGTTATAACGTATGACATTACATAGTATTACGTTATAACGTATAACGTTACATAGTATTACTTTTTAACGTATAACGTTATGTAGAAACACGTTATAACGTATAACGTTATACAGTATCACGTTATAACGTATAACGTTACATAGTATTACGCTATAACGTATTACGTCATATAGTATCACGCTATAACGTATAACGTTATATAGTATCACGTTATAACGTATAGCGTTACATAGTACCTCGTTTTAACGTATTACGTTATATAGTATACGTTATAACGTATAACGTTATATAGTATTGCGATATAAAGCTTAGCTTTATATAGTTCTGCGTTAAAACGTATAACGTTATATAGTATCACGTTATAACGTATAACGTTATATAGTATTTCGTTATAACGTATAACGTTATATAGTATTGCGATATAAAGCTTAGCTTTATACAGTTCTACGTTATAACGTATAACGTTATATAGTATTATGTTATAACGTATAACGTTATATAGTATTGCGATATAATGCTTAGCTTTATATAGTTGTACGTCATAACGTATAACGTTATGCAGTATCACGTTATAACGTATGACATTACATAGTATTACGTTATAACTTATAACGTTACATAGTATTACTTTTTAACGTATAACGTTATGTAGAATCACGTTATAACGTATAACGTTATAAAGTATAACGTTATAACGTATAACGTTATATAGTATTTCGTTATAACGTATAACGTTATATAGTATTGAGATATAAAGCTTAGCTTTATATAGTTCTATGTTATAACGTATAACGTTATACAGTATCACGTTATAACGTATAACATTATATAGTATTACGTTATAACGTATAACGTTATATAGTATTACGTTTTAACGTTTAACGTTATATAGTATTGCGATATAAAGCTTAGCTTTATATAGTTCTACGTTATAACGTATAACGTTATATAGTATCACGTTATAACGTATGACATTACATAGTATTACGTTATAACGTATAACGTTACATAGTATTACTTTTTAACGTATAACGTTATGTAGTATCACGTTATAACGTATAACGTTAGACAGTATCACGTTATAACATATAACGCTACATAGTATTACGTTATAACGTATAACGTTATATAGTATTGCGATATAAAGCTTAGCTTTATACAGTTCTACGTTATAACGTATAACGTTATATAGTATTACGTTATAACGTATAACGTTATATAGTATCACGTTATACCGTATAGCGTTATATAGTACTACGTTTTAACGTATTACGTTATATAGTATACGTTATAACGTATAACGCTATGAAGTATTACGTTATAACGTATAACGTTATAAAGTATAACGTTATAACGTATAACGTTATATAGTATTACGTTATAACGTATAACGTTATATAGTATTGCGATATAAATCTTAGCTTTATATAGTTCTACGTTATAACGTATAACGTTATATAGTATCACGTTATAACGTATGACATTACATAGTATTACGTTATAACGTATAACGTTACATAGTATTACTTTTTAACGTATAACGTTATACAGAATCACGTTATAACGTATAACGTTATACAGTATCACGTTATAACGTATCACGCTACATAGTATTACGTTATAACGTATAACGTTATATAGTATTGCGATATAAAGCTTAGCTTTATATAGTTCTACGTTATAACGTATAACGTTATATAGTATCACGTTATAACGTATGACATTACATAGTATTACGTTATAACGTATAACGTTACATAGTATTACTTTTTAACGTATAACGTTATGTAGAAACACGTTATAACGTATAACGTTATACAGTATCACGTTATAACGTATAACGTTACATAGTATTACGCTATAACGTATTACGTCATATAGTATCACGCTATAACGTATAACGTTATATAGTATCACGTTATAACGTATAGCGTTACATAGTACCTCGTTTTAACGTATTACGTTATATAGTATACGTTATAACGTATAACGTTATATAGTATTGCGATATAAAGCTTAGCTTTATATAGTTCTGCGTTAAAACGTATAACGTTATATAGTATCACGTTATAACGTATAACGTTATATAGTATTTCGTTATAACGTATAACGTTATATAGTATTGCGATATAAAGCTTAGCTTTATACAGTTCTACGTTATAACGTATAACGTTATATAGTATTATGTTATAACGTATAACGTTATATAGTATTGCGATATAATGCTTAGCTTTATATAGTTGTACGTCATAACGTATAACGTTATGCAGTATCACGTTATAACGTATGACATTACATAGTATTACGTTATAACTTATAACGTTACATAGTATTACTTTTTAACGTATAACGTTATGTAGAATCACGTTATAACGCATAACGTTATACAGTATAACGTTATAACGTATAACGCTACATAGTATTACGTTATAACGTATAACGTTATATAGTATTGCGATATAAAGCTTAGCTTTATACAGTTCTACGTTATAACGTATAACGTTATATAGTATTACGTTATAACGTATAACGGTATATAGTATTGAGATATAAAGCACAGCATTATATAGTTCTATGTTATAACGTATAACGTTATATAGTATCACGTTATAACGTATGACATTACATAGTATTACGTTATAACGTATAACGTTACATAGTATTACGTTATAACGTATAGCGTTATGTAGTATCACGTTATAACGTATAACGTTATATAGTATCACGTTATAACGTATAACGTTATATAGTATTTCGTTATAACGTATAACGTTATATAGTATTGAGATATAAAGCTTAGCTTTATATAGTTCTATGTTATAACGTATAACGTTATACAGTATCACATTATAACGTATAACATTATATAGTATTACGTTATAACGTATAACGTTATATAGTATTACGTTTTAACGTATAACGTTATATAGTATTGCGATATAAAGCTTAGCTTTATATAGTTCTACGTCATAACGTATAACGTTATGTAGTATCACGTTATAACGTATGACATTACATAGTATTACGTTATAACTTATAGCGTTACATAGTATTACTTTTTAACGTATAACGTTATATAGTATTGCGATATAAAGCTTAGCTTTATACAGTTCTACGTTATAACGTATAACGTTATATAGTATTACGTTATAACGTATAACGGTATATAGTATTGAGATATAAAGCTTAGCTTTATATAGTTCTATGTTATAACGTATAACGTTATATAGTATCACGTTATAACGTATGACATTACATAGTATTACGTTATAACGTATAACGTTACATAGTATTACGTTATAACGTATAGCGTTATGTAGTATCACGTTATAACGTATAACGTTATATAGTATCACGTTATAACGTATAGCGTTATGTAGTATCACGTTATAACGTATAACGTTATATAGTATTACGTTATAACGTATAACGTTATATAGTATTGAGATATAAAGCTTAGCTTTATATAGTTCTATGTTATAACGTATAACGTTATATAGTATCACGTTATAACGTATGACATTACATAGTATCACGTTATAACGTATAACGTTATATAGTATCACGTTATAACGTATGACATTACATAGTATTACGTTATAACGTATAACGTTACATAGTATTACTTTTTAACGTATAACGTTATGTAGAAACACGTTATAACGTATAACGTTATACAGTATCACGTTATAACGTATAACGTTACATAGTATTACGCTATAACGTATTACGTCATATAGTATCACGCTATAACGTATAACGTTATATAGTATCACGTTATAACGTATAGCGTTACATAGTACCTCGTTTTAACGTATTACGTTATATAGTATACGTTATAACGTATGACATTACATAGTATTACGTTATAACGTATAACGTTTCATAGTATTACTTTTTAACGTATAACGTTATGTAGAATCACATTATAACGCATAACGTTATACAGTATCACGTTATAACGTATAAAGCTACATAGTATTACGTTATAACGTATAACGTTATATAGTATTGCGATATAAAGCTTAGCTTTATACAGTTCTACGTTATAACGTATAACGTTATATAGTATTGAGATATAAAGCTTAGCTTTATATAGTTCTATGTTATAACGTATAACGTTATATAGTATCACGTTATAACGTATAACGTTTCATAGTATTACTTTTTAACGTATAACGTTATGTAGAATCACATTATAACGCATAACGTTATACAGTATCACGTTATAACGTATAACGTTATTCAGTATCACGTTATAACGTATAACATTATATAGTATTACGTTATAACGTATAACGTTATATAGTATTACGTTATAACGTATAACGTTATATAGTATTGCGATATAAAGCTTAGCTTTATATAGTTCTACATCATAACGTATAACGTTATACAGTATCACGTTATAACGTATAACATTATATAGTATTACGTTATAACGTATAACGTTATATAGTATTACGTTATAACGTATAACGTTATATAGTATTGCGATATAAAGCTTAGCTTTATATAGTTCTGCGTTAAAACGTATAACGTTATATAGTATCACGTTATAACGTATAACGTTATATAGTATTTCGTTATAACGTATAACGTTATGTAGTATCACGTTATAACGTATAGCGTTATATAGTACCTCGTTTTAACGTATTACGTTATATAGTATACGTTATAACGTATAACGCTACATAGTATTACGTTATAACGTATAACGTTATATAGTATCACGCTATAACGTATAACGTTATGTAGTATTACGCTATAACGTATTACGTCATATAGTATCACGCTATAACGTATAACGTTATATAGTATTGCGATATAAAGCTTAGCTTTATATAGTTATACGTTATAACGTATAACGTTATATAGTATCACGTTATAACGTATAACGTTATATAGTATTTCGTTATAACGTATAACGTTATATAGTATTTCGTTATAACGTATAACGTTATATAGTATTGAGATATAAATCTTAGCTTTATATAGTTCTATGTTATAACGTATAACGATATACAGTATCACGTTATAACGTATAACATTATATAGTATTACGTTATAACGTATAACGTTATATAGTATTACGTTATAACGTATAACGTTATATAGTAGTGCGATATAAAGCTTAGCTTTATATAGTTCTACGTCATAACGTATAACGTTATGTAGTATCACGTTATAACGTATGACATTACATAGTATTACGTTATAACGTATAACGTTACATAGTATTACTTTTTAACGTATAACGTTATGTAGAATCACGTTATAACGCATAACGTTATACAGTATCACGTTATAACGTATAACGCTACATAGTATTACGTTATAACGTATAACGTTATATAGTATTGCGATATAAATCTTAGCTTTATACAGTTCTACGTTATAACGTATAACGTTATATAGTATTACGTTATAACGTATAACGTTATATAGTATTACGTTATAACGTATAACGTTATATAGTATTGAGATATAAAGCTTAGCTTTATATAGTTCTATGTTATAACGTATAACGTTATATAGTATCACGTTTTAACGTATAACATTACATAGTATTACGTTATAACGTATAACGTTACATAGTATTACGTTATAACGTATAGCGTTATGTAGTATCACGTTATAACGTATAACGTTATATAGTATTACGTTATAACGTATAACGTTATATAGTATTGAGATATAAAGCTTAGCTTTCTATAGTTCTATGTTATAACGTATAACGTTATATAGTATCACGTTATAACATATGACATTACATAGTATTACGTTATAACGTATAACGTTACATAGTATTACGTTATAACGTATAGCGTTATGTAGAATCACGTTATAACGTATAACGTTATACAGTATCACGTTATAACGTATAACGCTACATAGTATTACGTTATAACGTATAACGTTATATAGTACTGCGATATAAAGCTTAGCTTTATATAGTTCTACGTTATAACGTATAACGTTATATAGTATCACGTTATAACGGATGACATTACATAGTATTACGTTACAACGTATAACGTTACATAGTATCACGTTATAACGTATAGCGTTATGTAGAATCACGTTATAACATATAACGTTATACAGTATCACGTTATAACGTATAACGTTACATAGTATTACGCTATAACGTATTACGTCATATAGTATCACGCTATAACGTATAACGTTATATAGTATCACGTTATAACGTATAACGTTATGTAGTATTACGCTATAACGTATTACGTCATATAGTACCACGCTATAACGTATAACGTTATATAGCATCACGTTATAACGTATGACATTACATAGTATTACGTTATAACGTATAACGTTACATAGTATTACTTTTTAACGTATAACGTTATATAGTATTACGTTTTAACGTATAACGTTATATAGTATCACGTTATAACGTATAACGTTATGTAGTAATATGCTATAACGTATTACGTCATATAGTATCACGCTATAACGTATAACGTTATATAGTATCACGTTATACAGTATCACGTTATATAGTATTGAGATATAAAGCTTAGCTTTATATAGTTCTATGTTATAACGTATAACGTTATATAGTATCACGTTGTAACGTATGACATTACATAGTATTACGTTATAACGTATAACGTTACATAGTATTACTTTTTAACGTATAACGTTATATAGTATCACGTTATAACGTATAGCGTTATATAGTACCTCGTTTTAACGTATTACGTTATATAGTATACGTTATAACGTATAACGTTATATAGTATTGCGATATAAAGCTTAGCTTTATATAGTTCTGCGTTATAACGTATAACGTTATGTAGTATCACGTTATAACGTATAACGTTATATAGTATTACGATATAACGTATAACGTTATGTAGTATCACGTTATAACGTATAACATTCTGTAGTATTTCGTTATAACGGATTACGATATAGAGTAGTACGTTGTAACGTATAACGTTATGTAGTATTACGCTATAACGTATTACGTCATATAGTATCACGCTATAACGTATAACGTTATATAGTATCACGTTATAACGTATAACGATATGTAGTATTACGCTATAACGTATTACGTCAGATAGTATCACGCTATATCGTATAACGTTATATAGTATCACGTTATAACGTATAGCGTTATATAGTACCACGTTTTAACGTATTACGTTATAACGTATAACGTTATATAGTATTACGTTATAACGTATAACGTTATATAGTATTGCGGTATAAAGCTAAGCCTTATATAGTTCTACGTTATAACGTATAACGTTATATAGTATCACATTATAACGTATGACATTACATAGTGTTGCGATATAACGTATAACGTTACATAGTACTACTTTTTAACGTATAACGTTATGTAGAATCACGTTATAACGTATAACGTTTTACAGTATCACGTTATAACGTATAACGCTACATAGTATTACGTTATAACGTATAACGTTATATAGTATTGCGATATAAAGCTTAGCCTTATACAGTTCTAAGTTATAACGTATAACGTTATATAGTATTACGTTATAACATATAACGTTATATAGTATTGAGATATAAAGCTTAGCTTTATATAGTTCTATGTTATAACGTATAACGTTATATGGTATCACGTTATAACGTATGACATTACATAGTATTACGTTATAACGTATAGCGTTACATAGTATTACGTTATAACGTATAGCGTTATGTAGTATCACGTTATAACGTATAACGTTATATAGTATTACGTTATAACGTATAACGTTATATAGTATTGAGATATAAAGCTAGCTTTATATATTTCTATGTTATAACGTATAACGTTATATAGTATCACGTTATAACGTATAACGTTATGTAGTATTACGCTATAACGTATTACGTCATATAGTATCACGCTATATCGTATAACGTTATATAGTATCGCGTTATAACGTATAGCGTTATATAGTACCACGTTTTAACGTATTACGTTATAACGTATAACGTTATATAGTATTACGTTATAACGTATAACGATATATAGTATTGCGATATAATGCTAAGCTTTATATAGTTCTACGCTATAACGTATAACGTTATATAGTATCACGTTATAACGTATGACATTACATAGTATTGCGTTATAACGTATATCGTTATGTAGTATTACGCTATAACGTATTACGTTATATAGTATTGAGATATAAAGCTTAGCTTTATACAGTTCTACGTTATAACGTATAACGTTATATTGTATTGCGATATAAAGCTTAGCTTTATACAGTTCTACGGTATAACGTTCAATTTTCTATACCATACCAGTATAACGTATAATGTTATATATTATTGCGGTATAACGTATAACGTTATATAGTATCACGTTGTAACGTATAACGTTACATAGTATCACGTTATAACGTATAACGTTATGTAGAATCACGTTATAACGTATGACATTACATATTATTACGTTTTAACGTATAACGTTACATAGTATTACGTTATAACGTATAACGTTATATAGTATCACGTTATAACGTATAACGTTACGTAGTATTACGTTATAACGTATAACGTTATATAGTATTGCGATATAAAGCTTAGCTTTATACAGTTCTACGTTATAACGTATAACGTTATATAGTATAACGTTATAACGTATGACATTACATATTATTACGTTTTAACGTATAACGTTACATAGTATTACGTTATAACGTATAACGTTATATAGTATCACGTTATAACGTATAACGTTACATAGTATTACGTTATAACGTATAACGTTATATAGTATCACGTTATAACGTATAACGTTATGTAGAATCACGTTATAACGTATGACATTACATATTATTACGTTTTAACGTATAACGTTACATAGTATTACGTTATAACGTATAACGTTATATAGTATTGCGATATAAAGCTTAGCTTTATACAGTTCTACGTTATAACGTATAACGTTATATTGTATTGCGATATAAAGCTTAGCTTTATACAGTTCTACGTTATCACGTATAACGTTATATAGTATAACGTTATAACGTATGACATTACATATTATTACGTTTTAACGTATAACGTTACATAGTATTACGTTATAACGTATAACGTTATATAGTATCACGTTATAACGTATAACGTTACATAGTATTACGTTATAACGTATAACGTTATATAGTATCACGTTATAACGTATAACGTTATGTAGAATCACGTTATAACGTATAACGTTATACAGTATCACGTTATAACGTATAACGCTACATAGTATTACGTTATAACGTATAACGTTATATAGTATTGCGATATAAAGCTTAGCTTTATACAGTTCTACGTTATAACGTATAACGTTATATAGTATTGAGATATAAAGCTTAGCATTATATAGTTCTATGTTATATCGTAAAACGTTATATAGTATCACGTTATAACGTATGACATTACATAGTATTACGTTATAACGTATAACGTTACATAGTATTACGTTATAACGTATAGCGTTATGTAGTATCACGTTATAACGTATAACGTTATATAGTATTACGTTATAACGTATAACGTTATCTAGTATTGAGATATAAAGCTTAGCTTTATATAGTTCTATGTTATAACGTATAACGTTATATAGTATAACGTTATAACGTATGACATTACATTGTATTACGTTTTAACGTATAACGTTACATAGTATTACGTTATAACGTATAACGTTATATAGTATCACGTTATAACGTATAACGTTATATAGTATCACGCTATAACGTATAACGTTATATAGTATCACGTTATAACATATAGCGTTATATAGTACCTCCTTTTAACGTATTACGTTATACAGTATACGTTATAACGTATAACGTTATATAGTATTGCGATATAAAGCTTAGCTTTATACAGTTCTACGTTATAACGTATAAAGTTATATAGTATCACGTTATAACGTATGACATTACATAGTATCACGTTATACAGTATGACATTACATAGTATTACGTTATAACAAATAACGTTACATAGTATTACTTTTTAACTTATAACGTTATGTAGAATCACGTTATAACGTATAACGTTAAACAGTATCACGTTATAACGTATAACGCTACATAGTATTACGTTATAACGTATAACGTTATATAGTATTGCGATATAAAGCTTAGCTTTATACAGTTCTACGTTATAACGTATAACGTTATAACGTATAACGTTATATAGTATTGCGATATAAAGCTTAGCTTTATACAGTTCTACGGTATAACGTTCAATTTTATATACCATACCAGTATAACGTATAATGTTATATATTATTGCGGTATAACGTATAACGTTATATAGTATCACGTTGTAACGTATAACGTTACATAGTATTACGTTATAACGAATAACGTTATATAGTTTCTCGTTATAACGTATGACATTACACAGTATTATGTTATAGCGTATAACGTTACATAGTATTGCTTTATAACGTATAACGTTATATAGTATCACGTTATAACGTATGACATTACATAGTATTACGTTATAACGTATAACGTTATATAGTATTACATTTTAACGTATAACGCTATGTAGTATCACGTTATAACGTATAACGTTATACAGTATCACGTTATAACGTATAACGTTATATAGTATGACGTTATAACGTATAACGTTATGTAGTATTACGCTATAACGTATAGCGTTATATAGTACCACGTTTTAACGTATAACGTTACATAGTATTACGTTATAACGTATAACGTTACATAGTATTACGTTATAACGTATAACGTTATATAGTATCACGTTATAGCGTATAACGTTATGTAGTATTACGTTATAACGTATAACGTTATATAGTATCACGTTATAACGTATAACGTTATATAGTATAGCGATATAAAGCTTAGCTTTATACAGTTCTACGTTATAACGTTTAACGTTATATTGTATTGCGATATAAAGCTTAGCTTTATACAGATCTACGTTATAACGTATAACGTTATACAGTATAACGTTATATACTATAACGTTATAACGTATGACATTACATAGTATTACGTTTTAACGTATAACGTTACATAGTATTACGTTATAACGTATAACGCTATATAGTATCACGTTATAACGAATAACGTTACATAGTATTACGTTATAACGTATAACGTTATATAGTATTGAGATATAAAGCTTAGCTTTATATAGTTCTATGTTATAACGTATAACGTTATATAGTATCACGTTATAACGTATGACATTACATAGTATCACGTTATAACGTATAACGTTATATAGTATCACGTTATAACGTATGACATTACATAGTATTACGTTATAACGTATAACGTTACATAGTATTACTTTTTAACGTATAACGTTATGTAGAAACACGTTATAACGTATAACGTTATACAGTATCACGTTATAACGTATAACGTTACATAGTATTACGCTATAACGTATTACGTCATATAGTATCACGCTATAACGTATAACGTTATATAGTATCACGTTATAACGTATAGCGTTACATAGTACCTCGTTTTAACGTATTACGTTATATAGTATACGTTATAACGTATGACATTACATAGTATTACGTTATAACGTATAACGTTACATAGTATTACGTTATAACGTATAGCGTTATGTAGTATCACGTTATAACGTATAACGTTATATAATATTACGTTATAACGTATAACGTTATATAGTATTACGTTATAACGTATAACGTTATCTAGTATTGAGATATAAAGCTTAGCTTTATATAGTTCTATGTTATAACGTATAACGTTATATAGTATAACGTTATAACGTATGACATTACATAGTATTACGTTTTAACGTATAACGTTACATAGTATTACGTTATAACGTATAACGTTATATAGTATCACGTTATAACGTATAACGTTATATAGTATCACGCTATAACGTATAACGTTATGTAGTATTACGTTATAACGTATAACGTTATATAGTATTGCGATATAAAGCTTAGCTTTATATAGTTCTACGTTATGACGTATAACGTTATATAGTATCACGCTATAACGTATAACGTTATACAGTATCACGTTATAACGTATAACGTTATGTAGTATTACGCTATATCGTATTACTTCATATAGTATCACGCTATAACGTATAACGTTATGTAGTATTACGCTATAACGTATAGCGTTATATAGTACCACGTTTTAACGTATAACGTTACATAGTATTACGTTATAACGTATAACGTTATATAGTATCACGTTATAACGTATAACGTTATGTAGTATTACGTTATAACGTATAACGTTATATAGTATCACGTTATAACGTATAACGTTATGTAGTATTACGTTATAACGTATAACGTTATATAGTATTGCGATATAAAGCTTAGCTTTATATAGTTCTACGTTATGACGTATAACGTTATATAGTATCACGTTATAACGTATAACGTTATGTAGTATTACGCTATAACGTATTACGTCAAATAGTATCACGCTATAACGTATAACGTTATATAGTATCACGTTATAACGTATAGCGTTATATAGTACCACGTTTTAACGTATAACGTTACATAGTATTACGTTATAACGTATAACGTTATATAGTGTCACGTTATAACGTATAACGTTATGTAGTATTACGCTATAACGTATTACGTTATATAGTATCACGCTATAACGTATAACATTATATAGTATCACGTTATAACGTATAGCGTTATATAGTACCTCGTTTTAACGTATTACGTTGTATAGTATTGAGATATAAAGCTTAGCTTTATATAGTTCTATGTTATAACGTATAACGTTATATAGTATCACGTTATAACGTATGACATAACACAGTATCACGTTATAACGTATGACATTACATAGTATTACGTTATAACGTATAACGTTATATAGTATTGCGATATAAAGCTTAGCTTTATACAGTTCTACGTTATAACGTATAACGTTATATAGTATTGCGATATAAAGCTTAGCTTTATACAGTTCTACGTTATAACGTATAACGTTATATAGTATCACGTTATAACGTATGACATTACATAGTATCACGTTATACAGTATGACATTACATAGTATTACGTTATAACAAATAACGTTACATAGTATTACTTTTTGACGTATAACGTTATGTAGAATCACGTTATAACGTATAACGTTATACAGTATCACGTTATAACGTATAACGCTACATAGTATTACGTTATAACGTATAACGTTATATAGTATTACGTTATAACGTATAACGTTATATAGTATTGAGATATAAAGCTTAGCTTTATATAGTTCTATGTTATAACGTATAACGTTATATAGTATCACGTTATAACGTATGACATTACATAGTATTACGTTATAACGTATAACGTTACATAGTATTACGTTATAACGTATAGCGTTATGTAGTATCACGTTATAACGTATAACGTTATATAATATTACGTTATAACGTATAACGTTATATAGTATTACGTTATAACGTATAACGTTATCTAGTATTGAGATATAAAGCTTAGCTTTATATAGTTCTATGTTATAACGTATAACGTTATATAGTATAACGTTATAACGTATGACATTACATAGTATTACGTTTTAACGTATAACGTTACATAGTATTACGTTATAACGTATAACGTTATATAGTATCACGTTATAACGTATAACGTTATATAGTATCACGCTATAACGTATAACGTTATATAGTATCACGTTATAACATATAGCGTTATATAGTACCTCCTTTTAACGTATTACGTTATACAGTATACGTTATAACGTATAACGTTATATAGTATTGCGATATAAAGCTTAGCTTTATACAGATCTACGTTATAACGCATAACGTTATATAGTATTGAGATATTAAGCTTAGCTTTATATAGTTCTATGTTATAACGTATAACGTTATATAGTATAACGTTATAACGTATGACATTACATAGTATTACGTTTTAACGTATAACGTTATATAGTATCACGTTATAACGTATGACATTACATAGTATCACGTTATAACGTATGACATTACATAGTATTACGTTATAACGTATAACGTTACATAGTGTTACTTTTTAACGTATAACGTTATGTAGAATCACGTTATATCGTATAGCGTTATGTAGTATCACGTTATAACGTATAAAGTTATATAGTATCACGTTATAACGTATAACGTTATGTAGTATTACGCTATAACGTATTACGTTATATAGTATCACGCTATAACGTATAACGTAATATAGTATTGCGATATAAAGCTTAGCTTTATATAGTTCTACGTTATAACGTATAACGTTATATAGTATCACGGTATAACGTATGACGTTACATAGTATTACGTTATAACGTATAACGTTATATAGTATCACGTTATAACGTATAACGTTACATAGTATTACGTTATAACGTATAACGTTATATAGTATCTCGTTATAACGTATGACATTACAAAGTATTATGTTACAGCGTATAACGTTACACAGTATTGCGTTATAACGTATAACGTTATGTAGTATCACGTTATAACGTATAACATACTGTAGTATTTAGTTATAACGGATTACGTTATATAGTAGTACGTTATAACGTCTAACTTTATATACCATATCAGTATACCGATTAGCGTTATATATTGTTTCGTTATAACGTATAACGTTACATAGTATTACGTTATAACGTATAACGTTATATAGTATTGCGATATAAAGCTTAGCTTTATATAGTTCTACGTTATAACGTATTACGTTATATATTATTGCGTTATAACTTTTAATATTATATGCCATATCAGTATTTCGATTAGCGTTATATAGTATTTCGTTATAACGTATAACGTTACATAGTATTACGTTATAACGTATAACGCTACATAGTGTTACGTTATAACGTATAACGTTATATAGTATTGCGATATAAAGCTTAGCTTTATACAGTTCTACGTTATAACGTATAGCGTTATATAGTACCTCGTTTTAACGTATTACGTGATATAGTATTACGTTATAACGTATAACGTTATATAGTATTGCGATATAAAGCTTAGCTTTATACAGTTCTACGTTATAACGTATAACGTTATATAGTATTACGTTATAACGTATAACGCTACATAGTATTACGTTATAACGTATAACGTTATATAGTATTGCGATATAAAGCTTAGCTTTATACAGTTCTACGTTATAACGTATAACGTTATATAGTATTACGTTATAACGTATAACGCTACATAGTATTACGTTATAACGTATAACGTTATATAGTATAGCGATATAAAGCTTAGCTTTATACAGTTCTCCGTTATAACGTATAACGTTATATAGTATTGCGATATAAGGCTTAGCTTTATACAGTTCTACGTTATAACGTATAACGTTACATAGTATTACGTTATAACGTATAACGTTACATAGTATTACGTTACAACGTATAACGCTACATAGTATTACGTTATAACGTATAACGTTGTATAGTATTGCGATAGAAAGCTTAGCTTTATATAGTTCTACGTTATAACGTATAACGTTATATAGTATCACGTTATAACGTATGACATTACATAGTATTACGTTATAACGTATAACGCTACATAGTATTACGTTATAACGTGTAACGTTATATAGTATTGCGATATAAAGCTTAGCTTTATACAGTGCTACGTTATAACGTATAACGTTATATAGTATTACGTTATAACGTATAACGCTACATAGTATTACGTTATACCGTATAACGTTATATAGTATTGCGATATAAAGCTTAGCTTTATACAGTTCTACGTTATAACGTATAACGTTATATAGTATTGAGATATAAAGCTTAGCTTTATATAGTTCTATGTTATAACGTATAACGTTATATAGTATCACGTTATAACGTATGACATTACATAGTATTACGTTATAACGTATAACGTTACATAGTATTACGTTATAACGTATAACGTCACATAGTATTACGTTATAACGTATAACGTTATGTAGTATTTCGTTATAACGGATTACGTTATAGAGTAGTACGTTATAACGTTTAACTTTATATACCATATCAGTATAAATTAAAACCATATATAGTTCTACGTTATAACGTATAACATTATATAGTATCACGTTATAACGTATAACGCTACATAGTATTACGTTATAACGTATAACGTTATATAGTATTGAGATATAAAGCTTAGCTTTATATAGTTCTATGTTATAACGTATAACGTTATATAGTATCACGTTATAACGTATGACATTACATAGTATCACGTTATAACGTATGACGTTACATAGTATTACGTTACAACGTATAACGTTACATAGTATGACTTTTTAACGTATAACGTTATGTAGTATCACGTTATAACGTATAACGTTATACAGTATCACGTTATAACGTATAACGCTACATAGTATTACGTTATAACGTATAACGTTATATAGTATTGCGATATAAAGCTTACCTTTATACAGTTCTACGTTATAACGTATAACGTTATATAGTATCACGTTATAACGTATTACTGTATATAGTATATGGTCATAACGTATATCGTTTTATAGTTTCACGTTATAACGTATAACGTTATATAGTATCACGTTATAACGTATACCGTTACATTGTATTACGTTATAACGTATAACGATATATAGTATCACGTTATAACGTATTACGTTATATAGTATTACGTTATAACGTATAACGTTATATAGTATTGCGATATAAAGCTTAGCTTTATACAGTTCTACGTTATAACGTATAGCGTTATATAGTACCTCGTTTTAACGTATTACGTGATATAGTATACGTTATAACGTATAACGTTGTATAGTATTACGATATAAAGCTTAGCTTTATATAGTTCTACGTTATAACGTATAACGTTATATAGTATCACGTTATAACGTATGACATTACATAGTATTACGTTATAACGTATAACGCTACATAGTATTACGTTATAACGTATAACGTTATATAGTATTGCGATAATTAGCTTAGCTTTATACAGTTCTACGTTATAACGTATAACGTTATATAGTATTACGTTATAACGTATAACGCTACATAGTATTACGTTATAACGTATAACGTTATATAGTATTGCGATATAAAGCTTAGCTTTATACAGTTCTACGTTATAACATATAACGTTATATAGTATTACGTTATAACGTATAACGCTACATAGTATTACGTTATAACGTATAACGTTATATAGTATAGCGATATAAAGCTTAGCTTTATACAGTTCTCCGTTATAACGTATAACGTTATATAGTATTGCGATATAAAGCTTAGCTTTATACAGTTCTACGTTATAACGTATAACGTTACATAGTATTACGTTATAACGTATAACGTTACATAGTATTACGTTATAACGTATAACGCTACATAGTATTACGTTATAACGTATAACGTTGTATAGTATTGCGATAGAAAGCTTAGCTTTATATAGTTCTACGTTATAACGTATAACGTTATATAGTATCACGTTATAACGTATGACATTACATAGTATTACGTTATAACGTATAACGCTACATAGTATTACGTTATAACGTATAACGTTATATAGTATTGCGATATAAAGCTTAGCTTTATACAGTGCTACGTTATAACGTATAACGTTATATAGTATTACGTTATAACGTATAACGCTACATAGTATTACGTTATACCGTATAACGTTATATAGTATTGCGATATAAAGCTTAGCTTTATACAGTTCTACGTTATAACGTATAACGTTATATAGTATTGAGATATAAAGCTTAGCTTTATATAGTTCTATGTTATAACGTATAACGTTATATAGTATCACGTTATAACGTATGACATTACATAGTATTACGTTATAACGTATAACGTTACATAGTATTACGTTATAACGTATAACGTCACATAGTATTACGTTATAACGTATAACGTTATGTAGTATTTCGTTATAACGGATTACGTTATAGAGTAGTACGTTATAACGTTTAACTTTATATACCATATCAGTATAAATTAAAACCATATATAGTTCTACGTTATAACGTATAACATTATATAGTATCACGTTATAACGTATAACGTTATGTAGTATTTCGTTATAACGGATTACGTTATAGAGTAGTACGTTATAACGTTTAACTTTATATACCATATCAGTATAAATTAAAACCATATATAGTTCTACGTTATAACGTATAACATTATATAGTATCACGTTATAACGTATAACGCTACATAGTATTACGTTATAACGTATAACGTTATATAGTATTGAGATATAAAGCTTAGCTTTATATAGTTCTATGTTATAACGTATAACGTTATATAGTATCACGTTATAACGTATGACATTACATAGTATCACGTTATAACGTATGACGCTACATAGTATTACGTTATAACGTATAACGTTATATAGTATTGCGATATAAAGCTTACCTTTATACAGTTCTACGTTATAACGTATAACGTTATATAGTATCACGTTATAACGTATTACTGTATATAGTATATGGTCATAACGTATATCGTTTTATAGTTTCACGTTATAACGTATAACGTTATATAGTATCACGTTATAACGTATACCGTTACATTGTATTACGTTATAACGTATAACGATATATAGTATCACGTTATAACGTATTACGTTATATAGTATTACGTTATAACGTATAACGTTATATAGTATTGCGATATAAAGCTTAGCTTTATACAGTTCTACGTTATAACGTATAGCGTTATATAGTACCTCGTTTTAACGTATTACGTGATATAGTATACGTTATAACGTATAACGTTGTATAGTATTACGATATAAAGCTTAGCTTTATATAGTTCTACGTTATAACGTATAACGTTATATAGTATCACGTTATAACGTATGACATTACATAGTATTACGTTATAACGTATAACGCTACATAGTATTACGTTATAACGTATAACGTTATATAGTATTGCGATAATTAGCTTAGCTTTATACAGTTCTACGTTATAACGTATAACGTTATATAGTATTACGTTATAACGTATAACGCTACATAGTATTACGTTATAACGTATAACGTTATATAGTATTGCGATATAAAGCTTAGCTTTATACAGTTCTACGTTATAACATATAACGTTATATAGTATTACGTTATAACGTATAACGCTACATAGTAATACGTTATAACGTATAACGTTATATAGTATAGCGATATAAAGCTTAGCTTTATACAGTTCTCCGTTATAACGTATAACGTTATATAGTATTGCGATATAAAGCTTAGCTTTATACAGTTCTACGTTATAACGTATAACGTTACATAGTATTACG
Source organism: Bombus vestalis (assembly GCA_963556215.1). NCBI lineage: Eukaryota > Metazoa > Arthropoda > Insecta > Hymenoptera > Apidae > Bombus > Bombus vestalis. Next base: position 8,238,093 of record OY744578.1, read on the forward strand.
TTATAACGTATAACGTTACATAGTATTACGTTATAACGTATAACGCTACATAGTATTACGTTATAACGTATAACGTTGTATAGTATTGCGATAGAAAGCTTAGCTTTATATAGTTCTACGTTATAACGTATAACGTTATATAGTATCACGTTATAACGTATGACATTACATAGTATTACGTTATAACGTATAACGCTACATAGTATTACGTTATAACGTATAACGTTATATAGTATTGCGATATAAAGCTTAGCTTTATACAGTGCTACGTTATAACGTATAACGTTATATAGTATTACGTTATAACGTATAACGCTACATAGTATTACGTTATACCGTATAACGTTATATAGTATTGCGATATAAAGCTTAGCTTTATACAGTTCTACGTTATAACGTATAACGTTATATAGTATTACGTTATAACGTATAACGTTATATAGTATTGAGATATAAAGCTTAGCTTTATATAGTTCTATGTTATAACGTATAACGTTATATAGTATCACGTTATAACGTATGACATTACATAGTATTACGTTATAACGTATAACGTTATATAGTATTGCGATATAAAGCTTAGCTTTATACAGTTCTACGTTATAACATATAACGTTATATAGTATTACGTTATAACGTATAACGCTACATAGTATTACGTTATAACGTATAACGTTATATAGTATAGCGATATAAAGCTTAGCTTTATACAGTTCTCCGTTATAACGTATAACGTTATATAGTATTGCGATATAAAGCTTAGCTTTATACAGTTCTACGTTATAACGTATAACGTTACATAGTATTACGTTATAACGTATAACGTTACATAGTATTACGTTATAACGTATAACGCTACATAGTATTACGTTATAACGTATAACGTTGTATAGTATTGCGATAGAAAGCTTAGCTTTATATAGTTCTACGTTATAACGTATAACGTTATATAGTATCACGTTATAACGTATGACATTACATAGTATTACGTTATAACGTATAACGCTACATAGTATTACGTTATAACGTATAACGTTATATAGTATTGCGATATAAAGCTTAGCTTTATACAGTGCTACGTTATAACGTATAACGTTATATAGTATTACGTTATAACGTATAACGCTACATAGTATTACGTTATACCGTATAACGTTATATAGTATTGCGATATAAAGCTTAGCTTTATACAGTTCTACGTTATAACGTATAACGTTATATAGTATTGAGATATAAAGCTTAGCTTTATATAGTTCTATGTTATAACGTATAACGTTATATAGTATCACGTTATAACGTATGACATTACATAGTATTACGTTATAACGTATAACGTTACATAGTATTACGTTATAACGTATAACGTCACATAGTATTACGTTATAACGTATAACGTTATGTAGTATTTCGTTATAACGGATTACGTTATAGAGTAGTACGTTATAACGTATAACGCTACATAGTATTACGTTATACCGTATAACGTTATATAGTATTGCGATATAAAGCTTAGCTTTATACAGTTCTACGTTATAACGTATAACGTTATATAGTATTACGTTATAACGTATAACGCTACATAGTATTACGTTATAACGTATAACGTTATATAGTATAGCGATATAAAGCTTAGCTTTATACAGTTCTCCGTTATAACGTATAACGTTATATAGTATTGCGATATAAGGCTTAGCTTTATACAGTTCTACGTTATAACGTATAACGTTACATAGTATTACGTTATAACGTATAACGTTACATAGTATTACGTTATAACGTATAACGCTACATAGTATTACGTTATAACGTATAACGTTGTATAGTATTGCGATAGAAAGCTTAGCTTTATATAGTTCTACGTTATAACGTATAACGTTATATAGTATCACGTTATAACGTATGACATTACATAGTATTACGTTATAACGTATAACGCTACATAGTATTACGTTATAACGTGTAACGTTATATAGTATTGCGATATAAAGCTTAGCTTTATACAGTGCTACGTTATAACGTATAACGTTATATAGTATTACGTTATAACGTATAACGCTACATAGTATTACGTTATACCGTATAACGTTATATAGTATTGCGATATAAAGCTTAGCTTTATACAGTTCTACGTTATAACGTATAACGTTATATAGTATTGAGATATAAAGCTTAGCTTTATATAGTTCTATGTTATAACGTATAACGTTATATAGTATCACGTTATAACGTATGACATTACATAGTATTACGTTATAACGTATAACGTTACATAGTATTACGTTATAACGTATAACGTCACATAGTATTACGTTATAACGTATAACGTTATGTAGTATTTCGTTATAACGGATTACGTTATAGAGTAGTACGTTATAACGTTTAACTTTATATACCATATCAGTATAAATTAAAACCATATATAGTTCTACGTTATAACGTATAACATTATATAGTATCACGTTATAACGTATAACGCTACATAGTATTACGTTATAACGTATAACGTTATATAGTATTGAGATATAAAGCTTAGCTTTATATAGTTCTATGTTATAACGTATAACGTTATATAGTATCACGTTATAACGTATGACATTACATAGTATCACGTTATAACGTATGACGTTACATAGTATTACGTTACAACGTATAACGTTACATAGTATGACTTTTTAACGTATAACGTTATGTAGTATCACGTTATAACGTATAACGTTATACAGTATCACGTTATAACGTATAACGCTACATAGTATTACGTTATAACGTATAACGTTATATAGTATTGCGATATAAAGCTTACCTTTATACAGTTCTACGTTATAACGTATAACGTTATATAGTATCACGTTATAACGTATTACTGTATATAGTATATGGTCATAACGTATATCGTTTTATAGTTTCACGTTATAACGTATAACGTTATATAGTATCACGTTATAACGTATACCGTTACATTGTATTACGTTATAACGTATAACGATATATAGTATCACGTTATAACGTATTACGTTATATAGTATTACGTTATAACGTATAACGTTATATAGTATTGCGATATAAAGCTTAGCTTTATACAGTTCTACGTTATAACGTATAGCGTTATATAGTACCTCGTTTTAACGTATTACGTGATATAGTATACGTTATAACGTATAACGTTGTATAGTATTACGATATAAAGCTTAGCTTTATATAGTTCTACGTTATAACGTATAACGTTATATAGTATCACGTTATAACGTATGACATTACATAGTATTACGTTATAACGTATAACGCTACATAGTATTACGTTATAACGTATAACGTTATATAGTATTGCGATAATTAGCTTAGCTTTATACAGTTCTACGTTATAACGTATAACGTTATATAGTATTACGTTATAACGTATAACGCTACATAGTATTACGTTATAACGTATAACGTTATATAGTATTGCGATATAAAGCTTAGCTTTATACAGTTCTACGTTATAACATATAACGTTATATAGTATTACGTTATAACGTATAACGCTACATAGTATTACGTTATAACGTATAACGTTATATAGTATAGCGATATAAAGCTTAGCTTTATACAGTTCTCCGTTATAACGTATAACGTTATATAGTATTGCGATATAAAGCTTAGCTTTATACAGTTCTACGTTATAACGTATAACGTTACATAGTATTACGTTATAACGTATAACGTTACATAGTATTACGTTATAACGTATAACGCTACATAGTATTACGTTATAACGTATAACGTTGTATAGTATTGCGATAGAAAGCTTAGCTTTATATAGTTCTACGTTATAACGTATAACGTTATATAGTATCACGTTATAACGTATGACATTACATAGTATTACGTTATAACGTATAACGCTACATAGTATTACGTTATAACGTATAACGTTATATAGTATTGCGATATAAAGCTTAGCTTTATACAGTGCTACGTTATAACGTATAACGTTATATAGTATTACGTTATAACGTATAACGCTACATAGTATTACGTTATACCGTATAACGTTATATAGTATTGCGATATAAAGCTTAGCTTTATACAGTTCTACGTTATAACGTATAACGTTATATAGTATTGAGATATAAAGCTTAGCTTTATATAGTTCTATGTTATAACGTATAACGTTATATAGTATCACGTTATAACGTATGACATTACATAGTATTACGTTATAACGTATAACGTTACATAGTATTACGTTATAACGTATAACGTCACATAGTATTACGTTATAACGTATAACGTTATGTAGTATTTCGTTATAACGGATTACGTTATAGAGTAGTACGTTATAACGTTTAACTTTATATACCATATCAGTATAAATTAAAACCATATATAGTTCTACGTTATAACGTATAACATTATATAGTATCACGTTATAACGTATAACGCTACATAGTATTACGTTATAACGTATAACGTTATATAGTATTGAGATATAAAGCTTAGCTTTATATAGTTCTATGTTATAACGTATAACGTTATATAGTATCACGTTATAACGTATGACATTACATAGTATCACGTTATAACGTATGACGTTACATAGTATTACGTTACAACGTATAACGTTACATAGTATGACTTTTTAACGTATAACGTTATGTAGTATCACGTTATAACGTATAACGTTATACAGTATCACGTTATAACGTATAACGCTACATAGTATTACGTTATAACGTATAACGTTATATAGTATTGCGATATAAAGCTTACCTTTATACAGTTCTACGTTATAACGTATAACGTTATATAGTATCACGTTATAACGTATTACTGTATATAGTATATGGTCATAACGTATATCGTTTTATAGTTTCACGTTATAACGTATAACGTTATATAGTATCACGTTATAACGTATACCGTTACATTGTATTACGTTATAACGTATAACGATATATAGTATCACGTTATAACGTATTACGTTATATAGTATTACGTTATAACGTATAACGTTATATAGTATTGCGATATAAAGCTTAGCTTTATACAGTTCTACGTTATAACGTATAGCGTTATATAGTACCTCGTTTTAACGTATTACGTGATATAGTATACGTTATAACGTATAACGTTGTATAGTATTACGATATAAAGCTTAGCTTTATATAGTTCTACGTTATAACGTATAACGTTATATAGTATCACGTTATAACGTATGACATTACATAGTATTACGTTATAACGTATAACGCTACATAGTATTACGTTATAACGTATAACGTTATATAGTATTGCGATAATTAGCTTAGCTTTATACAGTTCTACGTTATAACGTATAACGTTATATAGTATTACGTTATAACGTATAACGCTACATAGTATTACGTTATAACGTATAACGTTATATAGTATTGCGATATAAAGCTTAGCTTTATACAGTTCTACGTTATAACATATAACGTTATATAGTATTACGTTATAACGTATAACGCTACATAGTAATACGTTATAACGTATAACGTTATATAGTATAGCGATATAAAGCTTAGCTTTATACAGTTCTCCGTTATAACGTATAACGTTATATAGTATTGCGATATAAAGCTTAGCTTTATACAGTTCTACGTTATAACGTATAACGTTACATAGTATTACGTTATAACGTATAACGTTACATAGTATTACGTTATAACGTATAACGCTACATAGTATTACGTTATAACGTATAACGTTGTATAGTATTGCGATAGAAAGCTTAGCTTTATATAGTTCTACGTTATAACGTATAACGTTATATAGTATCACGTTATAACGTATGACATTACATAGTATTACGTTATAACGTATAACGCTACATAGTATTACGTTATAACGTATAACGTTATATAGTATTGCGATATAAAGCTTAGCTTTATACAGTGCTACGTTATAACGTATAACGTTATATAGTATTACGTTATAACGTATAACGCTACATAGTATTACGTTATACCGTATAACGTTATATAGTATTGCGATATAAAGCTTAGCTTTATACAGTTCTACGTTATAACGTATAACGTTATATAGTATTACGTTATAACGTATAACGTTATATAGTATTGAGATATAAAGCTTAGCTTTATATAGTTCTATGTTATAACGTATAACGTTATATAGTATCACGTTATAACGTATGACATTACATAGTATTACGTTATAACGTATAACGTTACATAGTATTACGTTATAACGTATAACGTCACATAGTATTACGTTATAACGTATAACGTTATGTAGTATTTCGTTATAACGGATTACGTTATAGAGTAGTACGTTATAACGTTTAACTTTATATACCATATCAGTATAACTTAAAACCTTATATAGTTCTACGTTATAACGTATAACATTATATAGTATCACGTTATAACGTATAACGCTACATAGTATTACGTTATAACGTATAACGTTATATAGTATTGAGATATAAAGCTTAGCTTTATATAGTTCTATGTTATAACGTATAACGTTATATAGTATCACGTTATAACGTATGACATTACATAGTATCACGTTATAACGTATGACGTTACATAGTATTACGTTACAACGTATAACGTTACATAGTATGACTTTTTAACGTATAACGTTATGTAGTATCACGTTATAACGTATAACGTTATACAGTATCACGTTATAACGTATAACGCTACATAGTATTACGTTATAACGTATAACGTTATATAGTATTGCGATATAAAGCTTACCTTTATACAGTTCTACGTTATAACGTATAACGTTATATAGTATCACGTTATAACGTATTACTGTATATAGTATATGGTCATAACGTATATCGTTTTATAGTTTCACGTTATAACGTATAACGTTATATAGTATCACGTTATAACGTATACCGTTACATTGTATTACGTTATAACGTATAACGATATATAGTATCACGTTATAACGTATTACGTTATATAGTATTGCGTTATAACGTATGACATTACATAGTATTACGTTACAACGTATAACGTTACATAGTATTACTTTTTAACGTATAACGTTATCTAGTATCACGTTATAACGTATAACGTTATACAGTATCACGATATAACGTATAACGTTACATAGTATTACGTTATAACGTATAACGTTATATAGTATTGCGATATAAAGCTTACCTTTATACAGTTCTACGTTATAACGTATAACGTTATATAGTATTACGTTATAACGTATAACGTTATATAGTATTGACATATAAAGCTTAGCTTTATATAGTTCTATGTTATAACGTATAACGTTATATAGTATCACGTTATAACGTATGACATTACATAGTATTACGTTATAACGTGTAACGTTACATAGTATTACGTTATAACGTATAGCGTTATGTAGTATCACGTTATAACGTATAACGTTATATAGTATTACGTTATAACGTATAACGTTATATAGTATTGAGATATAAAGCTTAGCTTTATATAGTTTTATGTTATAACGTATAACGTTATATAGTATCACGTTACAACGTATGACATTACATAGTATTACGCTATAACGTATTACGTTATATAGTATCACGCTATAACGTATAACGTAATATAGTATTGCGATATAAAGCTTAGCTTTATATAGTTCTACGTTATAACGTATAACGTTATATAGTATCACGTTATAACGTATAACGCTACATAGTATTACGTTATAACGTATAACGTTATATAGTATTGCGATATAAAGCTTAGCTTTATATAGTTCTACGTTATAACGTATTACGTTATATGTTATTGCGTTATAACTTTTAATATTATATGCCATATCAGTATTTCGATTAGCGTTATATAGTATTTCGTTATAACGTATAACGTTACATAGTATTACGTTATAACGTATAACGCTACATAGTATTACGTTATAACGTATAACGTTATATAGTATTGCGATATAAAGCTTAGCTTTATACAGTTCTACGTTATAACGTATAGCGTTATATAGTACCTCGTTTTAACGTATTACGTGATATAGTATACGTTATAACGTATAACGTTGTATAGTATTGCGATATAAAGCTTAGCTTTATATAGTTCTACGTTATAACGTATAACGTTATATAGTATCACGTTATAACGTATGACATTACATAGTATTACGTTATAACGTATAACGCTACATAGTATTACGTTATAACGTATAACGTTATATAGTATTGCGATATAAAGCTTAGCTTTATACAGTTCTACGTTATAACGTATAACGTTATATAGTATTACGTTATAACGTATAACGCTACATAGTATTACGTTATAACGTATAACGTTATATAGTATTGCGATATAAAGCTTAGCTTTATACAGTTCTACGTTATAACGTATAACGTTATATAGTATTACGTTATAACGTATAACGCTACATAGTATTACGTTATAACGTATAACGTTATATAGTATAGCGATATAAAGCTTAGCTTTATACAGTTCTCCGTTATAACGTATAACGTTATATAGTATTGCGATATAAAGCTTAGCTTTATACAGTTCTACGTTATAACGTATAACGTTACATAGTATTACGTTATAACGTATAACGTTACATAGTATTACGTTATAACGTATAACGCTACATAGTATTACGTTATAACGTATAACGTTGTATAGTATTGCGATAGAAAGCTTAGCTTTATATAGTTCTACGTTATAACGTATAACGTTATATAGTATCACGTTATAACGTATGACATTACATAGTATTACGTTATAACGTATAACGCTACATAGTATTACGTTATAACGTATAACGTTATATAGTATTGCGATATAAAGCTTAGCTTTATACAGTGCTACGTTATAACGTATAACGTTATATAGTATTACGTTATAACGTATAACGCTACATAGTATTACGTTATACCGTATAACGTTATATAGTATTGCGATATAAAGCTTAGCTTTATACAGTTCTACGTTATAACGTATAACGTTATATAGTATTCTGTTATAACGTATAACGTTATATAGTATTGAGATATAAAGCTTAGCTTTATATAGTTTTATGTTATAACGTATAACGTTATATAGTATCACGTTACAACGTATGACATTACATAGTATTACGTTATAACGTATGACGTTACATAGTATTACGTTATAACGTATAACGTTATATAGTATCACGTTATAACGTATAACGTTATGTAGTATTACGCTATAGCGTATTACGTTATATAGTATTACGCTATAACGTATAACGTTATATAGTATCACGTTATAACGTATAGCGTTATATAGTACCTCCTTTTAACGTATTACGTTATACAGTATACGTTATAACGTATAACGTTATATAGTATTGCGATATAAAGCTTAGCTTTATACAGTTCTACGTTATAACGTATAGCGTTATATAGTACCTCGTTTTAACGTATTACGTGATATAGTATACGTTATAACGTATAACGTTGTATAGTATTGCGATATAAAGCTTAGCTTTATATAGTTCTACGTTATAACGTATAACGTTATATAGTATCACGTTATAACGTATGACATTACATAGTATTACGTTATAACGTATAACGCTACATAGTATTACGTTATAACGTATAACGTTATATAGTATTGCGATATAAAGCTTAGCTTTATACAGTTCTACGTTATAACGTATAACGTTATATAGTATTACGTTATAACGTATAACGCTACATGGTATTACGTTATAACGTATAACGTTATATAGTATTGCGATATAAAGCTTAGCTTTATACAGTTCTACGTTATAACGTATAACGTTATATAGTATTACGTTATAACGTATAACGCTACATAGTATTACGTTATAACGTATAACGTTATATAGTATAGCGATATAAAGCTTAGCTTTATACAGTTCTCCGTTATAACGTATAACGTTATATAGTATTGAGATATAAAGCTTAGCTTTATATAGTTCTATGTTATAACGTATAACGTTATATAGTATAACGTTATAACGTATGACATTACATAGTATTACGTTTTAACGTATAACGTTATATAGTATCACGTTATAACGTATGACGTTACATAGTATTACGTTATAACGTATAACGTTATATAGTATCACGTTATAACGTATAACGTTACATAGTATTACGTTATAACGTATAACGTTATATAGTATCTCGTTATAACGTATGACATTACAAAGTATTATGTTACAGCGTATAACGTTACACAGTATTGCGTTATAACGTATAACGTTATGTAGTATCACGTTATAACGTATAACATACTGTAGTATTTAGTTATAACGGATTACGTTATATAGTAGTACGTTATAACGTCTAACTTTATATACCATATCAGTATACCGATTAGCGTTATATATTGTTTCGTTATAACGTATAACGTTACATAGTATTACGTTATAACGTATAACGTTATATAGTATTGCGATATAAAGCTTAGCTTTATATAGTTCTACGTTATAACGTATTACGTTATATATTATTGCGTTATAACTTTTAATATTATATGCCATATCAGTATTTCGATTAGCGTTATATAGTATTTCGTTATAACGTATAACGTTACATAGTATTACGTTATAACGTATAACGCTACATAGTATTACGTTATAACGTATAACGTTATATAGTATTGCGATATAAAGCTTAGCTTTATTCAGTTCTACGTTATAACGTATAGCGTTATATAGAACCTCGTTTTAACGTATTACGTGATATAGTATACGTTATAACGTATAACGTTGTATAGTATTGCGATATAAAGCTTAGCTTTATATAGTTCTACGTTATAACGTATAACGTTATATAGTATCACGTTATAACGTATGACATTACATAGTATTACGTTATAACGTATAACGCTACATAGTATTACGTTATAACGTATAACGTTATATAGTATTGCGATATAAAGCTTAGCTTTATACAGTTCTACGTTATATCGTATAACGTTATATAGTATTACGTTATAACGTATAACGCTACATAGTATTACGTTATAACGTATAACGTTATATAGTATTGCGATATAAAGCTTAGCTTTATATAGTTCTACGTTATAACGTATTACGTTATATATTATTGCGTTATAACTTTTAATATTATATGCCATATCAGTATTTCGATTAGCGTTATATAGTATTTCGTTATAACGTATAACGTTACATAGTATTACGTTATAACGTATAACGCTACATAGTATTACGTTATAACGTATAACGTTATATAGTATTGCGATATAAAGCTTAGCTTTATACAGTTCTACGTTATAACGTATAGCGTTATATAGTACCTCGTTTTAACGTATTACGTGATATAGTATACGTTATAACGTATAACGTTGTATAGTATTGCGATATAAAGCTTAGCTTTATATAGTTCTACGTTATAACGTATAACGTTATATAGTATCACGTTATAACGTATGACATTACATAGTATTACGTTATAACGTATAACGCTACATAGTATTACGTTATAACGTATAACGTTATATAGTATTGCGATATAAAGCTTAGCTTTATACAGTTCTACGTTATAACGTATAACGTTATATAGTATTACGTTATAACGTATAACGCTACATAGTATTACGTTATAACGTATAACGTTATATAGTATTGCGATATAAAGCTTAGCTTTATACAGTTCTACGTTATAACGTATAACGTTATATAGTATTACGTTATAACGTATAACGCTACATAGTATTACGTTATAACGTATAACGTTATATAGTATAGCGATATAAAGCTTAGCTTTATACAGTTCTCCGTTATAACGTATAACGTTATATAGTATTGCGATATAAAGCTTAGCTTTATACAGTTCTACGTTATAACGTATAACGTTACATAGTATTACGTTATAACGTATAACGTTACATAGTATTACGTTATAACGTATAACGCTACATAGTATTACGTTATAACGTATAACGTTGTATAGTATTGCGATAGAAAGCTTAGCTTTATACAGTTCTACGTTATAACGTATAACGTTATATAGTATTCTGTTATAACGTATAACGTTATATAGTATTGAGATATAAAGCTTAGCTTTATATAGTTTTATGTTATAACGTATAACGTTATATAGTATCACGTTACAACGTATGACATTACATAGTATTACGTTATAACGTATGACGTTACATAGTATTACGTTATAACGTATAACGTTATATAGTATCACGTTATAACGTATAACGTTATGTAGTATTACGCTATAGCGTATTACGTTATATAGTATCACGCTATAACGTATAACGTTATATAGTATCACGTTATAACGTATAGCGTTATATAGTACCTCCTTTTAACGTATTACGTTATACAGTATACGTTATAACGTATAACGTTATATAGTATTGCGATATAAAGCTTAGCTTTATACAGTTCTACGTTATAACGTATAGCGTTATATAGTACCTCGTTTTAACGTATTACGTGATATAGTATACGTTATAACGTATAACGTTGTATAGTATTGCGATATAAAGCTTAGCTTTATATAGTTCTACGTTATAACGTATAACGTTATATAGTATCACGTTATAACGTATGACATTACATAGTATTACGTTATAACGTATAACGCTACATAGTATTACGTTATAACGTATAACGTTATATAGTATTGCGATATAAAGCTTAGCTTTATACAGTTCTACGTTATAACGTATAACGTTATATAGTATTACGTTATAACGTATAACGCTACATAGTATTACGTTATAACGTATAACGTTATATAGTATTGCGATATAAAGCTTAGCTTTATACAGTTCTACGTTATAACGTATAACGTTATATAGTATTACGTTATAACGTATAACGCTACATAGTATTACGTTATAACGTATAACGTTATATAGTATAGCGATATAAAGCTTAGCTTTATACAGTTCTCCGTTATAACGTATAACGTTATATAGTATTGAGATATAAAGCTTAGCTTTATATAGTTCTATGTTATAACGTATAACGTTATATAGTATAACGTTATAACGTATGACATTACATAGTATTACGTTTTAACGTATAATGTTATATAGTATCACGTTATAACGTATGACGTTACATAGTATTACGTTATAACGTATAACGTTATATAGTATCACGTTATAACGTATAACGTTACATAGTATTACGTTATAACGTATAACGTTATATAGTATCTCGTTATAACGTATGACATTACAAAGTATTATGTTACAGCGTATAACGTTACACAGTATTGCGTTATAACGTATAACGTTATGTAGTATCACGTTATAACGTATAACATACTGTAGTATTTAGTTATAACGGATTACGTTATATAGTAGTACGTTATAACGTCTAACTTTATATACCATATCAGTATACCGATTAGCGTTATATATTGTTTCGTTATAACGTATAACGTTACATAGTATTACGTTATAACGTATAACGTTATATAGTATTGCGATATAAAGCTTAGCTTTATATAGTTCTACGTTATAACGTATTACGTTATATATTATTGCGTTATAACTTTTAATATTATATGCCATATCAGTATTTCGATTAGCGTTATATAGTATTTCGTTATAACGTATAACGTTACATAGTATTACGTTATAACGTATAACGCTACATAGTATTACGTTATAACGTATAACGTTATATAGTATTGCGATATAAAGCTTAGCTTTATTCAGTTCTACGTTATAACGTATAGCGTTATGTAGTACCTCGTTTTAACGTATTACGTGATATAGTATACGTTATAACGTATAACGTTGTATAGTATTGCGATATAAAGCTTAGCTTTATATAGTTCTACGTTATAACGTATAACGTTATATAGTATCACGTTATAACGTATGACATTACATAGTATTACGTTATAACGTATAACGCTACATAGTATTACGTTATAACGTATAACGTTATATAGTATTGCGATATAAAGCTTAGCTTTATACAGTTCTACGTTATAACGTATAACGTTATATAGTATTACGTTATAACGTATAACGCTACATAGTATTACGTTATAACGTATAACGTTATATAGTATTGCGATATAAAGCTTAGCTTTATATAGTTCTACGTTATAACGTATTACGTTATATATTATTGCGTTATAACTTTTAATATTATATGCCATATCAGTATTTCGATTAGCGTTATATAGTATTTCGTTATAACGTATAACGTTACATAGTATTACGTTATAACGTATAACGCTACATAGTATTACGTTATAACGTATAACGTTATATAGTATTGCGATATAAAGCTTAGCTTTATACAGTTCTACGTTATAACGTATAGCGTTATATAGTACCTCGTTTTAACGTATTACGTGATATAGTATACGTTATAACGTATAACGTTGTATAGTATTGCGATATAAAGCTTAGCTTTATATAGTTCTACGTTATAACGTATAACGTTATATAGTATCACGTTATAACGTATGACATTACATAGTATTACGTTATAACGTATAACGCTACATAGTATTACGTTATAACGTATAACGTTATATAGTATTGCGATATAAAGCTTAGCTTTATACAGTTCTACGTTATAACGTATAACGTTATATAGTATTACGTTATAACGTATAACGCTACATAGTATTACGTTATAACGTATAACGTTATATAGTATTGCGATATAAAGCTTAGCTTTATACAGTTCTACGTTATAACGTATAACGTTATATAGTATTACGTTATAACGTATAACGCTACATAGTATTACGTTATAACGTATAACGTTATATAGTATAGCGATATAAAGCTTAGCTTTATACAGTTCTCCGTTATAACGTATAACGTTATATAGTATTGCGATATAAAGCTTAGCTTTATACAGTTCTACGTTATAACGTATAACGTTACATAGTATTACGTTATAACGTATAACGTTACATAGTATTACGTTATAACGTATAACGCTACATAGTATTACGTTATAACGTATAACGTTGTATAGTATTGCGATAGAAAGCTTAGCTTTATATAGTTCTACGTTATAACGTATAACGTTATATAGGATCACGTTATAACGTATGACATTACATAGTATTACGTTATAACGTATAACGCTACATAGTATTACGTTATAACGTATAACGTTATATAGTATTGCGATATAAAGCTTAGCTTTATACAGTGCTACGTTATAACGTATAACGTTATATAGTATTACGTTATAACGTATAACGCTACATAGTATTACGTTATACCGTATAACGTTATATAGTATTGCGATATAAAGCTTAGCTTTATACAGTTCTACGTTATAACGTATAACGTTATATAGTATTCTGTTATAACGTATAACGTTATATAGTATTGAGATATAAAGCTTAGCTTTATATAGTTCTATGTTATAACGTATAACGTTATATAGTATCACGTTATAACGTATGACATTACATAGTATTACGTTATAACGTATAACGTTACATAGTATTACGTTATAACGTATAACGTCACATAGTATTACGTTATAACGTATAACGTTATGTAGTATTTCGTTATAACGGATTACGTTATAGAGTAGTACGTTATAACGTTTAACTTTATATACCATATCAGTATAACTTAAAACCTTATATAGTTCTACGTTATAACGTATAACATTATATAGTATCACGTTATAACGTATAACGCTACATAGTATTACGTTATAACGTATAACGTTATATAGTATTGAGATATAAAGCTTAGCTTTATATAGTTCTATGTTATAACGTATAACGTTATATAGTATCACGTTATAACGTATGACATTACATAGTATCACGTTATAACGTATGACGTTACATAGTATTACGTTACAACGTATAACGTTACATAGTATGACTTTTTAACGTATAACGTTATGTAGTATCACGTTATAACGTATAACGTTATACAGTATCACGTTATAACGTATAACGCTACATAGTATTACGTTATAACGTATAACGTTATATAGTATTGCGATATAAAGCTTACCTTTATACAGTTCTACGTTATAACGTATAACGTTATATAGTATCACGTTATAACGTATGACGTTACATAGTATTACGTTACAACGTATAACGTTACATAGAATGACTTTTTAACGTATAACGTTATGTAGTATCACGTTATAACGTATAACGTTATACAGTATCACGTTATAACGTATAACGCTACATAGTATTACGTTATAACGTATAACGTTATATAGTATTGAGATATAAAGCTTAGCTTTATATAGTTCTATGTTATAACGTATAACGTTATATAGTATCACGTTATAACGTATGACATTACATAGTATCACGTTATAACGTATGACGTCACATAGTATTACGTTATAACGTATAACGTTATGTAGTATTTCGTTATAACGGATTACGTTATAGAGTAGTACGTTATAACGTTTAACTTTATATACCATATCAGTATAACTTAAAACCTTATATAGTTCTACGTTATAACGTATAACATTATATAGTATCACGTTATAACGTATAACGCTACATAGTATTACGTTATAACGTATAACGTTATATAGTATTGAGATATAAAGCTTAGCTTTATATAGTTCTATGTTATAACGTATAACGTTATATAGTATCACGTTATAACGTATGACATTACATAGTATCACGTTATAACGTATGACGTTACATAGTATTACGTTACAACGTATAACGTTACATAGTATGACTTTTTAACGTATAACGTTATGTAGTATCACGTTATAACGTATAACGTTATACAGTATCACGTTATAACGTATAACGCTACATAGTATTACGTTATAACGTATAACGTTATATAGTATTGCGATATAAAGCTTACCTTTATACAGTTCTACGTTATAACGTATAACGTTATATAGTATCACGTTATAACGTATTACTGTATATAGTATATGGTCATAACGTATATCGTTTTATAGTTTCACGTTATAACGTATAACGTTATATAGTATCACGTTATAACGTATACCGTTACATTGTATTACGTTATAACGTATAACGATATATAGTATCACGTTATAACGTATTACGTTATATAGTATTGCGTTATAACGTATGACATTACATAGTATTACGTTACAACGTATAACGTTACATAGTATTACCTTTTAACGTATAACGTTATCTAGTATCACGTTATAACGTATAACGTTATACAGTATCACGATATAACGTATAACGTTACATAGTATTACGTTATAACGTATAACGTTATATAGTATTGCGATATAAAGCTTACCTTTATACAGTTCTACGTTATAACGTATAACGTTATATAGTATTACGTTATAACGTATAACGTTATATAGTATTGACATATAAAGCTTAGCTTTATATAGTTCTATGTTATAACGTATAACGTTATATAGTATCACGTTATAACGTATGACATTACATAGTATTACGTTATAACGTATAACGTTACATAGTATTACGTTATAACGTATAGCGTTATGTAGTATCACGTTATAACGTATAACGTTATATAGTATTACGTTATAACGTATAACGTTATATAGTATTGAGATATAAAGCTTAGCTTTATATGGTTTTATGTTATAACGTATAACGTTATATAGTATCACGTTACAACGTATGACATTACATAGTATTACGTTATAACGTATGACGTTACATAGTATTACGTTATAACGTATAACGTTATATAGTATCACGTTATAACGTATAACGTTATGTAGTATTACGCTATAGCGCATTACGTTATATAGTATCACGCTGTAACGTATAACGTTATATAGTATCACGTTATAACGTATAGCGTTATATAGTACCTCCTTTTAACGTATTACGTTATACAGTATACGTTATAACGTATAACGTTATATAGTATTGCGATATAAAGCTTAGCTTTATACAGATCTACGTTATAACGAATAACGTTATATAGTATTGAGATATAAAGCTTAGCTTTATATAGTTCTATGTTATAACGAATAACGTTATATAGTATAACGTTATAACGTATGACATTACATAGTATTACGTTTTAACGTATAACGTTATATAGTATCACGTTATAACGTATGACATTACATAGTATCACGTTATAACGTATGACATTACATAGTATTACGTTATAACGTATAACGTTACATAGTGTTACTTTTTAACGTATAACGTTATGTAGAATCACGTTATATCGTATAGCGTTATGTAGTATCACGTTATAACGTATAAAGTTATATAGTATCACGTTATAACGTATAACGTTATGTAGTATTACGCTATAACGTATTACGTTATATAGTATCACGCTATAACGTATAACGTAATATAGTATTGCGATATAAAGCTTAGCTTTATATAGTTCTACGTTATAACGTATAACGTTATATAGTATCACGTTATAACGTATGACGTTACATAGTATTACCTTATAACGTATAACGTTATGTAGTATCACGTTATAACGTATAACATACTGTAGTATTTAGTTATAACGGATTACGTTATATAGAAGTACGTTATAACGTCTAACTTTATATACCATATCAGTATACCGATTAGCGTTATATATTGTTTCGTTATAACGTATAACGTTACATAGTATTACGTTATAACGTATAACGTTATATAGTATTGCGATATAAAGCTTAGCTTTATATAGTTCTACGTTATAACGTATTACGTTATATATTATTGCGTTATAACTTTTAATATTATATGCCATATCAGTATTTCGATTAGCGTTATATAGTATTTCGTTATAACGTATAACGTTACATAGTATTACGTTATAACGTATAACGCTACATAGTATTACGTTATAACGTATAACGTTATATAGTATTGCGATATAAAGCTTAGCTTTATACAGTTCTACGTTATAACGTATAGCGTTATATAGTACCTCGTTTTAACGTATTACGTGATATAGTATACGTTATAACGTATATCGTTGTATAGTATTGCGATATAAAGCTTAGCTTTATATAGTTCTACGTTATAACGTATAACGTTATATAGTATCACGTTATAACGTATGACATTACATAGTATTACGTTATAACGTATAACGCTACATAGTATTACGTTATAACGTATAACGTTATATAGTATTGCGATATAAAGCTTAGCTTTATACAGTTCTACGTTATAACGTATAACGTTATATAGTATTACGTTATAACGTATAACGCTACATAGTATTACGTTATAACGTATAACGTTATATAGTATTGCGATATAAAGCTTAGCTTTATATAGTTCTACGTTATAACGTATTACGTTATATATTATTGCGTTATAACTTTTAATATTATATGCCATATCAGTATTTCGATTAGCGTTATATAGTATTTCGTTATAACGTATAACGTTACATAGTATTACGTTATAACGTATAACGCTACATAGTATTACGTTATAACGTATAACGTTATATAGTATTGCGATATAAAGCTTAGCTTTATACAGTTCTACGTTATAACGTATAGCGTTATATAGTACCTCGTTTTAACGTATTACGTGATATACTATACGTTATAACGTATAACGTTGTATAGTATTGCGATATAAAGCTTAGCTTTATATAGTTCTACGTTATAACGTATAACGTTATATAGTATCACGTTATAACGTATGACATTACATAGTATTACGTTATAACGTATAACGCTACATAGTATTACGTTATAACGTATAACGTTATATAGTATTGCGATATAAAGCTTAGCTTTATACAGTTCTACGTTATAACGTATAACGTTATATAGTATTACGTTATAACGTATAACGCTACATAGTATTACGTTATAACGTATAACGTTATATAGTATTGCGATATAAAGCTTAGCTTTATACAGTTCTACGTTATAACGTATAACGTTATATAGTATTACGTTATAACGTATAACGCTACATAGTATTACGTTATAACGTATAACGTTATATAGTATAGCGATATAAAGCTTAGCTTTATACAGTTCTCCGTTATAACGTATAACGTTATATAGTATTGCGATATAAAGCTTAGCTTTATACAGTTCTACGTTATAACGTATAACGTTACATAGTATTACGTTATAACGTATAACGTTACATAGTATTACGTTATAACGTATAACGCTACATAGTATTACGTTATAACGTATAACGTTGTATAGTATTGCGATAGAAAGCTTAGCTTTATATAGTTCTACGTTATAACGTATAACGTTATATAGTATTGCGATATAAAGCTTACCTTTATACAGTTCTACGTTATAACGTATAACGTTATATAGTATCACGTTATAACGTATTACTGTATATAGTATATGGTCATAACGTATATCGTTTTATAGTTTCACGTTATAACGTATAACGTTATATAGTATTGCGTTATAACGTATACCGTTACATAGTATTACGTTACAACGTATAACGTTACATAGTATTACTTTTTAACGTATAACGTTATCTAGTATCACGTTATAACGTATAACGTTATACAGTATCACGATATAACGTATAACGTTACATAGTATTACGTTATAACGTATAACGTTATATAGTATTGCGATATAAAGCTTACCTTTATACAGTTCTACGTTATAACGTATAACGTTATATAGTATTGACATATAAAGCTTAGCTTTATATAGTTCTATGTTATAACGTATAACGTTATATAGTATCACGTTATAACGTATGACATTACATAGTATTACGTTATAACGTATAACGTTACATAGTATTACGTTATAACGTATAGCGTTATGTAGTATCACGTTATAACGTATAACGTTATATAGTATTACGTTATAACGTATAACGTTATATAGTATTGAGATATAAAGCTTAGCTTTATATAGTTTTATGTTATAACGTATAACGTTATATAGTATCACGTTACAACGTATGACATTACATAGTATTACGTTATAACGTATGACGTTACATAGTATTACGTTATAACGTATAACGTTATATAGTATCACGTTATAACGTATAACGTTATGTAGTATTACGCTATAGCGTATTACGTTATATAGTATCACGCTATAACGTATAACGTTATATAGTATCACGTTATAACGTATAGCGTTATATAGTACCACGTTTTAACGTATTACGTTATATAGTATACGTTATAACGTATAACGTTATATAGTATTGCGATATAAAGCTTAGCTTTATATAGTTCTACGTTATAACGTATAACGTTACATAGTATTACGTTATAACGTATAACGTTATACAGTATCACGATATAACGTATAACGTTACATAGTATTACGTTACAACGTATAACGTTACATAGAATGACTTTTTAACGTATAACGTTATGTAGTATCACGTTATAACGTATAACGTTATACAGTATCACGTTATAACGTATAACGCTACATAGTATTACGTTATAACGTATAACGTTATATAGTATTGAGATATAAAGCTTAGCTTTATATAGTTCTATGTTATAACGTATAACGTTATATAGTATCACGTTATAACGTATGACATTACATAGTATCACGTTATAACGTATGACGTCACATAGTATTACGTTATAACGTATAACGTTATGTAGTATTTCGTTATAACGGATTACGTTATAGAGTAGTACGTTATAACGTTTAACTTTATATACCATATCAGTATAACTTAAAACCTTATATAGTTCTACGTTATAACGTATAACATTATATAGTATCACGTTATAACGTATAACGCTACATAGTATTACGTTATAACGTATAACGTTATATAGTATTGAGATATAAAGCTTAGCTTTATATAGTTCTATGTTATAACGTATAACGTTATATAGTATCACGTTATAACGTATGACATTACATAGTATCACGTTATAACGTATGACGTTACATAGTATTACGTTACAACGTATAACGTTACATAGTATGACTTTTTAACGTATAACGTTATGTAGTATCACGTTATAACGTATAACGTTATACAGTATCACGTTATAACGTATAACGCTACATAGTATTACGTTATAACGTATAACGTTATATAGTATTGCGATATAAAGCTTACCTTTATACAGTTCTACGTTATAACGTATAACGTTATATAGTATCACGTTATAACGTATTACTGTATATAGTATATGGTCATAACGTATATCGTTTTATAGTTTCACGTTATAACGTATAACGTTATATAGTATCACGTTATAACGTATACCGTTACATTGTATTACGTTATAACGTATAACGATATATAGTATCACGTTATAACGTATTACGTTATATAGTATTGCGTTATAACGTATGACATTACATAGTATTACGTTACAACGTATAACGTTACATAGTATTACCTTTTAACGTATAACGTTATCTAGTATCACGTTATAACGTATAACGTTATACAGTATCACGATATAACGTATAACGTTACATAGTATTACGTTATAACGTATAACGTTATATAGTATTGCGATATAAAGCTTACCTTTATACAGTTCTACGTTATAACGTATAACGTTATATAGTATTACGTTATAACGTATAACGTTATATAGTATTGACATATAAAGCTTAGCTTTATATAGTTCTATGTTATAACGTATAACGTTATATAGTATCACGTTATAACGTATGACATTACATAGTATTACGTTATAACGTATAACGTTACATAGTATTACGTTATAACGTATAGCGTTATGTAGTATCACGTTATAACGTATAACGTTATATAGTATTACGTTATAACGTATAACGTTATATAGTATTGAGATATAAAGCTTAGCTTTATATGGTTTTATGTTATAACGTATAACGTTATATAGTATCACGTTACAACGTATGACATTACATAGTATTACGTTATAACGTATGACGTTACATAGTATTACGTTATAACGTATAACGTTATATAGTATCACGTTATAACGTATAACGTTATGTAGTATTACGCTATAGCGCATTACGTTATATAGTATCACGCTGTAACGTATAACGTTATATAGTATCACGTTATAACGTATAGCGTTATATAGTACCTCCTTTTAACGTATTACGTTATACAGTATACGTTATAACGTATAACGTTATATAGTATTGCGATATAAAGCTTAGCTTTATACAGATCTACGTTATAACGAATAACGTTATATAGTATTGAGATATAAAGCTTAGCTTTATATAGTTCTATGTTATAACGAATAACGTTATATAGTATAACGTTATAACGTATGACATTACATAGTATTACGTTTTAACGTATAACGTTATATAGTATCACGTTATAACGTATGACATTACATAGTATCACGTTATAACGTATGACATTACATAGTATTACGTTATAACGTATAACGTTACATAGTGTTACTTTTTAACGTATAACGTTATGTAGAATCACGTTATATCGTATAGCGTTATGTAGTATCACGTTATAACGTATAAAGTTATATAGTATCACGTTATAACGTATAACGTTATGTAGTATTACGCTATAACGTATTACGTTATATAGTATCACGCTATAACGTATAACGTAATATAGTATTGCGATATAAAGCTTAGCTTTATATAGTTCTACGTTATAACGTATAACGTTATATAGTATCACGTTATAACGTATGACGTTACATAGTATTACCTTATAACGTATAACGTTATGTAGTATCACGTTATAACGTATAACATACTGTAGTATTTAGTTATAACGGATTACGTTATATAGAAGTACGTTATAACGTCTAACTTTATATACCATATCAGTATACCGATTAGCGTTATATATTGTTTCGTTATAACGTATAACGTTACATAGTATTACGTTATAACGTATAACGTTATATAGTATTGCGATATAAAGCTTAGCTTTATATAGTTCTACGTTATAACGTATTACGTTATATATTATTGCGTTATAACTTTTAATATTATATGCCATATCAGTATTTCGATTAGCGTTATATAGTATTTCGTTATAACGTATAACGTTACATAGTATTACGTTATAACGTATAACGCTACATAGTATTACGTTATAACGTATAACGTTATATAGTATTGCGATATAAAGCTTAGCTTTATACAGTTCTACGTTATAACGTATAGCGTTATATAGTACCTCGTTTTAACGTATTACGTGATATAGTATACGTTATAACGTATATCGTTGTATAGTATTGCGATATAAAGCTTAGCTTTATATAGTTCTACGTTATAACGTATAACGTTATATAGTATCACGTTATAACGTATGACATTACATAGTATTACGTTATAACGTATAACGCTACATAGTATTACGTTATAACGTATAACGTTATATAGTATTGCGATATAAAGCTTAGCTTTATACAGTTCTACGTTATAACGTATAACGTTATATAGTATTACGTTATAACGTATAACGCTACATAGTATTACGTTATAACGTATAACGTTATATAGTATTGCGATATAAAGCTTAGCTTTATATAGTTCTACGTTATAACGTATTACGTTATATATTATTGCGTTATAACTTTTAATATTATATGCCATATCAGTATTTCGATTAGCGTTATATAGTATTTCGTTATAACGTATAACGTTACATAGTATTACGTTATAACGTATAACGCTACATAGTATTACGTTATAACGTATAACGTTATATAGTATTGCGATATAAAGCTTAGCTTTATACAGTTCTACGTTATAACGTATAGCGTTATATAGTACCTCGTTTTAACGTATTACGTGATATACTATACGTTATAACGTATAACGTTGTATAGTATTGCGATATAAAGCTTAGCTTTATATAGTTCTACGTTATAACGTATAACGTTATATAGTATCACGTTATAACGTATGACATTACATAGTATTACGTTATAACGTATAACGCTACATAGTATTACGTTATAACGTATAACGTTATATAGTATTGCGATATAAAGCTTAGCTTTATACAGTTCTACGTTATAACGTATAACGTTATATAGTATTACGTTATAACGTATAACGCTACATAGTATTACGTTATAACGTATAACGTTATATAGTATTGCGATATAAAGCTTAGCTTTATACAGTTCTACGTTATAACGTATAACGTTATATAGTATTACGTTATAACGTATAACGCTACATAGTATTACGTTATAACGTATAACGTTATATAGTATAGCGATATAAAGCTTAGCTTTATACAGTTCTCCGTTATAACGTATAACGTTATATAGTATTGCGATATAAAGCTTAGCTTTATACAGTTCTACGTTATAACGTATAACGTTACATAGTATTACGTTATAACGTATAACGTTACATAGTATTACGTTATAACGTATAACGCTACATAGTATTACGTTATAACGTATAACGTTGTATAGTATTGCGATAGAAAGCTTAGCTTTATATAGTTCTACGTTATAACGTATAACGTTATATAGTATTGCGATATAAAGCTTACCTTTATACAGTTCTACGTTATAACGTATAACGTTATATAGTATCACGTTATAACGTATTACTGTATATAGTATATGGTCATAACGTATATCGTTTTATAGTTTCACGTTATAACGTATAACGTTATATAGTATTGCGTTATAACGTATACCGTTACATAGTATTACGTTACAACGTATAACGTTACATAGTATTACTTTTTAACGTATAACGTTATCTAGTATCACGTTATAACGTATAACGTTATACAGTATCACGATATAACGTATAACGTTACATAGTATTACGTTATAACGTATAACGTTATATAGTATTGCGATATAAAGCTTACCTTTATACAGTTCTACGTTATAACGTATAACGTTATATAGTATTGACATATAAAGCTTAGCTTTATATAGTTCTATGTTATAACGTATAACGTTATATAGTATCACGTTATAACGTATGACATTACATAGTATTACGTTATAACGTATAACGTTACATAGTATTACGTTATAACGTATAGCGTTATGTAGTATCACGTTATAACGTATAACGTTATATAGTATTACGTTATAACGTATAACGTTATATAGTATTGAGATATAAAGCTTAGCTTTATATAGTTTTATGTTATAACGTATAACGTTATATAGTATCACGTTACAACGTATGACATTACATAGTATTACGTTATAACGTATGACGTTACATAGTATTACGTTATAACGTATAACGTTATATAGTATCACGTTATAACGTATAACGTTATGTAGTATTACGCTATAGCGTATTACGTTATATAGTATCACGCTATAACGTATAACGTTATATAGTATCACGTTATAACGTATAGCGTTATATAGTACCACGTTTTAACGTATTACGTTATATAGTATACGTTATAACGTATAACGTTATATAGTATTGCGATATAAAGCTTAGCTTTATATAGTTCTACGTTATAACGTATAACGTTACATAGTATTACGTTATAACGTATAACGTTATACAGTATCACGATATAACGTATAACGTTACATAGTATTACGTTATAACGTATAACGTTATATAGTATTGCGATATAAAGCTTACCTTTATACAGTTCTACGTTATAACGTATAACGTTATATAGTATTACGTTATAACGTATAACGTTATATAGTATTGAGATATAAAGCTTAGCTTTATACAGTTCTACGTTATAACGTATAACGTTACATAGTATTACGTTATAACGTATAACGTTATATAGTATTGAGATATAAAGCTTAGCTTTATATAGTTCTATGTTATAACGTATAACGTTATATAGTATCACGTTATAACGTATGACATTACATAGTATTACGTTATAACGTATAACGTTACATAGTATTACGTTATAACGTATAGCGTTATGTAGTATCACGTTATAACGTATAACGTTATATAGTATCACGTTATAACGTATAACGTTATACAGTATCACGATATAACGTATAACTTTACATAGTATTACGTTATAACGTATAACGTTATATAGTATTGCGATATAAAGCTTACCTTTATACAGTTCTACGTTATAACGTATAACGTTATATAGTATTACGTTATAACGTATAACGTTATATAGTATTGAGATATAAAGCTTAGCTTTATATAGTTCTATGTTATAACGTATAACGTTATATAGTATCACGTTATAACGTATGACATTACATAGTATTACGTTATAACGTATAACGTTACATAGTATTACGTTATAACGTATAGCGTTATGTAGTATCACGTTATAACGTATAACGTTATATAGTATTACGTTATAACGTATAACGTTATATAGTATTGAGATATAAAGCTTAGCTTTATATAGTTTTATGTTATAACGTATAACGTTATATAGTATCACGTTACAACGTATGACATTACATAGTATTACGTTATAACGTATAACGTTACATAGTATTACGTTATCACGTATAGCGTTATGTAGTATCACGTTATAACGTATAACGTTATACAGTATCACGTTATAACGTATAACGCTACATAGTATTACGTTATAACGTAATACGTTATATAGTATTGCGATATAAAGCTTAGCTTTATACAGTTCTACGTTATAACGTATAACGTTATATAGTATTGCGATATAAAGCTTAGCTTTATACAGTTCTACGTTATAACGTATAACGTTATATAGTATTACGTTATAACGTATAACGTTATATAGTATTGAGATATAAAGCTTAGCTTTATATAGTTCTATATTATAACGTTTAACGTTATATAGTATCACGTTATAACGTATGACATTACATAGTATCACGTTATAACGTATGACATTACATAGTATTACGTTATAACGTATAACGTTATATAGTATTGCGATATAAAGCTTAGCTTTATACAGTTCTACGTTATAACGTATAACGTTATATAGTATTGCGATATAAAGCTTAGCTTTATACAGTTCTACGTTATATCGCATAACGTTATATAGTATCACGTTATAACGTATGACATTACACAGTATCACGTTATAACGTATGACATTACATAGTATTACGTTATAACGTATAACGTTACATAGTATTACTTTTTAACGTATAACGTTAAATAGAATCACGTTATAACGTATAACGTTATACAGTATCACGTTATAACGTATAACGCTACATAGTATTACGTTATAACGTATAACGTTATATGGTATTGCGATATAAAGCTTAGCTTCATACAGTTCTACGTTATAACGTATAACGTTATATGGTATTACGTTATAACGTATAACGCTACACAGTATTACGTTATAACGTATAACGTTATATAGTATTGCGTATAAAGCTTAGCTTTATACAGTTCTCCGTTATAACGTATAACGTTATATAGTACTGCGATATAAAGCTTAGCTTTATACAGTTCTACGTTATAACGTTTAATTTTATATACCATACCAGTATAACGTATAATGTTATATATTATTGCGGTGTAACGTATAACGTTATATAGTATCACGTTATAACGTATAACGTTACATAGTATTACGTTATAACGTATAGCGTTATGTAGTATCACGTTATAACGTATAACGTTATATAGTATTACGTTAGAACGTATAACGTTATATAGTATTGAGATATAAAGCTTAGCTTTATATAGTTCTATGTTATAACGTATAACGTTATATAGTATCACGTTACAACGTATGACATTACATAGTATCACGTTATAACGTATAGCGTTATATAGTACCTCGTTTTAACGTAATACGTTATATAGTATTGCGATATAAAGCTTAGCTTTATACAGTTCTATGTTATAACGTATAACGTTATATAGTATTGCGATATAAAGCTTAGCTTTATACAGTTCTACGTTATAACGTATAACGTTATATAGTATTACGTTATAACGTATAACGTTATATAGTATTGAGATATAAAGCTTAGCTTTATATAGTTCTATATTATAACGTTTAACGTTATATAGTATCACGTTATAACGTATGACATTACATAGTATCACGTTATAACGTATGACATTACATAGTATTACGTTATAACGTATAACGTTATATAGTATTGCGATATAAAGCTTAGCTTTATACAGTTCTACGTTATAACGTATAACGTTATATAGTATTGCGATATAAAGCTTAGCTTTATACAGTTCTACGTTATATCGCATAACGTTATATAGTATCACGTTATAACGTATGACATTACATAGTATCACGTTATAACGTATGACATTACATAGTATTACGTTATAACGTATAACGTTACATAGTATTACTTTTTAACGTATAACGTTATATAGAATCACGTTATAACGTATAACGTTATACAGTATCACGTTATAACGTATAACGCTACATAGTATTACGTTATAACGTATAACGTTATATGGTATTGCGATATAAAGCTTAGCTTCATACAGTTCTACGTTATAACGTATAACGTTATATGGTATTACGTTATAACGTATAACGCTACACAGTATTACGTTATAACGTATAACGTTATATAGTATTGCGTATAAAGCTTAGCTTTATACAGTTCTCCGTTATAACGTATAACGTTATATAGTACTGCGATATAAAGCTTAGCTTTATACAGTTCTACGTTATAACGTTTAATTTTATATACCATACCAGTATAACGTATAATGTTATATATTATTGCGGTGTAACGTATAACGTTATATAGTATCACGTTATAACGTATAACGTTACATAGTATTACGTTATAACGTATAGCGTTATGTAGTATCACGTTATAACGTATAACGTTATATAGTATTACGTTAGAACGTATAACGTTATATAGTATTGAGATATAAAGCTTAGCTTTATATAGTTCTATGTTATAACGAATAACGTTATATAGTATCACGTTACAACGTATGACATTACATAGTATCACGTTATAACGTATAGCGTTATATAGTACCTCGTTTTAACGTAATACGTTATATAGTATTGCGATATAAAGCTTAGCTTTATACAGTTCTACGTTATAACGTATAACGTTATATAGTATTGCGATATAAAGCTTAGCTTTATACAGTTCTACGTTATAACGTATAACGTTATATAGTATTACGTTATAACGTATAACGTTATATAGTATTACGTTATAACGTATAACGTTATATAGTATTGAGATATAAAGCTTAGCTTTATATAGTTCTATATTATAACGTTTAACGTTATATAGTATCACGTTATAACGTATGACATTACATAGTATCACGTTATAACGTATGACATTACATAGTATTACGTTATAACGTATAACGTTATATAGTATTGCGATATAAAGCTTAGCTTTATACAGTTCTACGTTATAACGTATAACGTTATATAGTATTGCGATATAAAGCTTAGCTTTATACAGTTCTACGTTATAACGTATAACGTTATATAGTATTACGTTATAACGTATAACGTTATATAGTATCACGTTATAACGTATGACATTACATAGTATCACGTTATAACGTATGACATTACATAGTATTACGTTATAACGTATAACGTTATATAGTATTGCGATATAAAGCTTAGCTTTATACAGTTCTACGTTATAACGTATAACGTTATATAGTATTGCGATATAAAGCTTAGCTTTATACAGTTCTACGTTATATCGCATAACGTTATATAGTATCACGTTATAACGTATGACATTACACAGTATCACGTTATAACGTATGACATTACATAGTATTACGTTATAACGTATAACGTTACATAGTATTACTTTTTAACGTATAACGTTAAATAGAATCACGTTATAACGTATAACGTTATACAGTATCACGTTATAACGTATAACGCTACATAGTATTACGTTATAACGTATAACGTTATATGGTATTGCGATATAAAGCTTAGCTTCATACAGTTCTACGTTATAACGTATAACGTTATATGGTATTACGTTATAACGTATAACGCTACACAGTATTACGTTATAACGTATAACGTTATATAGTATTGCGTATAAAGCTTAGCTTTATACAGTTCTCCGTTATAACGTATAACGTTATATAGTACTGCGATATAAAGCTTAGCTTTATACAGTTCTACGTTATAACGTTTAATTTTATATACCATACCAGTATAACGTATAATGTTATATATTATTGCGGTGTAACGTATAACGTTATATAGTATCACGTTATAACGTATAACGTTACATAGTATTACGTTATAACGTATAGCGTTATGTAGTATCACGTTATAACGTATAACGTTATATAGTATTACGTTAGAACGTATAACGTTATATAGTATTGAGATATAAAGCTTAGCTTTATATAGTTCTATGTTATAACGTATAACGTTATATAGTATCACGTTACAACGTATGACATTACATAGTATCACGTTATAACGTATAGCGTTATATAGTACCTCGTTTTAACGTAATACGTTATATAGTATTGCGATATAAAGCTTAGCTTTATACAGTTCTACGTTATAACGTATAACGTTATATAGTATTGCGATATAAAGCTTAGCTTTATACAGTTCTACGTTATAACGTATAACGTTATATAGTATTACGTTATAACGTATAACGTTATATAGTATTGAGATATAAAGCTTAGCTTTATATAGTTCTATATTATAACGTTTAACGTTATATAGTATCACGTTATAACGTATGACATTACATAGTATCACGTTATAACGTATGACATTACATAGTATTACGTTATAACGTATAACGTTATATAGTATTGCGATATAAAGCTTAGCTTTATACAGTTCTACGTTATAACGTATAACGTTATATAGTATTGCGATATAAAGCTTAGCTTTATACAGTTCTACGTTATATCGCATAACGTTATATAGTATCACGTTATAACGTATGACATTACATAGTATCACGTTATAACGTATGACATTACATAGTATTACGTTATAACGTATAACGTTACATAGTATTACTTTTTAACGTATAACGTTATATAGAATCACGTTATAACGTATAACGTTATACAGTATCACGTTATAACGTATAACGCTACATAGTATTACGTTATAACGTATAACGTTATATGGTATTGCGATATAAAGCTTAGCTTCATACAGTTCTACGTTATAACGTATAACGTTATATGGTATTACGTTATAACGTATAACGCTACACAGTATTACGTTATAACGTATAACGTTATATAGTATTGCGTATAAAGCTTAGCTTTATACAGTTCTCCGTTATAACGTATAACGTTATATAGTACTGCGATATAAAGCTTAGCTTTATACAGTTCTACGTTATAACGTTTAATTTTATATACCATACCAGTATAACGTATAATGTTATATATTATTGCGGTGTAACGTATAACGTTATATAGTATCACGTTATAACGTATAACGTTACATAGTATTACGTTATAACGTATAGCGTTATGTAGTATCACGTTATAACGTATAACGTTATATAGTATTACGTTAGAACGTATAACGTTATATAGTATTGAGATATAAAGCTTAGCTTTATATAGTTCTATGTTATAACGTATAACGTTATATAGTATCACGTTACAACGTATGACATTACATAGTATCACGTTATAACGTATAGCGTTATATAGTACCTCGTTTTAACGTAATACGTTATATAGTATTGCGATATAAAGCTTAGCTTTATACAGTTCTACGTTATAACGTATAACGTTATATAGTATTGCGATATAAAGCTTAGCTTTATACAGTTCTACGTTATAACGTATAACGTTATATAGTATTACGTTATAACGTATAACGTTATATAGTATTACGTTATAACGTATAACGTTATATAGTATTGAGATATAAAGCTTAGCTTTATATAGTTCTATATTATAACGTTTAACGTTATATAGTATCACGTTATAACGTATGACATTACATAGTATCACGTTATAACGTATGACATTACATAGTATTACGTTATAACGTATAACGTTATATAGTATTGCGATATAAAGCTTAGCTTTATACAGTTCTACGTTATAACGTATAACGTTATATAGTATTGCGATATAAAGCTTAGCTTTATACAGTTCTACGTTATAACGTATAACGTTATATAGTATTACGTTATAACGTATAACGTTATATAGTATCACGTTATAACGTATGACATTACATAGTATCACGTTATAACGTATGACATTACATAGTATTACGTTATAACGTATAACGTTATATAGTATTGCGATATAAAGCTTAGCTTTATACAGTTCTACGTTATAACGTATAACGTTATATAGTATTGCGATATAAAGCTTAGCTTTATACAGTTCTACGTTATATCGCATAACGTTATATAGTATCACGTTATAACGTATGACATTACATAGTATCACGTTATAACGTATGACATTACATAGTATTACGTTATAACGTATAACGTTACATAGTATTACTTTTTAACGTATAACGTTATATAGAATCACGTTATAACGTATAACGTTATACAGTATCACGTTATAACGTATAACGCTACATAGTATTACGTTATAACGTATAACGTTATATGGTATTGCGATATAAAGCTTAGCTTCATACAGTTCTACGTTATAACGTATAACGTTATATGGTATTACGTTATAACGTATAACGCTACACAGTATTACGTTATAACGTATAACGTTATATAGTATTGCGTATAAAGCTTAGCTTTATACAGTTCTCCGTTATAACGTATAACGTTATATAGTACTGCGATATAAAGCTTAGCTTTATACAGTTCTACGTTATAACGTTTAATTTTATATACCATACCAGTATAACGTATAATGTTATATATTATTGCGGTGTAACGTATAACGTTATATAGTATCACGTTATAACGTATAACGTTACATAGTATTACGTTATAACGTATAACGTTATATAGTATCTCGTTATAACGTATGACATTACAAAGTATTATGTTATAGCGTATAACGTTACATAGTATTGCGTTATAACGTGTAACGTTATGTAGTATCACGTTATAACGTATAACATTCTGTAGTATTTCGTTATAACGGATTACGTTATATAGTAGTACGTTATAACGTCTAACTTTATATACCATATCAGTATAACGATTAGCGTTTTATATTATTTCGTTATAACGTATAACGTTACATAGTATTACGTTATAACGTATAACGTTATATAGTATTGCGATATAAAGCTTAGCTTTATATAGTTCTACGTTATAACGTATTACGTTATATATTATTGCGTTATAACGTTTAATATTATATGCCATATCAGTATTTCGATTAGCGTTATATAGTATTTCGTTATAACGTATAACGTTACATACTATTACGTTATAACGTATAACGTTGTATAGTATGCGATATAACGTGTAACGTTATATAGTATTATTACGATATAACTTAAAACCTTATATAGTTCTACGCTGTAACGCATAACGTCATACAGTTCTATGTTATAACGTATAACGTTATATAGTATCACGTTATAACGTATAACGTTATGTAGTATTACGCTGTAACGTATTACGTCATATAGTATCACGTTATAACGTATGACATTACATAGTATTACGTTATAACGTATAACGCTACATAGTATTACGTTATAACGTATAACGTTATATAGTATTGCGATATAAAGCTTAGCTTTATACAGTTCTACGTTATAACGTATAGCGTTATATAGTACCTCGTTTTAACGTATTACGTGATATAGTATACGTTATAACGTATAACGTTATATAGTATTGCGATATAAAGCTTAGCTTTATATAGTTCTACGTTATAACGTATAACGTTATATAGTATCACGTTATAACGTATGACATTACATAGTATTACGTTATAACGTATAACGCTACATAGTATTACGTTATAACGTATAACGTTATATAGTATTACGTTATGACGTATAACGCTACATAGTATTACGTTATAACGTATAACGTTATATAGTATTGCGATATAAAGCTTAGCTTTATACAGTTCTACGTTATAACGTATAACGTTATATAGTATTACGTTATAACGTATAACGCTACATAGTATTACGTTATAACGCATAACGTTATATAGTATTGCGATATAAAGCTTAGCTTTATACAGTTCTCCGTTATAACGTATAACGTTATATAGTATTGCGATATAAAGCTTAGCTTTATACAGTTCTACGTTATAACGTATAACGTCACATAGTATTACGTTATAACGTATAACGTTATGTAGTATTTCGTTATAACGGATTACGTTATAGAGTAGTACGTTATAACGTTTAATTTTATATACCATATCAGTATAACTTAAAACCTTATATAGTTCTACGTTATAACGTATAACATTATATAGTATCACGTTATAACGTATAACGTTATGTAGTATTACGCTATAACGTATTACGTTATATAGTATCACGCTATAACGTATAACGTATTATAGTATTGCGATATAAAGCTTAGCTTTATATAGTTCTACGTTATAACGTATAACGTTATATAGTATCACGTTATAACGTATGACGTTATACAGTATCACGTTATAACGTATAACGCTACATAGTATTACGTTATAACGTATAACGTTATATAGTATTGCGATATAAAGCTTACCTTTATACAGTTCTACGTTATAACGTATAACGTTATATAGTATCACGTTATAACGTATTACTGTATATAGTATTTGGTCATAACGTATATCGTTTTATAGTTTCACGTTATAACGTATAACGTTATATAGTATCACGTTATAACGTATAACGTTATATAGTATCTCGTTATAACGTATGACATTACAAGGTATTATGTTATAGCGTATAACGTTACATAGTATTGCGTTATAACGTATAACGTTATGTAGTATTTCGTTATAACGGATTACGTTATATAGTAGTACGTTATAACGTCTAACTTTATATACCATATCAGTATTTCGATTAGCGTTATATAGTATTTCGTTATAACGTATAACGTTACATACTATTACGTTAGAACGTATAACGTTATATAGTATTGCGATATAACGTGTAACGTTATATAGTATTATTACGATATAACTTGAAACCTTATATAGTTCTACGCTATAACGCATAACGTCATATAGTTCTATGTTATAACGTATAACGTCATATAGTATCACGTTATAACGTATAACGTTATGTGGTATCACGTTATAACGTATTACGTTATATAGTACACGTTATAACGTATAACGTTATATGGTATCACGTTATAATGTATTACTTTACATAGTATTACGTTATAACGTATAACGTTATATAGTATCACGTTATGACGTATTACGGTATATAGTATTTGGTCATAACGTATAACGTTTTATAGTTCTACGTTTTAACGTATATCGTTTTATAGTTTCACGTTATAACGTATAACGTTATATAGTATCACGTTATAACGTATACCGTTACATTGTATTACGTTATAACATATAACGATATATAGTATCACGTTATAACGTATTACGTTATATAGTATTGCGTTATAACGTTTAACTTTATATGCCATATCAGTATAACTTAAAACCTTATATAGTTCTACGTTATAACGTATAACGTTATATATTTTCACGTTTTAACGTTTTGCGTTATGTAGTATTACGTTATAACGTTTAACGTTATTTACAATGTCAGTATAACGTTTAACGTTATATAGTATCGCGTTATATCCCTCGCGCCATCGTTACACGTGTACCGTTTATGGTTTGTCTTCGACACAGTCTTTTGCCTATGCGTTGTCGATGACTTCTGTGCTTGAGAAAACTAAAGACCAGATGTAGAGTTTTCTTAGACGTGACGACCACTTTGTATTTACATACATCCAATAACCTCAACAGTATAGAAAAGGTTTTTTATTTCTGAAATGGAGAAAGCGATAAGCTATCCAGCTAGAGTATTCCGGCGGATATCATGGCAGATATCTCAGATCTTTAATTTAGTCCAGAAGCTTACTTGTAAGACATACAACAGTGATTTTTTCCTCCTCAAAATGTTCAGTAAACAGCGAGAAAGTATATTGGAAAGTGAGGAGAGAAATGATGACGGAGTCTATAACTATTTTTCGATGTGTCCAAAATCACCCCAAATGTGTTTGCTATGTTTTAACGAATACCATACGATGTAGGATAATGTAATATATTATCCAGGATATAAATTAATAAAAAGTGTGGTATAATGTGTTTTTAATATTTTTATGTTGTATGTTCTATATATAATATCACATATTTAATTAACTCGAACAAGAAGAGCGTCACCATCCTTTTGTGATGGAGCCCCCACGGAAATATACCCGTCGCTTAGATATGTACGACGTGGCGACGAACGTGTTAAGGTTGGGTGATGTCTCGGCAACCTTGGTCACATCGGAAGCTCAATGGATTAGTTCCGCTACTATATCCGTCGTAGTAGATGACCTCATCTCTTCGCACGGGGCGCCTCGACGGTAGGGGTCTCTTCCTCCTCCGATGTTACCTCGGTCTGTATGCTTCCCATGCTCGGTGCCGAGTAGAAGAACACCCCCTTGAGTAGGACCGTCTTCCTCGTGCGTCTGGTGCTAACGTGTGTTAACTCAGCTGCCAGTTCCGTTTCGCACCCTCCTCTCATAGTCTCATAGTCCGCCTTTTTGTCCTCCTCCACAGTAACTTCTTTTTTCCTTCTCATTGGGCGTGCTGAGTGGCCACTTATGTCCGCACTTGTGACAATACCTCGTCACTACCACTTCTAAATGGTCCGCGCGGCGCGCTTTCAACGCGCGTGCCAATATGTCTGCGTTCGTGTAGTTCCCGGTTAGCCCGTGCAGCGACGCTATTGTCTCGCGTTCCAATATGGCTACTTCACTGCCATAACCTCACACGTGGACATGTTTGTTTACCAAGTCTCTTTTAGACTAAGTTCAGCTAGTTCTTATATCCACTTTCCCACACAGGCACTAGCACTTCGCTCTGGTTACCTTCCTTGTCCAATTCTCCAGTTTCCCGGAGATTTCGACCACACTCACAGCTCCGCCCTAACTCCCTCTCCACCACAAACTCACATGAAAAATAACCGGATGGCCCGCAACCTGTATTATTGTCTGCCCTAGGGTGACCAGGCTCGTTGCTGTAATTCCTCGAACTTCGATTGATTCTTGTTTGTTGATGGTCGCCGAATTGGGTAAGGCAGGTTTCTTAATAATATTAATTTCTAATCCGTAGTCTAGTAATAAACTTGTTTTGGTTTCTAAATCTGGGGAGACTATTCGTGCAGTTGGAGCATCTGTTAGCTTTATTGAAATAATCCGAAAAGATCGTAATCCGAATCAAAGTCCGACTCTTCGTGATTCTTGTTTGGTTTTTCGCGGACTTTCGTCTCCTTTAGTTGCTGACTCTCCACACTTTCCGATCATTCCTGTGCACGACTGCACGACGGCTTTACTGTACTGTTTGTAGGTTGTGGTGCCGGTCTTGCAGGGATCGTTGTTAGCGTTCTATTTACTTCCGCAGACGCCGGCCTTCTTGTTGCCGCTTGCACTCTTGGGCGATTCACAGCGTTGCTCCTTCGAGGTTCACCCCCTCCTCTCGAAGGATTTGACTGGTTCCCCGATTGCCCCGATGCATAGGGTACTATTATCCCAGAGTCTACTCTGGCTTTGAATTTAAAACAATCCCTTAAGAAGTGTCCAGGTTTTTTGCAATACTTACATACTATAGAATTTTGTTTCGGAGCGTTTGGATGGTTGAACGACGACGGTACAGATGTCCGATCCTGGCGGTTGTTCCCGATGTTGTTATTGTTCAGAGGGTGAGCGTTCGTTCAGTTGTAATTATTCGGACGTGTCGGACGTTGGTATCGCATTCTGTCGTTTGCTCGTATCAACTCCCTTGTTGCTTTCACGGCTTGGCGGTACGCGTCGTTTAAGGATTGGTATCCTGTTACTTTTACTCGCAAATCGTGTGGGAGTGTGGGGCTCGTGTGGGGCTCGTGTGATATCCGTCGATCACTGGTACCGACTCGATTGCGTCTTTTAACTTAATCGGAAACGCAGCCTTTCGACGTTTTTGACTGTAATTTCTTTCCTGATGACGATAATTCGACGACTAAAGGCTGATTTTACTCGATTTTGCACGCCGACCGTAACGCAGGCCACTTTTAGCTCGATATAAGCCCAGCGGCTCGGAAAACGCAGCCTTTCGACGATTTTGACTGTAATTTCCTTGCTGATGACGATAATTCGACGCTTGAACGCTGATTTTATTCGATTTTACACGCCGACTGTAACGCAGGCCACTTTTAGCTGCGAAATAATCACAGTGGCTCGGAAAACGAAGCCTTTCGACGATTTTAACTGTAATTTCTTCCCTGATGACGATAATTCGACGACTAAAGGCTGATTTTACCCGATTTTGCACGCCGACTGTAACGCAGGCCACTTTTAGCTCGAAATGAGCCCAGCGGCTCGGAAAACGCAGCCTTTCGACGATTTTGACTGTAATTTCTTTGCTGATGACGATAATTCGACGACTAAAGGCTGATTTTACTCGATTTTGCACGCCGACCGTAACGCAGGCCACTTTTAGCTCGATATAAGCCCAGCGGCTCGG